>OX388308.1:26607485-26936671 GCA_947579605.1 Athripsodes cinereus | reverse complement strand
CGTGGTAGTATCCAACATGGGATACCCATACTAGGTATCTCAGAACAATACCTACACATGAAGCTGTCATCGGGTTTATAAGAGAGAATATCGGAGCCTTCGGCAAGTCGCCCGGTAGCTTAATTGGACAAAGCACTCCTCGCGACAAGGTTAAGGGATGCGGGTTCAAGTCCCGTCCGGGGCACTACCGAATAAGGTGACGTTGTCTTTTCTAAGCCTTATATGGTAGTTTCATGTGTTAAATTTACATATATGACCTCATACAATGGTTCAATTGTAAAAATACATCGATTAACATACCTGTCGACTCACCTGCTCAGTGAGAAAAATGTTCAGTGACACTAGCGACATCTAGGTTCGCATCAAAGCTAACAGCAATGATACAAACCAAAAATGATAATAGAATATAAATAGATGTCTCTGGAATCATACCTAGAGAGTTCATGATAGGTATAATCCTGTCTGACTACACGTGGTAGTATCCAACATGGGATACCCATACTAGGTATCTCAGAACAATACCTACACATGAAGCTGTCATCGGGTTTATAAGAGAGAATATCGGAGCCTTCGGCAAGTCGCCCGGTAGCTTAATTGGACAAAGCACTCCTCGCGACAAGGTTAAGGGATGCGGGTTCAAGTCCCGTCCGGGGCACTACCGAATAAGGTGACGTTGTCTTTTCTAAGCCTTATATGGTAGTTTCATGTGTTAAATTTACATATATGACCTCATACAATGGTTCAATTGTAAAAATACATCGATTAACATACCTGTCGACTCACCTGCTCAGTGAGAAAAATGTTCAGTGACACTAGCGACATCTAGGTTCGCATCAAAGCTAACAGCAATGATACAAACCAAAAATGATAATAGAATATAAATAGATGTCTCTGGAATCATACCTAGAGAGTTCATGATAGGTATAATCCTGTCTGACTACACGTGGTAGTATCCAACATGGGATACCCATACTAGGTATCTCAGAACAATACCTACACATGAAGCTGTCATCGGGTTTATAAGAGAGAATATCGGAGCCTTCGGCAAGTCGCCCGGTAGCTTAATTGGACAAAGCACTCCTCGCGACAAGGTTAAGGGATGCGGGTTCAAGTCCCGTCCGGGGCACTACCGAATAAGGTGACGTTGTCTTTTCTAAGCCTTATATGGTAGTTTCATGTGTTAAATTTACAGTTTTCAAGGTTGTCATATTGAATATTAAAATGAATTATGGACATCGTGAGTTCAAGTTTGTCTCGTTGACGCATCGGTATATTGATAATAAATTCGCTTATCGTATAGGTATTATGGTTTTGGTATGGAACTCATGCTAAAATTATAACAATGAATCATTATTTAAAGTAATGAATTCAAATTTGAGTGCTTAAATATGATTTGAATTTTAACAATCAACAATTATCCACATCCGAGTACAATGATAATATTATGTTCTTAACTATCTGTTTATACCATCACGATATGTCCCACAAGCGGGGTAGCCAGCAGATCAACAATTTACATGCGTTAAAATGAAAATGCACTAGTCTTTTGAGTGCCGATAAAAAAATAAAGTGATATTTAACGGGAAAGTTGTTCCAAAGCTTAAGAATCGACTTAGGTTGGTTTAAATGCACTTTACCCTGGCATCGTTCAACAATTCCTATTTTGAACCAATACATTCGATACTTGACCACTAGAAGATCTCTGCGCTCTTCGGAACTGGCTGTAAATAGATTTACTGAGCCCAATAGAGCCGGTAAGTCTAACTTCTATGAGAGGGCTTTTGGTGTTGTTGGACCGATTACGTGGAATCGCCTACCGGTGCCATTGAGAGATAATCAGACTGTCACCAGCTTCAGAAGCAAATTGAAAACTGAAATCTTCACCGGCGCCCTTGAGACGGTCTAGGGACTGTTAAACGGCGTCAAAATAAAATCATCCAGAATCATCATCTGTTGAACATACATGCCAACTGAGGCTGTTGAGAATACTCCTGCTTCCTACTAAATGGAGTTTGCTCAATCTGTTGGTCGCGCAGATGAGGTGTTTGTTGAGTAACATTCTTTTTGTCATCACTAGAATTTTGATGACATTGGATACATTTAGGTATTTTGTATGTATACCTACTGATTGTGTGCCAAATAGACAAAGGTCGTTTCTGCATTTTCGGCCATGAAGTCTTTTCTCTCGTCAGAATTTGCATTTCTATGTGTGTCATTTTAATATTGAAGTGTATAAATTACATTGTCTATCGGAGGCAGTCTGTTGCGCAAGTAACCTCTGAAAAATGCATTGTTTGCAGTATTAATATGTTATATGAGGGGTTTAGATGCAAAGGCACATCGATCCTAGAACACTGAAACAGCGCATTTCCACCCATGATATTTTATTTTATGTCTTTAAAATGTTTTTTACTGTATCAATATGTGTTTGTATCATTATAATAATGTATTGTTTAATTTCAAATAATTTTAATAAATTTAAAAAACAAATATATAAATGAGTGAAGTGAATGAAGTGAGTTTGCATTTCACTTAAGACAAATGACAGTTGGTCAGATACAATGACTTGAAATTGAAAGTGCGCAATCCACCTCATTGGAAATTTTGAAGAAAATACCTGTGATTAATTCAAACGGACTGTAGTTTTTCATTTCTACATCAGTTTCTTAGAACCGATTAACCCGAGAATAGAGGTGGATTTTCATCGTTTTGATTTAACTAGGTACATTGTAGTCAGTGAAAATAGCAACATTTCTCAATTCGTAGTTAAATATTTATGAAAAATGGAGCGATGTGCCTTTGCATCTAGACCCCTCATATAACTAGCGAAAGATATAGATGTAGATGAAAAAATATCATATATCGAATTATGAAAGAGACATGAAAAACTTTAAAGAAAATGCAAAGAAACATGCAAAATTTGAACGGATTCTAATTTTCATTCGAATATAAAGATGCAAAAATTGAAAAGGAAAATAGAAGAGAGGTGCAAAGCTTTGCTGTACACCAATCCCTACGGTTGGAGAAGATTGTGTCGGATTGAGATGTCTCAAATTTAACTTTCTTAAATATGTTTTTTTTTTCATGTGAGTACATAGTTAGAAATCGAATGTGGACAAATCCTTTATTGCCATTTTTTTTTAACTTAATATGCAGAAATATTCTTGGTGTTGAGTGAAATAAAACAGTATTTTCAAAAATATAAAATTCTTTGAAATTTGTTTAAAAAATAGTAGAGAAAACAATGTTAGTATGAAAATTAGTCAAAATTTAATTTAGTTTAGGGCTATACCTACTGACATTTTCTACGAATGAACTGGTTCAGTTTTGATATCAAATTACGCATATGTTCTTACCCGTGGCGCAGAATCGTTCTGATTGGAGGGAACTGGTTTTTACCCTCTGCTTCCGGGGGTAGCCTAGAAATGCGATTCTTCTTCTTAAAGTGCCATGTCAGAGGTCTCCCCGACGTCGGCTATCACCCTGGCGCAGGCTTCTCTGTCCTGTGCTAGCCGGAACAGCTCTTTCACTCTCTGGATTTCGGTCTACTTTCTGATGTTAGTCGAAGATGATTGAGGGTAGTCGCGGTGTGAGAAAGCGGCAGATGTCCTGATAAGTTATAAAATACAGTTAGTTCTCTGGCTACCTCACTGATGGGATTTGCCGTAATGGTCAAACATATTCATACATTGATAGTATTTTGTACGATTTACGACGCACACTAGTTTACGCAAACATCATTGTTATTTGACCGCGACTTGTTCCATTTTCTCGCGTACTATGTACTCGCACAACTATGTATGTGTATTAATTCAACAACTCACCGATTCATTTCAATTCTTCAGCAGTACGGCATCTACATATAGATTATTCGATTGTCGTAATTAGTGACACGCTACGGACCACACTCTCAAACTTTTACATTTCTTGCACCTCTTAGAAATTAAATATCTCAAAACTTTCGAATGCGTGTGTATTTCGTCGTGCCAGCACCAAACATTTTTTTATTTTGAATTTGCGTTGCAAAAAAAAATGATTAAGCATCAAAAAGACACATTGAAACGATATATTTAAAATTGAAAATAAGGTACCTAACTTTATGATTTGGGTTTATCTTTTTTGTGCCTTGTCTTATGTTCTCCTAATTTGTCTTAAGTGTTGTTTTTTTAGAATTCATCGTGTATTTTGTCAATCTTTTCAAGCATTTTTTTTTTGTCATAATGGATGTTCTCCACCACTCAATCTATGTAGTTAGACATGACATAGACTCAACCATGTAGTTGGTTCGAAGTCGAGATTCACAATTTCTGCTCTCTGTCATGTCCTCAGTAACAGTATCAAGCAGTCCTGGGTGTTTAATGTTACGACCAATCATCTTTGCTCATTCTTGGCAAGATTTTAAAGAAGTTGGTTCTTTTTACCATCTCTGCTCAGCACTCAGGTGTTCTCAACTAAAATGTCGATCAACGAAACTTCAGTATGCGTCTGTAGCAATACGTTTCGAAGATAGACAAATGTCTGCTCTTGACATGCTTCAGCCAATGGATCTTCATTAAACAGTTATAGCACCACACTTCAAAGGGAATCAAACATTTGCTCTCGCTCTTGTTGGTGCTTTTTTTCGGGCTGCCAATAATGACACCTCTTGTGTGGAGAATTTTTTAGTGTAGAAATTCATTTGGAAAAATGGATTTCCCAGGCTTGTGAGCTATCCGGGTAGTTATTGTGTCTCCTTCAATGTTGATGATTTATTTGATTTAATTATTTTTAACATGTATGTTGAGAGTTAATTTTGATTCTCCTTCTTCTCCTGTAAGTGCCCTGTCAGGTCCCCTCGATGTTGACTATCACTCTGGCAAAACTTCTCGGTGCTGCGCCGCCTGGAACAACTCCACACCTCTCATTCCAGTCCAATCTCGTATATTGCGCAGCCACGATGTCAGCTTTCTGCGTTTTGATTTTTTTATTTTAATTCCTCAAAGTTTGGGCACTGCAGCCGTTCCTAGTAATGGGCATATCGCGATGACACTATATTGTCTATTACACTTGATCCTTCACCGAGTCACACATTATCATGAATGCTGTCGGATTATTTCGTCAGGTGTTGTTTACTGGTGTTGTTATATATTATCATTTCAGTTGATCATGGTAAAAGAATAATAATAATAACAATATCATTATTACGGCAACAATGCCATCCATATATAAGCCAGTGTCCACCCCATCACATCATACACACATTCGTCTTCACTTGTCTAGTGAACAACAGAAACAATCTTCTACTTCTTCAAAATGTATACAGTTGTAAGTAGGACATGATATTTGGCTATTGTTTTGTGCGGAATTTACATAAAAATGTGAAGAGTCGTTTTAAAGACTTTTTAGTTTCAGTGTGATCAATTTGTTTCAAGTGATTTGTTTTTTTCTTGTTTCAATTGTCTGTTCGAATATTGGAATTTGTTTTGCTCTCTTCCAAACGAATATCAACTAGTGCCAATTGAAATGAATTATTATATTTTATGCAACACCATAAAAGTCATATAATGTAGTGTTGATATTGGTTATTGTTGATGATATTATGCAGTGTGCGTTGCATTGTCTTACATAATTTGATGCGTATTTAGAAAATAGTTCAATTTGATGCGACGCACGTCATTGCATATAGATTTAATAGCTTCATTATTTATTTATTCTATGATTATACAAACTTTCTTTTTGTTTTGCATCTAGGTTGCATTCCTCGCCTGCCTCGTGGCTGTGTCAAATGCCAACATTTTGGCTGGCGTTGCTCCTGCACCTCTGTTTGCTCGCCAAGTTGTCGCCCCAGCACCCTTGTTAGCTCGTCAAATTGTTGCACCCGCTCCAGTTGCCATCGCCAGAGAACCCAATGATGACTATCCACAATACCAATATGCCTACAGCGTTCAGGATGGATTAACTGGAGACTCCAAAGCCCAAGAAGAAACCAGAGACGGTGATATCGTCAGGGGATCATACAGTTTGATCGAACCTGATGGTGCCAGAAGGACCGTCAACTATTACGCCGACCCAATCAACGGTTTCAACGCGGTTGTCTCCAGGGATGCTCCCTTCGTCGCTGCCGCACCAGTGGCTCCCATTCTCCCTGCCAAAGTTGTAGCAGTTTAATTTAACAACGATCGAATCTCAATTTAATCCAGACTGATAAATCTTGTTTGCTGCTGTGCATATTATGAACTGTGGACACTTCTTTGTATCGTGCTCTGTTTTCATATATTTTGTAAATATTCTTTTCTCCTTCTATTTCTGTAATATTTGTATTGTATATTTTCTGTATTTGTATTATCTTTATTGTTTATTATTATTCTTTCTTTATTATTCTCTTTTTCTATTTCCATATCAGTATCTGTTGTACATATTACACATTTCGATGATTTTATTACATTATTGTATTTACTATATATTTTGTTTCTAAGTATTATTATGACTGATGTTTTATATGTTTGTAAGTATTTATATATATTTTTTCAGTTATTTTGTATTGTATCAAAATTTGAAAGAGATAAATAAAAATACATAAAATTCATATCAACATTCTGTTTTCTTTACACCTCCTTAATATTAACTGTTTGGTGGAACAAAATCATAATCCACACACAATCACGATAATTTTTATTTCTTTCGTCTTTTGAACATCTCATTCCTCATATTTTTTGGTGGAATGAAACCTTTTACCAAATTCAGTACCATACCAAAGTAATAAGATGTTTTTTTTTGCATTGAAATTTGTTTCATCTAAATCAAAGAAATTTATCGATTTGCATGGCTATTTTAATAAGTTTCATGTAGATAGATTACATAGTAAATAGACAACTTTTTTAAGATGCGCCGTTTTGTGGAAAAACCACCGCAAGGGCCCATTCAAGACACTGCCTGAACAATAGGGTTTTAAACCTCGCCTTGAACACCTCCACACTCTCCAGAGTCCGCAAATCATAGATATATGATATTGTTAACTATTTTATAAACTTTAATATCTAGGGTTAGGCTTTTTTTGCACCAAACAGGTCAGTGTTGGATAAATCTAATATGATTCTCATATTTTTATTACAAATACTGTGAGTAAAAATATGTACAAAACTATTTTGATATAGGTACTTACAAGACTATTTTTCAAACAAAAGTCACAAATACTACACTTTCGATATTGAAATGATTTATATGAATTGAAAAATTATGCCAAAGGAATTTAAAGGTTTATTTATCGCATCGCAATATCTTCCACAAGTGACCTAGTCAGTGGACTAACTGTATGTAATGATTTTATAATTTATCTTGAAATAAATTAAATATTAACAATATTTAATTGTCATTTGTTCCAGATCCACACCGGATCGTTTTTGGTGCCTGTCACCCCACGAAAACTTGAGTCGCATGCGACTCCGTCTTGAACCAGCCACAAGACCGTCATCATTTGCAGCGGCAGCTCGTCTTCGTGACAATTTAGGAAGGGGGCCAACGGCGAAAACTCCACAACCGGCGCTCGCTCCACCAGCGAGACCAACAAAACCAGAAGATGAAGCAGTTTTGGAAGACGAATTTAGGCTTTCGCTTGAGCCAGAGTAAGAAATTGTCAAATATTTTATGTATAAAATTTATTTTTACTTGCTTCATGCTTAAATATCTTTTTAATTTATATTTTTTTTTATCAGGATTCAGCCGGTTGAATCAGGAAAGGAGAAGATGGTCGTATCTCAAGAGTGTGAGCTTATAACGCTTATGACGAAAGTGAAGGGACGCTTGGATGTCACAACTAGCTGTCTTTATTTCCATGATCTCAGTCCTGTCAAGGAAGATATAGAAAGGCAGGATTTTACCGTCAGTATTCTTTCTTTTTTCGGTGAATCTATTCGGAATCTATTTAAGAATCTAGATTTTAATAAAATTATTTATATTGGCAGATTCCACTACCTCAACTTAGAGAGATTCATCTTAGAAGATACAATCTCAGAAGGAGCGCTTTGGAAATCTTTTTGATTGATCAAACTAACTATTTTCTCAATTTTACTACAAAGGTAAGAACAGTGAGGTGTGTGCATTGTAATCTTTTACTTAATTTTCTGCCGATCTTTTTTTTAATATATTCTATCAATTTACAGACCAGAAACAGTATTTTCTCAAAGATTCTCAGTCTCCAGCCTCCAAATATTCTGTATGGCAGTGGCCAATCTCCATCTGAACTTCTCAGAGCTTCTGGACTGACACAAAAGTGGGTCAATAGAGAAATAACCAATTTCGATTATCTGATGCATCTGAATACGATAGCTGGAAGAACATACAATGACCTCTCTCAATATCCAGTGTATCCTTGGATCTTAGCCGATTATCATAGTGAAAGATTGAATCTTGAAGATCCAGAAAGTTTTAGAGATCTTTCTAAGCCAATCGGAGTTGTCAATCCAAAGAATGAAGTCGAAGTAAAAGCTAAATATGAAAATTTCGAAGATCCCACAGGAGTCATATCAAAATTCCATTACGGAACACACTATTCAAACTCAGCTGGTGTTCTGCATTATTTGCTTCGAGTTGAACCATTTACATCTCTTCATGTTGAACTTCAAAGTGGAAGATTTGATGTTGCGGATAGGCAATTTCATTCAATAGCTCAGACTTGGAAACTTTTGATGAACAATCCAAATGACGTCAAGGAGTTGACTCCAGAGTTCTTCTATTTCCCAGAATTCTTGAAGAATATCAATAAGTAAGTCACATTTCCTTTATTCCTCTGACTGCTTATTCCACACAGCATATCTCACAAGCGGGATAGCCAGTAAACTGACTGCAATTATTAAACTTGCAAGTTGTCGTCTTGGATAAAAAATTAAGATATTCAGGTGAGGTGGCATACCTCATCACTGAATTGAAGATGTCAAATGCCTTATTCGTGATGTTTTACAGGGCGTTTGGACCTTTACAGATAACTTGAAAACTTACAAAAAAGAGTAAGAGACCTGTTTTTTTCTGGAAATTTTGGGGGGCATTGTTGTTAAATGATTCTTTGATTTGTGAATTTGAATTTGATTTGAAATCATAACTTTGATTTTTTTTTAGTTTGGATCTCGGCATCCTCCAAGGTACTAGTCATAGAGTTGGCGATGTTGCTTTACCCCCGTGGGCTGAGAATAGTGCAGAGAATTTCATATACCTTCACAGAAAGGCTCTGGAATCAGACTATGTTTCTGAGAATCTCAATCATTGGATAGATCTTATATTTGGTTATAAACAGAGAGGACCAAGAGCTGTTGAAGCACTCAATGTTTTCTATTACTGCAGGTAAGATTATATTATTTTCTTGTTCAATCCAATAACCATTTTACGTTCCTCTTGGAGGCACTCAAACCGACTGTCAATTCAGAGCATTTCTGTACCAGTTGAGTCACCTTTCCCAAGATGAATTTGATTCTTTGATACTGTTATCATAGATATAGTTTATTATGATACAAAATTGTGAAATGGAAATCTTGTAAATGAGAATGAACAGACCCCATTTTGTTAAGCTATTATTTTATATTATATTTATTTATTGTTGCATTGTCATCGATAATGAACAGTTAATGTTCGAAAACGTTCTGACATTTGAATAAAGTGAAGTGGAAGTAAAACAATGTTCTGTAATACATTAATTTTATTATTTTATTATATTTACGTTTTTAAGTATTATTTCTAATTCGTCCATTTTTTAGTTATGAAGGTGCCGTAGATTTGGATGCCATAGCTGATCCGGCAGAAAGAGCTGCCGTTGAAGGAATGATAGCCAATTTTGGACAGACTCCAGCTCAACTAGTCAGAGGATCTCCTCATCCAGTCAGACTGACCTCATGGAGGGTTGTCCAAAGGGCATTGAGGGGAGAAGTCAGAACTCTGGATTGTCTTCAAATCTTGGAACAGTTGCAAACATCTTTAGTTCAGGTAAAATCTCAAATGTCTAACTACAATGTACAAAATATAATATGGGAATTGCAAGAAATAATTAATATTCACAAAGCCCCATGACAGGTGGTCAATTTGTGAGAAATGCGGAAATTTTACTGAAGAATTTTACTAAAGACTTACTTTCTGGTATAAACTGAGTGAGGATTTAAAGAAATTTAGGAGGATCACGTGTAAGATGTAAGAATGTTGTCAGAACTAAGAAATAAGTAGTGTGTTAATGAAGAGGCCTATATCCAGCAGTGTGTGGACATGGGCTGAAGAGGACAAGAGTGACACTGAATGTCAAAAGGGTCCAAGGCTCACAATAGTCTCTGAAACTAATAACGAATATTAATTGTTTTAATTTTCTAGGTATCTCGCACAGATGATAAAATTGTGTGGTTGGGAGGTCCAGTAAGGGCCAGAGGATTCCTGCAAGGTGGAGGAAGATGGGTCACAGCATTAACCAAGGGTGGAATACTTCTCACTCCTCCTTGGTCACCGAATAGCACTTCAGGAACACCATTAGAAGCCGATTCCACGACCAACACTCTGAAGTATGTTTATATATTTTTTCTTGTTCTCTCTTTCTCTTGTATATAAAAACAGACCACTCAGTGGTCTAGTTGCATATATATTGAATAAACAGCTCAGCCCTTCTGTGCAGTTAAAAATTAGACATTCAAGATACCTCATTTATTAATTCTTTAAACGTCTTATATGTGAAGATCATGAATATCTATCTGCCCTTTCGGTGGGACAACAAAAAAAGGATGAAATCTTATAAATAAGATTATGAGAACCATTCCATTCTGGAAACTCTACACGTTAACCAGGGATTTGTTCCTTTTATTATTGGTTTTCAACTATCACCTATTCATACATTTTCATTCTAAAATTATTGTGAATAATCTTAGATGCAATATTCAAAAATTAAAATACTTTTGTTCGAACTCATACAACACGAATGTGGTTGATAGTCTGATGGTTAGGGTTTTGGCCCTTTCATCAAGAGATCATAGGTGTGAAACCTCTTGCTGTCCAACTACCCTATTTCATAGAATTTCACTTACTGTTAGAGTATAAGGGCTGTATTTAGATTCATCTAGAAAAGATTATGTTTTAATGTTTTCTTTTTTTTTTCAGGAA
The DNA here is from genome assembly GCA_947579605.1 of Athripsodes cinereus. NCBI lineage: Eukaryota > Metazoa > Arthropoda > Insecta > Trichoptera > Leptoceridae > Athripsodes > Athripsodes cinereus. The sequence continues at coordinate 26,925,571 of OX388308.1, read as the reverse complement.
TCGACGTCAGATAAATATAATCAGCAAAAAGGGTAGTAGTATAGACAACCAAGCCATAGCCATGTCTACCGATGGCAAAATCCTCTACACCGGAGGACATTGGGACTGTTCCATCAAAGTTTACACTATATCCAGTAAAGTGAAGTTGGTTCATACAGTTGTGAGGCATTTTGGTAAGTTATTTATTTGTTAATTATTATCATAATGTACGCCGTTTAAAAATAGCCTTTACCATATAAAAACATTAAAAAAAACACACTTGAAACAAAACCCAATCAACATATAACATATAATGAAAACAAAAATATTATAACAGAAACTATGTGGGATTCTCAATGGAAAGCATGTACTCTCTAACAAATCTGCTCACAGCACATTTCCTCGCAGTGTACTTTGAATAGTTTAAGATATTATTAACTTCAACACAGTAACAACTCCGTATTACATGGAGTCAATTCATTGCTGAGTACTAACTATAGTTGGACAATGATCCCATAGCATAGAACAATGCCCGACTTCTGGTGCTACAATTCGGGACGCGCAAATTCACTAAGCTAAGCAATTCTGGGAAATCCAGAGAGCCAGTCAATTTCCTATTCAGTTATGTTCCAATAATTTATGAAGTTATCTAAAATTTTGTAAAATTAAACCTTGGTTACTAGTTTTCGTATATTCTATCACGGTATTCCTCATAAGCGACCTTGCTAGTGGACTAACCACTTTAAATAACCATGTAGGTCATCCTCTCTTTGCCAAAAAAAAAATCGAGGCATCCAGGATAGGTAGCACATCTCAATAGATGTTAATTATCTTACACGTGAAATTTTACAAACACCTGTTTTCTGTACTGGTTTGTAATTACTGTTGTGTAGTGATGATGTTCAAAAGAATAAATAAATAAAATTAAATGTTTTTCAAATACCTACCTTTAACAGGACACTCAAAGATTTACAGAAAAGAGATGGAGACCTATTCTTTGTCGTCAATTTCAGGAAACTGTATATTAATTTCTACTTCTTTTTTACTCTAGGCCCAGTAACGTGTCTTGCTCTAGACGCCTGTAGCGAGCGTTGGTTGGTCAGTGGATCTCAAGATACAACATTGACTATATGGGAGGTCGGCACTACGTCCCAAGGCAGTCTACCCATTGCCAAACATACTCTGTGTGGACATGACGCATCTGTGACATGTGTCGCCGTCATGGCTGAGCTGGACGTGGTTGTTTCAGGATCACAGGTATTTTCAAATTTTTCCTCTTTCTTCATCTTTTAACGCTTCTCTTGACAGGGTGGAATATCTGCACTTTTTGAAGATTCGGCACCAATGGGGACTCAGGGGATTTTTTATTTTATTATTATCTTTGCAGGATGGTACTGTGAACATCTACAGTTTAAAGAAGGGTGAATATATCCAAACACTGAGACCTGAAGGCTGCATGGGCAAGGTTATATGTGTCAAATACGTGGTGCTAACTCATCAGGGTCATGTTGGATTCATTGTGGATGATGAGGTAAGTTAATGAACAAAATATTTCTTTCGGTTGAAAGCATTTTATTTAAACTTTTTTGTCAAGTTTGAAGACTACCTACTGACCTCAGAACTTGAGGGACTCCTACTTATACACTTTTCTAAGCATAATTTTTGTCCTCAATGGGCAGATCCTAAATTCATAAAAATATTTTTTTTTCACCTTTATGCATTTTTTTTTATTTTTAGATCTACAACTCTATTCACATTTACACATTGAATGGAGCATGGCGAGCAAGCAGAAACGTTTGTGGAAAAGTGACAGCTCTCAACACCATTGGAGATTGTGTGCTGATTGCTGATGATTCAGGGGACATTACCATATCAACCAGTCATAGGTATGTGAAGATCTAGTCCATCTGTACTGGTGTTCAACACCCCCTTGTGGGCACTGGGGTATTCCAGGGAGTTTACAAGCTTCCAAAAAAAGCTTACAGAGAATATGAGAGTTTCAAGTCAATTTAGGAGGAATGTAGTAGGCAAAGCAAGCAAAGTTGATAGCTAAAAATAAAAGAATAGAAATAAAAAATTAAGTTTTTTCCCAATTTTTTCAACAAAAAGAAGATTATTGGTTTTTTTATCAAATTCTTGTACCAAATCAAAAATCAAAAGCACCAATTGCATGTGTAATAAACAAAAAAGTAGCTACCAATTACCTATGTGAAAGAGGGGGTGTGAGGAAATGCGGTCGTCCGAGAAGCACGTGGATCAAACTCTCAAGTACGGCCATGTGTTAAGTAAGAGAAATTGACGTGTGTGTATGAGAAATTGTATGAATATACTGGAAGCGAAAGGAGCATATAAGGCTAGATTTATATGGCATTCTGTTCTCTCTGCCTACCCGTACTTAAGATACGGCGTGAGAGCATACTAGTACAAATTACCTTCTCTGAGTCATTAAAATATTAAGAATGGGTGGCATATCATGTCACCGGTGAATCAAAATTGTTAAAATGTCAATAGGGAGAGACCTTTGTACTCTATTACGAGAACTCTGTAAGATTTAGATGTTTGATATTGACTCTTGTAACTCCCATACTATCGTAAATTTGTCAACAATAGTATTGGACACTCAAAAATTTGAAAAAAAAAACAGAATGCCAATTCTATTTAATTTTAAAATAATAATGTATTTTTTTTTCAGTTTAAAACCAGTGTACGATGTTCCTTTACACATTCCAATAGAACACGTCTTGATTACTCCAAACAACACTCACATATTGGTCGCATTGACAGATGGGAAGGTCGCCGTCATCGGGTTGCCACCACCAAAAAAGAATTCATCATCCATAGACATAGTATAACAGAATAAAAACAAAAAACAATTTTAATAATATGGCAATATCTTATGTTTAGAAATGTAGAATTTTACCTTTTTCATACTAAATATTGTTACCTAACATTTTTACAATTTTAATTATTTATTCTTTTGAAAATATCGTCTTTTATACTAAGATTTTATATTTTTATTTTATGGCAATAACATTTTGACACTTCAACTGTTTTTGTTATGAAAAGCATAGAACATTTTGAATTGAAATATAGAACACCATTGAAGAAATATTAATGGACGGAACATGTTTTTAAAAAATATATTTGTTTACGCTGTCAACTGCTGAAGTAGGTAATTTAAAGTTTTATAAAGATTAATGTATATTTTATTGAATACCTGATAATGTTGAGGAGCAAATCAAATTATACATGGAAATAATATATGACATTTTAAATGATTTCTTATATTATTGTTCATATACCTATCAAAAATTTTGTGCTGCTCCTTTTGATATTTCTTCATTTGTTTTGCATTGTTTATTTTTAACATATTCATTTCCCAATTTCAGGAGCCAAAAATTCAATATCTAGAGAGTAATACTCTTGCTCTTACGCAAACCTAAAATAATTCTAAAAATTGTATATTTTTCCAAAACCAATCAGATATCTCGATATTCTAAACATGTAATTTTTTTTATATTAAATGCATATTGTTTTGGTTAGTCGTCAAAGTGTTTCAATTCATTGATTCTCTCATAATGTATCTCAGAATATTAGAATTTCTGAAGAGTTCTTAACATTTGTAACTAGAAGATCAATTTTTCATAATAATTTTAGCCAATTTGAATTGATTTATTTTCAAATAACAGCTAAATTCAACAGAAGTATTTTTAAATTAAAAAATTAATAAGTAAAAAATACTTAAGAGTTTTAAATTTCTTTATTTATCAGTTACACGTGTTTCGGGTTGCAAGCCCATATTCATACTGATTTATTGTTAGTTGGTATTACAATGATTAAGTGTAAAGGTATAAGATGTATGTATGTTTCTAGGAAGTGATCTATTATAACAATATACATACATATATACATCTTATACCTGTACACTTAATCATTGTAATACCATACATACATCTTATACCTGTACACTTAATCATTGTAACATACATACATCTTATATATACAGATAACATACATACATCTTATACCTGTACACTTAATCATTGTAATACCAACTAACAATAAATCAGTATGAATATGGGCTAGCAACCCGAAACACGTGTATCTGATAAATAAAGAAATTTAAAACTCTTAAGTATTTTTTACTTATTAATTTTTTAATTTAAAAATGGAGTTTTACTCATTTAGTGAAAACAAAATTAGAGAAGTATTTTTGTCTAAGCTTTATATGATCATATTATATTTTTTGATGTCGTTAATAAAACATTAAAAGATATTAATTTATTTTTAACAACTCATATATTATAGTAAAACTACCTATCTTTACCATAAAGGCATATACCACAACTGGGGTAGCCAGCAGAGTAACTGCATAATTATTAAACCAACGTTTTCAAATTTATTTTTGTCAATTAAATATTTTTTTTTATTTTTGAAACTATATAGTAGGTACTTAATAAAGTTGTATTAAAATATTATATTTATTGTCCTATGATCTTTTAAACGCAAAAATGTAGTTTAAAACTTAGGATTTTTTACCTCGACTTGTAGCAATTAAAAATGTATTTTTAGTTATCTGTTTAGTTTTTTTAATATGTCATTTTGTGATGAAGTTTTGGCGTTTAATTTTTTTTATCAATTTTTCAATCACTTCAAGCCACATTCCTTGTAGGGGAGGCCTTGTTGTTTTTACAATTTCTTTTTTAATTGGTTTAGAATGTTACCAATCATGAGACTTTTAGCGAAATGTTATTATGAAATATAATATACCAAATTATTTTTTCATTTTATACATCACATCACAATTATGTTACTTGAAAGTAAGTGAGATTACATCACAATTATATTTTAATGTAAAACTGTACCGCTGGCAAGAACACCACTGGTAGAGCCAGTGGACTATCTGCATGTAATGAACATACAAATCGTCCTTTCTGTGCTATATAAATAAGATATTCAGAATGAGTGGCACATTTTATCGCTAAATTGAAGATATTTGATGTCTTATACATCATATTTTATGAATATCCACCCCTTTTAAGATACTTATAAAAACAGTACGAGAATTCGTTGACACTATTATTCTCACTTACTTTATAGTAACGTGAAACTCGTACTAGGCCTATTATTACAGATTAATAAGAAGAATTATAATATTTTGTCAAAAAGCATTCTTTAATTTTTGATATTATTATAATTACGTGTCGTCGGTGGATCTATAAAATCTCGCATGTGATATTGATACCACAGTATTCGTCTCCTTGAGCTGCATCTATCAATGAAACAAGCTATACGTTGAGATACCCACAGAATAAGTTATTAATATAAGTTAAATCTCTAGCGTGCTGCTTTTTCGTGGATAAGTCGCATAAACTCTCTTGTACATAAAAAAATGGTTCTATGAAATTTTTTGATTCGTACTTAGAAATTCAGTATACCAAGAAATTTCTAATGAATCATGCCTACAAATTCAATGTACTATAGAATTTCTAAGACAACTTTTACATAACGAATCAGATACATAGAAAATGATCTCTTGTAAAATATTAATAAATGCGCACGTAGGAGGTTACATGGATCCACCGACAATATAAAAATATAAATAATTTAATAATAATAATATGCGTATCTTCCTAGAGTGAACAATATAATGAATTATTATATTTGATAGAGATATTGTATTTTAAATGAAAAAATGTTATGGAATGAATAGAATTAGTGTATAGAATAGCTTATGTACAGGAATAAGTGGAATGTGTTAAACAACAATGTATCAAACCACAAACCAAAAGCAATGAGCCTGTGTCATAATGATTCAAACTTAAAAATTATGTTAATTATTAAAATTAAACATAATATAAAGTTTAGAGAAGAGAATGTCACCCTATTTGGTAGTTCTCCAGTCAGGGCTTTAATCTACAACCTATTCGCCTATTTGTGGCTTGTGCTTTGTCCAGTCAAACTATTGGACGACATGGACAAGGTGTTACCAAAGAAGGGACACAAGTACAAAAAGGTTCCTCAAATACTTGTGCTATAATTTATCAATAATAACGTTTGTATATATAAATATTAGATTAAAGAATATTTCATGAATAAACATATAAAGTCTTAGAACACAGTTTAGACACGATCATTATCAGTATCCGTTTTCGGTGTTCCACTCATTGCAATTAGTTTATCGTGCATATGAATATTTTGAAAAAGTCGCAATTATCGGAAACAAAAAAGAAATAAAGATGTACCTTTAGTTGAAAAAACTGCTCAACCAATTTGGTTTTTTCCTAATGATTTTATTTTACATAGGAAAATAATTACTTGAGACGGGAGATGTCCCGTCTTAAGTAACTCGTGTTTGTCTCGTTTTAGGTAACCGTAACAAAAATAATAATTTGTTATTGTGTTCCTACGTTTTCATAATTTATAAATAAAAGTCTCTATAATATATTAAAAGAATGTAATACGTATACGTCAATGCATAAAAACATTGCTTACCTTGTAATTTTGAGGCGAAAGTAGACAAGATGGCGAAGATAAATTTTGATTTAATAATGCAGAAATCACAAATTACACCCGCATGCGCTCAAACCTCAGTCAAATTGCGATCTGATTTAGGATTACCTTCATTGCGTCTAGTATCTACATTTCTGTGTTGACAATAGTCTGCCATCTATAAGAGGATCGGAGAATTTAGCTTGTCCCGTCTTAGGTAAAATCCCGTCTTAGGTAACCTTCCCCTAGCCATTTTTGTAATTTTGCTATATTTATATTATGCTTTAAAAACACAACAGAAAGTGAAATATACTATATAATAATCACACTGTTAGAGGCATCATGTCGTCTTTGTTCCGTTCAATAGTTAAGCAATTCGAAATATTTATTTGTGGAATTGAAAAAGGTATTTTTTTTTATAAACTTAATATTTAATATATAAAGGGAATCGTATATTTTTTATAGTTATTTGTTTGTGGAATTGATAGAGTGGAGTTTATTATAATTATGTTTTATCAATTAAATCAAAATTTTTGAAGATTTCGGCTTGTTGAGTTTTGGAACTTGACAGTCGAAATAAATGTTGGTCTCAAATACCTAGTACAGGTATCTTATTCTTGATACATCCAACCTAAATAATCTTAAAAGTTATATTCTTGCTTTGCTAAGTTGATTAGCTAATACTAAGCAAGCCTCCGTATAATACCTCTATATTTTGTTACTAATTCACAGTTCATACAACAGCTGCTGTCAATAGTGTTCACTCAATAAAAAATATTGGTTTGCTTAATTTGAAGTTGGCGTGGTTTGAATTATTGTTGGATAACATTTACCAAGCTTAGATAATGTTTTTGAGTGCTGTTGAGTATTGACTAGCTTTGAAAATATACCTACATACATTTTCAACTGTAATTATCAGATATACCTACTATTTTACCAATTTTATTTTTTTATATTATAAACCATTAGTATATTGACATGTTGCAATTATCGCCGTCTGTAACAAAATACATGAAGGAATTGGCTTCAAACGTTATTTTATTATAATAATATTGATGATCGATTAATGACAATATGTTTAAATAACGCAAAAATGTTGATGTCACATCAAAAACACATTTGTAAAATTTGAAGGGATTATTAGCTTATTGGTACAATCTAGATATTTAGTTGAGAGATCTGGGGTTTGAATTCTGCTGTTCCTCCATTCTGCCTTTGTAATATGTGCTGTGAGGGTGATTTGGGATGTATTTAATATGTTCAAAAATATAGAATGCCTATTTTCGCTTATATTTTATTCGCTCACAGAATACAAAGAATTTTTGAAAATATGTGTGTAAAATATTCAATTAAGCACAATAAAATAAATCATTCGTGATTGATATAAAGTTTTATCTTTTTTATGAACAATACATATAATTTTCCATTAATTTTTGTACCATTACTTAAATTTACATTTCTTTTAAAAGAGATTGCAATCTGGAAGCACAGTTGCAAGTATGTTTTATAAAGCCAATGTGGAATTACTGCGAAAAAATGTTTTAATTTTAATAATACCTTATTATCACAAACTTCCACCAAGAACAGTCGGTAGATTATTCGAAATTTACAATAAAAATAGCCAAAAAAGTTTTATGTGTTTTTGATGTTTGTGAACTATTTGCGTGTATATTACATATTTCAAACTAGAGTGAGTATAATGCTTATAGCGTGTTATTGTTACTAAAATATGATAATAATTATTAATGAGTAAATCAGTAATAATACGAAAAGTAGAACTGTTAAAGAGTAATGACAGAAAAAGTTTGGATGTAGGATTGTAGAAATTATGGCCAATATTTGTGCCTAAGTTTGATACGAATTAGATTTGATAGAAAGTTAAAAATGAATAGAGAAAAATAATGTATGATTAATATTATTTTTATAAGTGTGTTGATTGTTGTTCTAGTGTGTTTCGCTTCACCAAGAAAATAGTAGCAATAATTGAATTATTTTGTTAAAATTGTCATTAAAATTCAATAATTTTGTTAAAATTGTCATTAAAAATCAATAATTTTGTTAAAATAGTTATTAAAAAACAAAAGGTTTGTTAAAATTTTCAATAAATATTATGAAATGCATTCAGCTTGCTGATTGTACAATAAAAGATGGGTCTTATATTTTATTTTTTATGATATTTTGTGATGATGAATTTCATACTATTTTGTACTTTATTATTTTATGACATTTATTTTTGGGCGATTTTACTGTGGCTATTCTTTATGACAAAATATTGAAAATATTATAAAATACCATAAGCTTGCAAATAGTTCTATATAAAATTATTTCTATTAGGAATGTCCATTAAATTTTTAACTTTTTGTATGATGAATTTGATACTATTTTGTGCTATATTATTTTATGTCATTTTATAATAATGTCATTGGGTATTCTTATTATTTTGTGACATTTGTTTTGCAACTTTGTTTGCATTTTTTTTTTGATATTGTTATGCTCTTTTGTTTCTTGTTTTTTGTTGTTTTTATACATAATGATAATTATTATTCAACCATTCAAATAAGTTCCAAAGATGCTATTTAATATTATTTACTATGATTTTATGTCAATGAAATTGTATGACTTACTATTTTATGACATTCAATGTCATTGCTATAAAATAATTCAAAATTTTATAAAATTGTCCATAATTTGAGAGATTTTTTTGTCATGATATTACAATTTGAAATTAAAAACATTTTCTTAATAATTTAAGTTGTATATTTATTTTTAATTTTTAGCATATATTTATGGAATTAATTTTATATGTTTATTATATTCTTCTTATGTAGGGTTGTGACATATTATGTATTTTTTTTAATTATTTAACAATTTTTCTAGCTTTTATTTTCAAGAACAAATAAAAAAAATTGATTCACCTTAAAATTTATATTTGTTTTTTGACAATTTTGAAAACTGAATCATGAAATTTAAAAAAAAAAATAAAATCAAATTAGGTAAGTATGATTAACTAGTTATTTTTTTTAATCACATTTTTAACTTTTTTGCTTTTTATTATATACATAACATATTTTTATTGTTTTTAAATATCAATTTGAATTCCTTTGTAGGTACTATGTTCTTTAATATTTTTTTTTAAATTATAATTTTATTAATTTTAAAAAGCCATAATATCTACATTAATTCTTGTTTTAGGATAATCAGTGTCATAAAACTTACTTGTAATTTTTTTATTATTATCATTATTTAAATTTATTTTTCTAAGCTTTCTTTTGTCTGTGTTATTCTATGATTCCAAATATGACTTTTAATTTCGATTTAAGAAGGATGTTTTTGTGCAATATTTCCATCCATACCATTTCAGTATTTTCCGTAAATAGTTGAACCAGTGAATCTGCTTTGAATTTGTCAATCCAACAATTTATATTACACTTACATTACACATATACATAACTTTTTTTCTGGGATCGTATTGGCCAAAAGCTGCAATGGTCCCAGCAGAATCTGAGGTATTTTCAATAATAATAAATATGATTCTGAGATCAGTTTTTCTTGCGGATCTTTACTTCTATCTATCAATAACGTTACTGCATCTCTCGCAAGTGGAGTAACCAGTGAATTCACTGCATGTTACGAATATAATATTGTGTGATTTCCTTATAATTAAAATATTCCAAAATTGTATTATTTTTAAATTCAATTATTTATTATGTATTGTAATGCACATTAACTTTCTGGCTGCATCAAACGAAATATTGACTGAAATTGTGCATATCCATCACTATGGCATTAAGCATATGTTCTATGTATTCTTCTATGTTGGAACTCATGGAAATCGATTTGAAATAAATCCAAATGCACCCCCAGACAATATGGAGTAAGTTAAAAGTAGGAGGATTAGAACTCAGGTTTCTCGATTGAAAGTCTAAGACTACTGTCTGGTTATGTGTTTTTTAACATTGCTCCATTACAAATTCATAGTGCATAGTATTGCTGTTGTCCCTCATGACTGTTTTGTAGTTTCTGCCTGACATTGTCATGGATCATGACAGCGCATCATAATATTGAACTCAAGCAGCGCTGCTGGCCCATACGCTGGTGACAACTTAATAATTTTAATATGATTGGCGATGTAAATCATAAATTGTATTATTGGATTATCCATAGTTCAAGCTGTTGTGTCAGTCACTTTCTGAGCTCTGTGTTCTCAAAACACCTGCAAGTAGACCTCTACGCTCAGCTAAGACATCCACCAACATGCTGGAAGAAAAAAATGGAGCAAACAAGTCCTGCTTCTATAATAGGGCTTTTGCCGTCGCAGGACCCGTCATCTGGAACCTACTCCCGGAGGACCTCTGTAAAAACCAATCGATAACAATGTTCAGGAGCAAGTTGAAGACATTGCTCTTCCAACATAGTTTCCCGCGCCCTTGAGATAGATGCTCCATTAAACGGTGCCGAATAAATCATCCAACATGCATTGAAAATAATAAAAAAATACTTAAATAAATATCATTCTCATTATTTTATGATGGTACATTACGCCTATTAGAGCTACAGGTTAACATAAAAGACGGATATATTCACAAATTCGGTCAAGATTCCGTTAGATGTAGCTTTACACCATGTATATTTTTTATCATGGGAAAACTGTCTATCAATCTTATTTATTCCTATCTTTAAATGTGTTATTTAAGTTTTATTGTTTTTTTTCCTAATTAATTTGGTTAAATTAACGTTTTAATTAATTTTTACAACAACATTTACAGAAATATCTTTTAATTTAATTTAATTTAGTAGTGTTGCTTAGTTTAGTTGTTATTTAATTTAATTGAGAAACTTAAAACAATTATTAGCTATTTTATGTATGTATAATAGTTTTATTATGTTTTTAACTTATGTAACGATATGTTAATATTTAAATTTAATAAAAAGTTATTTATCACAATTTTATGGATTTCAATTTAATTTAATTTTCCTTTTGCAACGTAAGTAATAAATTTGGAATGATTTATTTTTTCGGTTATATTAGGTTAACAACCATGTAAGAAGTCAATGTAACAATAAAGTCACTTTAATTTTTAATGTAGGTAGGTTCCCGTAATTTTCACGGGTTTCATAAAAATTAAGTTTAAGCCCAAAATGTCCAAATTAATGTGCTTTTGCAATTCTCCTATGAATTTAGTCACTGTATATCAACTGAAAATATGCCAACGTAGCTAGCTTATTTTATACAAGAAATTTTTAAGAGGATTCTTAGTCCTTGTCACCTCTTCATTAGTATTCCTTCTTAACAGGACTTCACAGCCAGAATTTAATTTGAAATCGTTCGACTATATGCAAAAAATTGCCTAAAAACAGGTGTTTACTCCAAATTTTAACTTTTAAACTACGTACGAACCAATAAACTACGAAGCATTAAAAAAATACTGTCTCTCTTTTTGCGGTAAGTGAAAAGGGAGATAAAGAAATGAAGTATATTTCACTCATTATCTATACACCACTTGGTCACTAACACACGTAAATATAGTTAATATTATGTCCGAAAAACTACGAACATTAAAAAATCACTGTCTCTCTTTTTGCGGTAAGTGAAAAAGGAGATAAAAAATGCGACGTACGTGATGTATATTTCACTCATTATCTATGACACCAAATGACACAAAAATCATTGCGTACAAAGACATAATTTTTAACAAGATTGTGCACTCCATTGAAAAAACGGCATGTATAATGCAATTGATGCACCAGAGGTCAACAAGGCCCACCTGCGAGAGAGCATTCATGCCCCAAGAGTTATAAATAGGCCTACATATACCTATACATGAATATAGCAAACACGTAGGTAGGTAGACTATTATTATTTTTGCTAGATAGTGGTAGGTGTTTACTTAATTGGCGTTCCCTTCTCTCTGCTTACTCCACATGGGATGTGGCGTGAGGGTATAGATAGATTCATCAAATCATTGGTCATAAAAAAGCTTATTAGCTTTACATGTCTACCTTGTTGTATGTACATATATGTGGGCGTATAAGTGGGTATATTTCCAATAAAGTACTCAAATACTTTTTTTTTAATAATACTCAGTTTTATTCTGCAACAATTATATAATTTATATTATACACCTTAAAAAGTACACGTAAAGTAGGTATATTTGAGTTTATCCATAATTTGTTGCACCATTCTGCATTGAGTTGACCATAATTTATTCTTTCTTCTGGGACGTCAAATTAAGTGACAATGATGGCTGCCTTAAGAAACGGCGACTGTGGCACCAGTGCTGCAAAAGTATAAAAGAATATTTAATATGTTTTTCCCTTGTTTATTATTTTTGACTCCACCATTAAATTGCAAACAACAAAAAGGCCGGGATTTGGAGAGAATGATTCATGCATCTTTAGTATCACAAAAAAAGATTTGAGTCATCATAATCCAAGGATAAATTTACAATCTGTCCATATATTTGCAGAGTATTTTTTCATCATCGAAATAAAACAAAATTATAGCAATAAAGTGATTTAATGTGTAATCGTGTCTTATGGCCGGTTTCAATAACCTATCTATCCGTGACTATCGATTGAAATGTATGATTCAAAATATAGAACACAATAGATTTCAATCGACAGGAGCGGATAGATAGATTATTGAAACCGGCCAATAATGCACAGTCTTATTAAAGTACAATGTCTTTGTGCTAAAATTTCACGTGGAAATGGAATGTCAAAATATAAATATTATATGTTTCCATAGTAACCATACATGCAAAGTGGTTTCTGCAAATATGTAAATATATAATAAGCATATTTAGAAAACTTCGAATACTCATAATAATCTAAAAATCAAATGCATGCTGAGATATATTTTTACATTAAACCATTTTCTCACTATTGATTCACAAACTAATTTTATATTATTACTTATTACATTTATGGAATACTTAAATCATTCGCAAACTAGTGAATAGCATCATGAATAAATACATAAAATAAAATAATAATAATTGTACCAAAGCTTGTTTTAAAACATACATATGTATCCGAGATTCAAACATGTTGCGTGTATTCATATATCAGCTTATTTGAAATAGTAACATGAAAATAAGATAATACGTGCTGATTTTACTATATACCTAAATATCAGGATATCAGTTAAGAACTATGTACTTACATTTGCAAATGATAATTCAAGTCTTAGTAATTCTCCATCACCGTTTTAATGTCACTAATCATCTAATCATCTGATAATCTGGAAAGTATAAAACATAAAGAATTTATTAATTTATTCTATCAGAAACATTGTTTGCTTACTCTCTCTCTCTCTCTCTCTCTTTTTGGCATTGCACCCAATATATGAGTGATGCTGCATTGTTTGCTTACTCACGCGTATTAAAATATTTTATTTTTAATAATTACTTTAGGAAAGGTTACGTTACAAAAAAAAAATATGTCAAAAACGATATAATATAAATCAACCATTATAATATACTCACTCATTTTGATCATGTGAATAATATGTAGCTAATTTATTTTTTCTTAACATTCGTAATGACTCTTTCGTCATTTTAAATAATGAAAAAATTAAAATAAAACTATAAATCAGTGTATTTAGTATATTTCTGATTTAATACTAATACTCACAAAAATAACAAAATGTTGCTATGACAACAATATTGACATCGGTGAATGTCATTCTGAGGAGTTCATACACAAAGTTACCTACATCAACTCTAGAACATTGAAACTAAGAAAACAGCATACCTAAATAAATTTGGTGAATTCTTTGCAGAGTAGGTACCGGCAGCAATTTAGATCCCTGATACCGGATATATTTCTATGTATTTGTATTATTTTATCATAGTCTTTGTAAGGTATACGAACTGTAATTTAGTGTTAAGAGCATATTTTCTGTATTCATCTTTTAATAATTGGATATTAGCTGGCACTTTGCGTTTATCATTAGAAAAGAAATATGTTGCAACTAATAAGCAAAAAGAGAAATAGGCGGATATGCTGAGGTCAATCTACAGTTTTATTAAGTACACAAACAAGTTCACCAACATTAAATTAAAAATAAAAAAATACTAATTTATTTGAATTAATTATATAAAACACTTATTTGTAGTGTTTAAACTGTGACTTTTTATTGATTAAAAGTCACAGTGGATATAATATAAATAAGTGATTTATTTGTAAGTAATTCAACATGAATTTCCACCGAGAACCGTCGGTTGAAAATATCAACTTCACTGATTTATTTTACTTCATTCATAGTTAAATATTTGTGAAAAATGGATCGGTGTGCCTTTACTTGTGAACTCCTCATCTATAGTACTGAACACTCATTCTCGTATTCGTCGATTCGCATTTTGACAGACATGGAAATAAATATTATTTAGGTATATTAAGTTATAATGTTTTTTTTTATGAAAAAAAAACATTTATATAGGGATTACTTGATGACACATATAAAAATATGTTTCCTTGGTAAAAATCAAGTAATCTAGTGCTGTAATTATGTAGTTTCAAGCATAAAACCATCTCTATTTTTTAATAATTTTAAATAAATAATCAGACGCAGATTCAACAGCGTGCCGACTCTTTGGCTCGGCTGGCCGAACTAACCCGATTTTTGAGTTCTACGGAAATTTTCATAAAAACTTTCCCGCAAGCGGAAAATTTAAAATGAAAATTTCAAAATATAAATAACACATCACGCTATTATAATCATATGACAAATTATTCAATTAAAATTGTTTTAAAAATGTTTTCCTTATTCGAACTTGACGAACTAAAAATTATATTTTCTTATGTGCACGTCACAAATCCCATTTTTTTCGCATATTAAAAAAAATACGGCTAAATATTACCCAAATTTAAGAAAAATAGGTTTTTTCTAAAGCATCCTTGGAGCAAAATTTACTTCATCATTTATGTAACCTCTAAGATGATTGTCTTAAAATACCTCTGCTAGTCGTGATGAAATTTCGGAAGGTGTTTTTCAATCGATAATTTCTACATGAATCTCTCGGTTATTTTTTTTATTATTATTAAAAATACATTAAAATATGTTCAAATTTTGATATTATCAAAAACAAACAGTAAAAATATCATCTCGATCACGAAAATATTGCAATTAATTAATAATCAATGTTGAAAAATGGTTGCGTAAAATCATGTGACAATTTCGAGTTCCCTACCTATCAAGGGCTCTTAAAGGATAACGTTGGGGCGGGACAATTCAGTCAGAAATCCGAGACCATTGTCAAGTTATCAATCACTTTAAAATAAAATAATAAATTAAGAATTACTCGATAAATTTTGCTTAAAGAGTTGTTTAAGGGCAGGTACTATATTTTATGTTCTACCAAATTAGTCAATCATTGCTGAGGATTGTAGCCATATCCAAAGCTACGCATTTAGGCACCCCTTCACTATGCCTTGTCTTCTGTCTTGTGCCTCCTGCGGTCTCCCTCGCATGATACGGTCGTTGGAAAGATAAAATAAAATAAAATGAATATAAAGTAAAGTTGTACATTTTTTTTATTTACCTATTCACTATTAATGAATTCTTATATTTGAAATATATATCACAGAAACTATGAATGTTTTATTGAGACTGGCTCTTAATAAATAGGTAAGTCAATACTTACATTTATATAAAATAAATATACCTATATTAAATCTTTTCTTTGTTATGAATAAAACTAATCTAAATATTAAACATAAGTACATAATATTAAGATAAATTGTTATTAAATAGGTACTAATGTTATTCTTAATAAAATCAAACATATCGGTCATAATACTGATAAAATTAAGTAGACGACAAAATTACTTTAAGAAACTTGGTTGACTTCACTTTCATACAAAATGGTAAATATCAACAAAATGGCAGCTGCAAAATAACAGCTGTTTTAGTGCTCAACATGTCAAAAGATCAGCTGTAATTTTGCAGGCAGCCATCTTGTTTGACATTTCTTTTCAAATTCATTCAAGTATTTTTAAACTAGGTACATAAAAACATTAAAATTGTGAACTGTGTTATATTCCAATTAATTTCTTAGTTTATTCAAATAGTATTTTTTATCTGTCTTTCAGTATTTCTTTCGGAAGTATTGGTTAGACACAAGATTATTCTATACAAAAGGATTTATTTCGTTTGATATACCTTTCCCCACAACATTCTTAATGTTCTTAACATCTTTGTTAAAAAAAATGCATTTTTTTATTTATCTCAATACTACCTTTCACAAATATTTGTTAAAGAGATTCTTAAACAATTTCTTTCAGCTATCTTTCATCAGACACTCTCAAAACATCAACCAACCAGACCATCTTCTCTCCCATATCACATTTACAATATTAAAATAAGATTTATTATTGTAATTTCGCTGCCGGCAGCGTTATTCCAGATTTATTTATTCATTTTTTTCTACGAATTGATTGACTTTTTCTACATCATTTTTGCATCAGATATCAATATTCCTACTTATTGAATGATACCAAAATTCCTGATTGGAAGTCTAGACCCATGCCATTAAAATGCTAAGTTAGAAATTATACCAATATTGAGCAGAAAAATATTTGAATAATTCCTCGATCCAGCCAGGAATAAGACTCAAATATTAAAACTTTTCCACCATTAAAACGCAGTTTCTTAGAGATGTTGTGAACGCATCCCTCAAAATTTTGTTTGTTCATTATTGTTTTTTATGTTGATTGTAAAAACATTCTTCTGATTGCTGACTTCTTTGTTCTTCAATGGATTCAGGAAGATGATACAGAGACCACTTATGATGGTCAATCCTCCAAAAGCGGTTAGTGGCACGCCGTCACCAAAAATAGACTGAAAGTAAAAATATTTGAAAGATTTATAAAATCTGTCTTATTCATAGAAACAAAGGCATGTTTTTGTCTTTGGGCTAAGTGGATAATGTTATGTAAGTATCAAGAATTTTCAGAAATCCTACCCTTATCTTCCATTTCTTAAATTTATTCTT
Source organism: Athripsodes cinereus (assembly GCA_947579605.1). Taxonomy (NCBI): domain Eukaryota; kingdom Metazoa; phylum Arthropoda; class Insecta; order Trichoptera; family Leptoceridae; genus Athripsodes; species Athripsodes cinereus. The sequence continues at coordinate 26,908,103 of OX388308.1, read as the reverse complement.
GTCTAAAAGTTGAGAATCTGATATACCAAATTAATATGACCTGCAAGCTGGTTAATAGTAAGTAGCCTATCTAAATATAATTATCAGCTCAAGCCTATTTTTTGTGCCATAAAAAGGGAATGAAGGATCGGTACTAAGTTTTCGTCTTATGATCAGATTTTTCAATGTAAGTAGGTATTAAAAACAAACTTCTCATTTTAAACTCGTCAAAGATAATTTTAAATACTTTGATGTATTCTGTCATATTTTCATAGCTTCTATGAACTTCATGTCTGATAGACTTACTGAGCCCAATAGAGCCGATAAGTCTAACTTCTGAGAGGGTCTTTGGTGTTGTTGGACCGGTTATGTGGAATCGCTTACCGGTGCCATTGAAAGATAGTCAGACAGTCAGACTGTCACCAGCTTTAGAAGCAAATTGAAAACTGAGCTTTTCACCGTCGCCCTTGAGACGGTCTAGAGACTGTTAAACGGCGTCAAAATAAAATCATCCAGAATCATTATCATCATTCAAGAATTTCAAAATCTACCAAGGCTGTAGGGAAGCGAAATCTGAATCTTTAGTATACAAGATCATCATTTCAATCACTGCACTCAAAATAGTAATCAAGGAAAACACGATTCACGAAGGCATCGATAAGAAATAATTAGGAAGAAAAAACTTCAAAGAAACTTACAGTGAACCCAATCATTGGTGCAGAAATGAAGACAATCCTCGCGACGACAGTACAAGCATAGACGATCCTCCTTTTGTGCGGTGCCGGGAACAGTTCTGCAGTACAAGTGAGGAGGACACACAAGGCGGCGTTGATGCCAATTTTGTTGATCATCTGAATGAACATCAAATCTAGGATCATATGACTGCCATCCACTGAAAAAAGAAGCATTATGGGAAACGTTAATTGACTAGACCAAAACGAAACCAAATTAGTGACCAGTTTTTCTAGTAATACTTAATTAATTTGTCTTCTTTCACTTTTCAATGATTTCTGGTGAACATAGTCATGTAATAAAGTTTTAATATAACGTTCGAAAAGATGAAGGCTTAGAAATGTTTTCAGTTTTATTTTTGTATTTTTCGCCTATCATTTGTATGATTTTGACTCTCAAATTAATGACACGGCACCCCATTTTCCTTGCCTTAAAATGTTGTATTACAGTTATCTATATGAAAAAAGACAAAAATATTCTTCTTACCATGAGTTGGTAACAGCCAAATAAAACAGTTCAGAACTCCACTTAAACTGGCTATACATCCAACAAGAACCCATTTTTGTTTCGTTTTCATCAAAATAATGAATCCAAGAAATCCACCAATAATCTCACAAATACCTAGAAAATACAACATCGATAAATTAACAATGCATTTCAAAAACAACTCATCAAAGTTGGGGGATGTGCTGAACCTTCTCGTGGTCTCCCCTGTGAGTAACGCAAAGAAACAACAAAAAAAGGAAAGAATAGAAACGAAATATAGAAGAGAAATTAATCAAAGAACATGAATGTAAACAATAAAAATAAGCGTGAAACGAATCAGCACAAAAACGGCGGTCGAACGTTGAAAGACCTCTCGGCCAAAGCGGTGAAAAAAGGTCCTTTAAGGACCAAACCGACGACCACAGTAGTGGGATAAATAATTTCAATTTATGCGACTGCTTTTTTGACCCAGCCCAAATTGGGTGAAGACACCTAAATCACCGCCCACACGAAAAGTAAGTAAAGTATGATCGATCTACATCTGCTTTGGACGATTTTATCATTACATTGTTACGACGCCATTTACCATCTATTAATTGACTCAGACAAATTGGTACATCTGTAAAAATGCTAAGTTAGATAATATTATTTTAAGTACCTGCAATAACTGTCGTGTAGAGGAGATATTGTCTTCCGAAACTTCTTATATTGAGCAGGGTACCATAGTAACATGTAAAAATTAAACTCCAGGCCGTTATAACTGAAAGAACTCTCCAAGTTGCCCCTTTTATAGAAAATAACTGCCTCCAACCACTTTGGGTATCTTTTGATTTCTCACTAGAAAAAAAATAACAGGTCAATGTCAGAACACTAAAGAATTTGTGGAATTGAGAACCAAGCGATCCGTAAATTTTCAATTTCTTGGCAAGGTAATCAATTTAATTGTACCGGAATCGGAATGAAAATATCTGCTACTGGACAGATAATAAAGAAGTGGTCAAGAAGGCGTCATGGAAAATAAAGAGACATTTGCACAAGTATTCACGGATCACAACGAAGAAGAAGAAATTGTGACTCCCTTACCAAATAATATCCATCGCCTGTCTTTTGAGCAGATCATCCAGATTATCTGGAATAATCGTTTTCTTCTTATTAACAGCACTTCCAGTTAATAGAATTTCTCTGGCAGTACTGATATTCTCTTTGTTCAGATGCCATCGTGGAGAATCAGGAAGATACCTGCAATAAAAAAGTGGACATTTTTGTGGTTACATTCGGGAGTCTTATGGTAGAGTTCTGAGACGGTCAGAGTTTGAGTTTTGCGCACAATCTTCTTTGTCATCGATACAAGCTACATATTTCTTAGCGTGAGGCGCGGGAATATATTTGGGAAATCAAAAACCTACATTAACGATCATTTCGCTACAGGATTTTCCGTCCTGCTCTCTCTAGAACAACTCATCCACACCTCTTATTCCAGCCCAGTCTCGTATATTGCGCAGCAACGATGTCTGCCTTTTGCCAGTCCCCTGGCGTCCTCTTTTCATGTCATATTCAACCGCAAAATGTAATACTTCTCCCCGCACATTACAAGACCCATTCATATACCTATGATATCTTATGCACTTTGATTTCCAACAGGAGTTCTCTGTCCATTCCAGCTTTTCTTGACACCTCTACATTTGTGACCCTATCAGTTCAATGAATACGAAACATTCTTCAATGAAGTCAGATTTCAAATGCTTCCAAGCGATTCATTGTATTCATTTTTAGGGTCCAGGTCTCAGAACCATACAGCAATACAGACCATACAAAGGACTTTAAGAGTCTCTGTCGAAGCTTAAGTTTTTGTAAAGTTTAAAATGTTTAATGGTCAAAAAACTTACCACCAGAGAATCATGATAATAACTGTAGGTAGACTGATACTGATGTAAATCTCTCCCCAAGTGTTGTTGAAGTAGCCTATTAATGGTAACAAGATTACACCGACTGACCAAAAATGCTCGAAGTTGGCTGCCACTATAGTCTTGCGTCTGCCACCAACCACATCCATCACTGTTAACAAACAATAATAATACCCTATAATAATAACAAGGTGTAACCTAGTTATTTTTTTTAAATTCCGTTTCTTTATTTTATGTAATGCTGTTGCAAATCATTTTTACTTTTAGTACAACTAGTGACATCTCTTGGACCAATATTTGTTTTTTTTTTATGTTTTTTACTTTGTTTTATGATCATTGGTAAATATATAATTATCATTTATTGGCTCTTATATCACTTTTAGTTTCTTTTGCCTTAGAAAGGGTTAAAATATGGTAATTATTCATAAAATATGCATTTTTGTTTTGTTTTCAAGACGACATAAGTTAACAACATGATTAAACAACTGATTTGCATTCTGTTCTGGAAAATTTCATCAACCATCACTGGTCGTCTTATTTTTATAAAATAAATTCTGTGGTTGGGGAATTGAAAGTAAAAAAGGCGAACAATGTTTTGTAAGCTGATTATCAAAGAGGACATGAGAAAAGACATGTAAGAAAAAAGAAAAACAAAAACAAGCAATAAAAAGGAACATTGTAAAGAAAGAAAAACAAGTTATTAAAAAAGATATACCAACTGATTACATTTCCTGATGTGAAGGTAATAGCGCATGTTGCAGCAGCCGCGCATCTAAATGCCACATGTAGCCAAAATAGAGGAACATAGCCCGTAGCTATGCCAATACCAATTTGGAGAGTCATGCCAAACATCATCACACGCCGAGGGCTGTAACTGTAAAACAATTTTCTGAACTATCTAAAGGAGAGCAATCACTTCTCTTCTTAAGTATGCCATTACTGCTGGAAAAAGTCTTCTAAACTTATACGCCACATGTTTGTATCTTTCATTTGGAATGCTCTACTCTTCGTTTCTTTGTTCCATTTCGTCATTTGCTCTCCCAAACTCCTTATTCCTATCATTGATTAATTTCCTTCTTCAATATTTTTATAGACTTCTAGACAAATAGAATCAGCTTCCTACCTTTACCTGAGTTATGTATTTGTCATAAGTAAATTGGATTATCAATGAATTTACTTACAAACTCATCAGTTCAGTAGCAATGACTCCACCCAGAAGAACTCCGAAAAGATGGAAGCATTGTGTCACAGCCACAAGAATAGTTTGCGAGCAGACTAGGTCAAACTAAAAAAAGAAAAAAAATAAAACGGTAAAAATTAAACAATACAATTTTACATTAATTGATTCCATCAGTTATTGCTAACGCGACGACTGTTTGTACGACTAAAATAAATAAAAGTCCAAATAATGATTTTTTATTACGAAAAATTTAAGGGAGTAACGATAATAATATTATTCATAATCCTGGGAGGCTCAACAAAAGATAGATTGAGAAACCCCGATTAAACGATTCAAGGGTTTTATTTAAATCGCTTAGTAGAATTTAAGTCATAATTAAAACAAGATAATTATATTGTTAGAAATAATAATTATTCCACTATTAACTTCATGCACTCCGCTTTCATCGTTAGGTAGGGCGTTCTTAAAACCTTAAAAGCCGGCTCGCAAATTAGTGAAGTCAATAATGGAATAACTAATTACTTATTACTAAGAACTTCCACCAATAACCGTCGGTCGACAAATTAAACGCTTAGTACAATTTCCATTTGTAAACCGCTATTTTATGATTTTTTGAGGAACGTAAGCCTTTTTTGCACAAATTACCTACAGTCAGGAAGGCGATAAAACAGGTTACTATTGAAGTTCATGTATCATGATAGTATTTACATAGTTGGAGAAGTTGACACTGAAAGCAATGTCATAGATAACGTAGTAGAAAATTGTTTGGCAATTGAAATTGTTGTGTTAGTTAATTGATATAGGTACATAATCAACTTAATGTTCAGTAATATATATTTTAGCTATTATTTTCACCTGTGTTATAAGACTGGTTCTTTTGTTCAAATTGAATGTAAAATGTTCACATGAAACCGTTAGATCTGTTGATTTTAGAGTTTGACTCTCTTCTGAAAAATTGACGTATACTCTGCAGTAGTCTGGTCTGTACGTTCCATCTGGTTTGAGGATTGCAGGATGTTCGTATGAGTGATTGGGTGGAAGGCCAAGACCTGAAAAAATAAATTCATATCTTCTTATTTCTTTTCACATAATCCACAAACCTTCTACTTTGGGCACATGGGTTCGACATTATTTCGGATATTTTTATCGCTTCTATTTGCAAGGATTGTGGAGTAGCTTGAATGGAAGGGCCGTTTATTTTAAACTTATTATCTCTTCAGAAATTTTTCGAGTTTCGTGAAACATTTCACATATCTTCAATTTAGCGACGTAGTATGCCCTCCATCCTAAATTTCTTAATATTTATTGGAATGAAGAGGATGAATTTCATGTTCATTATATTTTTTCCTGCTGAGATCACCTTGGCCAAAAGCTGTTATGGTCTCAGTGCAGGATGATATTTTTAGAGTAATAATAATAATAATATAATTGGTCCGTTGGCTACCCCATTTGTGGGGAATTCTTTAATGTCATGAATGAATGATTTATTAATTACTTTCTGAACTTCATCCACGAAACCACAGGATGGAAACGAGACTCCTCAATTTAAACGACTGACTCTTGAAAAATGACCTAAATCACATTTTTCCACGGCATTCCTTAAACTTATATCGTTGTTTTAGAAGATATATTTAAAAAAAAAATGCACTTTTCTGGGCACATAGAGGCTTTTGAATGAAATCAAATGACGAATTTTCGTACCAACTCTTCGAGAAAGGGGATGGTTCAAATTTGTTTTTAATGTTTACCATTCATAACAGAACTGACATCGCATTCATAATCTCCAACTCTTGGTGCAGGCGCGGTGAAGATGATGCAAGCCATAAACCACGCAGCAGGGATCTTAGTCAGGTAGACAATGGCAGCAGTTCTCATCTGCCACCAGCCCCATTCTCCAACCAATGACAGGCAAATGTCCTCTGATGCACTGGTCTTGCTGGCATCAGTGTCTGCAGTATCATCGATGCGTATTGGTTGAGGTGATACGACCATAGCAGCTTTTTGGAAGCTTGGTTCCAACAGCGGTTTCTGTAAGCAGGAAAAAATATTTAGTAACTCCACATATTTTACATTTTCACATCCTATTTCGAGTACCCAGTCTTGAATTCTTTTTAGAAAGTTTTTTAGTGTCCTGTAAAAGGCAGGTGTTCTTAAAATATCACGTATAACACTCATCAAAGACATCCACCAATATGCTGGACGAGATCAATAGAGCGAAAAAGTTCTGCTTTTTGTGTCACAGAACCGAAACAGGACTTTTGGTGTCATAGAACCCCTCATCTGGAACCGACTCCACAAGGACCTTCGTAAAACCAATCAATAACAACGTTCAGGAGCAAGTTGAAGACATCATTCTTCCAACATAGTTTTCCGAGCCATGGAAATGGATGCTCCATTAAACGGCGCCAAATAAATCATCCGACACATTTACATACATATAAGACAATTGACATCTACAATGTAGCGTTGAGGCGTGTCTCCTACCCTGAATACTTTTTATGGGAGAGGGCTATCCCGCTAATGGAATATGTTGTGGCAGTATTGAAATCAGACCTATATATCTATTTTTAATTGTCTGTCAGCAATGGTAATGTGTCGAACATGGCTAAAATGCTGGTGCACAATACCATTCTGGTACATGGACGTGGCTGAAGAAGGACGAAAGTGGAATAAATGCAGTGGAGATGCGATCGTTGAGAAGAATGGTTGGTAAAACGCTGCGTGATAGAGTGAAGAATGAGGATATTAGAAGAATGAGCGGATGCAAGATGAGTGTTGTGGAAAGAATGCGCGTGAATAAACTACGGTGGTTTGGACATGTTGAACGAATGAACGAAGTAAGTAAGAATGACAAAGAGGATATACTTGTCTGAAAGAAAGGGTGTGAGGAAGCGCGGGCGTCCGAGAACCACGTGGATCAAATTCTCAAGGACGGCCGCGTGTTGAGTAAGAGGAACCGACGTGCGTGTATGAGAAACTGTATGAATGTGGAGGAAGCGAAGGAAGTATGTAAAGATAGATCTGTTTGGCGTTCCGTTCTCTCTGCCTACCCCACTTGGGATACGGCGTGAGGGTATAGTAAAGTATAGTATTTTTAATTAACAATCAGAATATTTTTTTTTCCGAGAGGCATTAATTTGTCACTGGATTCATGTCAGACATAATAGGTATAAATTACAATAATAAATAAATATCTCAACTTAAAATAGACAAAGGCCTCTCACTCTTTTCCGTAAGTTTTCAAGTGAAAGTTCTAAAACAACCCTCAAAGCACGAGCTCCGCTCATATTTGAGGGAATGAATTGTTTTGCTTACTGTATAATTATAAGTTATTGTAAATAAGATTGTTATTGTAAATTGTATATTTATAAAAAAAAAACTTCACAGAAAAAACAGTGATATGTTATACCTAGATTTGCAATATGAATCTCAAACATGTACCATCAATAAAATCTCGTTGCGGTCCTTGGTGCCGCAATTTTTAGTTTGAAAAAAAGTGACACACATATAAATTGTTTGTAGATAACAAGAGATAGACAATATGAGAATGGGGATTATAACAGACGACAAAGGCCGGTAGATAGAGATGAATATAATTATATTACTCAGGTATTGTACCTCGACGGGTGGGTATACATTTTTAGAGAATATTTGTATGACATTGCGAATCTAGTTGTAACAGTCATATCACTGAGAAAAAAAGGTAATTGTCGTATAGATATATTATGGACTTTTGAATTGTGTTCATTGGTTGACGATTGATAATATTGCAATGCAACAATATTCTCTTCCACTACGCGTGGTGAGAGGGTAGTGTAACTATTTTGTTTGCTTCATGACAAGTGTATATAATTATGTACCTATTTTGCATAGATTTTTATTTATAACACCGTTTCGTATGGAATTCTGTGATATTTTGTATTTATAATATGATGTGGAGAATATTACGAAAACGAATAATACTCGTACCTATGTAAATAGTTGATAAAATACAATTTATTATTTTATCATTGGAGAACTTTTGATTTGGATTGTAATACGTGTTTGTTTAAACGTGTTGTTTAATAGATTATAGAGATTGATAATGGCAGCATCACTCATATTGTATTGGATGCAATGCTAGAAAAAAAAGAGAGATCTATAGATATGTAGAATATCTCAGAAGTGGGGTAGCCAGCGGACTACACTGCATGTAATACTGTAACAGGTTTTTCCAACAAGGTACTCATTCACTTATCCCGTGGAGCACCCGGTAAAGAATTGGTCTCCCACTCTTCTCCATAAGTTTTCGAGTGTCCTGTAAAAGGCAGGTGTTCGAAAAAATAAGACATTTTACATCTTAAATTCGGCGATGAGGTTTGCCACCCATCCTGAATGTCTTAATTTTATATTGGCACGGAGAAGACAGCTTGCATGTTTATTATATGCAGCTGATCTGCTGGCTACCCTACTTGTGGGATATGCCGTGATGGTATAGTAGTAGTAGTACTCATTCACTTCTCTCCGATACTTTTCGAAACTGAAGTGTATTATTGTCGTGATTTTTGTAGTATCTGAACCTGAATTACTGGTTTTAAAGTAGATACGAGAGTGGTTATTTCCGATAGAGGAATAAAATAATATTAAAATCTTAGAATACTCGAATCATAAGTTGTTTAATCACTATTATCAGTCACATTGTAGCTAATAAACGCGAATGCTATTCTCGCAAAAAAAGAAAATCAGGATGGCCGGCAAACCTTATCGCTGAATGTCTTTTGAGAGAACGCCTGCCTTTTACAAGACACTCAAAAACTTACGGAAAAGAGTGGGAGACTAATTCTTTGCTGGGTGCTCCACGGAAAAAAAACGTTTAGACATCCATTGAAAATAAAACTGACCTCCTAGAGAAACCGCATTTGGCGATCGACCACAAACGAATTTTCGACAATAACCGCAACTATAACGCATAATTAGAGACCTGAATTTTTCGCATTTGCGATAAACCCGACTTTATTCGCGAATTTCGCTCTTTTTTCGCGAATAACGCGAATTTTGACGTTTTTGGAAAATAACACCGATTTTTGTCGTTTTTACAAAAAATAAGTTGCTCCCCGTGACAGCAGACACTATATTGAAGCTGCAAAATATTCCAGAGTTACAATCTCTCAGCTCACAGCAACTCTCCACCGGATACACGGAGTTAAAAAAAAACATTGACATGCAAATTTCTGCGGGTGAAGTCAACATAGCCAAGGCATTGGATATAGTTAAATTGGAGAATTTAGAATTTGTAAAAAAAATAAATAAAGCAATATGGATGCCTTGTTCTAATGTGGACTCAGAAAGATTTTTATCTTCATATAATAGCGTTTTATCGGACCGAAGGACAAACCTTAAAGAAAACAATTTGGCTACAATGGCTATTTTTAATTTTGAAAAAAAATTAAATTTGATGCAATAAATTGTATTGTTTTTATATATATAAATAAATAAATGTGTTTGAAATATAAAGGATTGAGGATGACAACGTTCTATTTGTTTGTAATTATTCAAACAATTTAATTTAATTATATAAATTATTTAAGTATATATTATTATCTTTTATAATGCAAATAGAACTTGCAATTCTAAATTCTGTGTTGATTTCTTTTAATTTGCATTTCTTTTTAGAAAATAACATCGGTTTCCTTAAAATAACATCACTTTACTTAAAAAAAATAACACCGCTTTCACAAAAAAATAACACCGATTTCTTAAAAATAACACCGCTTTCTTAAAAAAATAACACCACTTTTCTTAAAAAATAACACCGCTTTTCTTAAAAAATAACACCGATAAATTCAGGTCTCTACGCATAATTAATTACACGGTATATTGTCGAAAAGTTCGCCAGTTATAGTCGATCGCCAAGTGCAGTTTGTCTACGGCCCCTGTATTGTTAAAAAAATCACATTGTAACAACACCTAGGCTTGCAGATAACTTCATTTCACACACAACCTTCAGAAATCAGATAAAACCTACACAATAAAGATAACTGAAATCAAATTTTTGTTTAAATAATGTTTTACTAAAAAAATTAACTCATATTTTAAAGTTAAGATTTGAGATGAGTTTGTTTAAAAGTATTAAAACGAATAACTATTGTAAAATTGCGCAAACAATAAAAAAAATGAATCCTTACTTATTGAAGCGAAAGTATAGACTACTTTGAAAGAGGAAAAAATTATGTTTACATATGTTATGTTTATTTTTAATAAAAACTATGTATGTTTACAAATGTTATCTGAAATTCTAATACCTACATATTATCTTATTATGGGTAACAATGTAATATTAACCCTTTCAGGATCATAATATTATACTTTCTTCAAGTCGCTTGAAATACTTATCTACTTTTTTGTAAAAATTGAAGCTATGTTATTAAAATATTGAATAAAATAGTTTAAATTGAATACATCACCCGCTTAGGGGTCTAACGTTTCCCTTTCTTCAGGGATTCTTTTTAGCTTAACGTGTGATGTTTACCTTTTTTCGTTTCATAGCATATTTTTCGTTTAAATCTTTCAAATAGGCCCTTATACGAATCATGGATTAAATTACTATGATTTTGGGGGAAAAAAAAATTATTATTATTTGTTTTTTTTTTTAATGAAAGATATATCTGGGTTTTGTTATGAACCCAAATACAACCTTATACACCTTTTACAGTAAGCTACTAAAAGCTTGTGTCGTTATTAAAAGAACAAAACATAATATTCTACTGGGACCATTACAGCCTACGGCCAATGCGATCCTAGAGTAATAATAAATTAATAATTAAGTATTAGTTTTTTCTATGGTCCGTACAACAATACACAATAAATAATATTAGTTTTATCGTTAAAATTGTAAGACCCATTTGAATGTTAATAAAAAAAATGTGTTTCTTTATTAACATAAATCTAATAAAAAACAAAAAAAATAAAACCGTAAAGAAAATTTTCATCATTAGGTACTTACACATTTTTCGCTTGCTAATTTTACCAAATTATATAATTAAGTACATGAAAGTTAATTGAACTTTAATTATTCATATTTTGGCAAAAACTCAATAATATTTATAACAGAAAACATAAAAAAATGATTTTTATATATTTGCGAAGAACATTCCTCTGGACCTTAAAGGGTTAAGACTGAAGTGGGTACCTACTTACATAATTAGGTACAAGTAATCAGAAAAATCAATACACACAGAACAAAAAGCGAGAAATTAATTAAATAATGGAATTAAGTATGCATATGTTCATTCTGTTAGATAGGTTTTGTTGTACCATATTATTTTGTTCGCACTAATCCTATCAATATTAACATTGTGCATAATTATAAAAGATAAAATGATTCCGTTCGTTAATGTGTATTTTGTATAGCTATACTAAACTTATTTCTCTATACAAGCTTGCATTCTTTGGGAAAATAATATATAAACGATCCAATTCCACAAATAAAATAGTTGTGAAATATTGAATTTTTGGTGTCTGGGAATACCTACCAATAAATGACACTTGAGGGTCTGTGGTCTTCGTGGATACTTAGTGGAATTTCTGCATGGGTTGGGATTTCAAGTGAAGTCCCTGGGGATGTAACACATTTATAACACATTTTAGCACAACATTGCCCATATTTTTTCATTTTTACTTTATCTATTTTTTCATTACAAGATCGCGCCTCTGCGATAAACTCGCCATGTATATGGATAATATCTTATTTGAATGCATTTTTCTATAAAATTGTATGTATGTATTTTGATCAATATACAGTAAAGAACAAATAAACAAATATACAATAATAAATAAGATGTATATTATATATTGTCTTAAGTTTGTCTTCAATAAATAAATGATAAAAATCGGGTAAAAAACTAGTCACATAATATTGTATAAGAAATATAGATTTTTCATATTAATGTTTTCATTTGTACGAATATGTATTCTTTATTAATCTCATAGTTAAATACTGCATTGGCGAACGTGTTTGCAGAGAATAAAAAAATAATGTTTGTAAAAGATTTTCCTCTGTGATAAATGTTTTTATTTTTTTAATTTGTGATATTGTTCTACATATTATTATAATCCCGTTTAATCCGAAACATGGTAAAGTTTAAATATGTTTGCAATAATAGTTTTCTCTGTATTAATATATTTCCAATGTACCTGAGATTAAATCGTCCGTCGGTTTTTGTCATAAAAAACGAAACACCACTGGCGACGGGAGGAAGGTGGGGTAGAAATTTTAAGTGTAAAATTTTCCCTTAGGAAAAGATCAAATTTTGTAATCTGAGACATAAAAAGTCCTTTTTCATGATTATTAATAAAACACTGTCACAATGGAAGTAGGTACTGAATATTTGTTTTATTTATAATAATTCGACATTAACTTCCACTAAGAACCGTCGGTCAAAAATATCAACTTTATCCTTTTTCATTGTAAACAATCAACGTTTCCCCCTCAGCGGGCCGTGACAAAATTATAAAATATAAACGTACGTTTGCCACACATTCGATTTTTTTTATTGCACACACAGGTCGACTTGTATGCTTATTGCATGGAGTTGGTCTACTGGATACTCCTTAAGTGGAAGATGCCGTGACGTTATAGATAATTTTTTCACTTTTCACCAAACACTGACAAAAAGTTCATTTAGAATATAATAAAAAAAGTTTATTTATTAAAAAAAAATGTTAATATACGAAAAAAATAACCTTTTTAACGTAGGTACATATATTAAATAACATAAATACACTTGGAAAATACACATATATCGAGCTATTCCCAAACGAAGATAATTATGAATCTTGGCAGTCCTTACAATGCACTGAACACATACATAATTATTATATTATATATAAAATTATATAGGTAGGTACTACCCAGACCTAGGACAATTTGTAAAAGGTAATTTTTCATTTTACCCTGGCCGTGAATAGGTAGAACTCGGGACCTGTGACTCACAGGGTCACAGGCAATAGCATTAACTCTGCGCTACACTGATCAACAATTCGATTACATAAGTAATTTTGATTAGATAATCTTCAACTTTTCATTCATTTTTGATCTACAAATAATTTTTTAATAAGTTAAGTATTTATTAGAAATTTAATAAAAAAAAACATTTATTTACCTATTTATAGTTAATAAGTAAATAATTATCCTTAAAAACTGTTTCACGGGTAAAACACGCCGAAGTACTGATCCGATTAATTGAAACAAGGTATGTGAATATAATTATTGAGTAGGTACTATTGTTATTTGTTTGTCAAAGTACTTATGTATCGGAAATAAAAATACAGAAATGTCTTTTGTAGTGTTCCTATGCTATCTACAGGGTGGCGAAGATGAAGTATATATTTTTTGAGTTTTTTGTTATCTTCATCCAATGTCGGTTACCACTCTGACATAGCTCTCGCTGAGAAAAATACTAACGAAATTTCACAACGAATCATTGGTACCTACGTACATTGGTAAATTTACCAAATATTTGTTTGCGAAAAGTTAATACAGTCGATTCCGCTTAATTAGGACACATCGGGACTTGGGCATTTTGTCCCAATTAAGCGGCTGTCCCATAATTAAGCGAAGTTCACATTTTTTTTCAATAATTTATTTGGTTTTGGCAACTAAGGCCATTCACCGCATGGCCAATAACAGTGCATATTTTTTTTCAATAATTTTATTTTATAAACTCTTGAAAACTGTTAATTACATATAGGTAGGTAATATAAATTATCATATAAATTACAAATATGTAATATAAACTTTTAAGAAAAAAAATCCTAAATAAAATAATAAATGGGTAGGTACATACAATTTAATTCAATGCAAAAATGAGAATTCTTTGTACATATTTTTTCTTAAGAATATGTGTAACATAATATATTATGTGCTGTTATCTTAAATTTACTGTCCCAATTAAGCGGAGTAATGTCCCAATTAAACATATAAATTTACTATTGGTTTCCTGTTCTTTGAGATTTGTCCCAAATAATCGGCTGTCCTGATTAAGCGGAATCGACTGTATTATAATCACGCTTTAATTGAATTCTCTGATTGTGCATGCTGTAGACACTCTTAATTGGGGAACTGGCCAGATCTTATTGTATGTTTGTAATTTATGTATTGTGTTGTCAGTTTTCTGTGAGTGTCTCTATAAAATAAAATAAAATAAAAATAGTACGTATTAGTGATGTAACGAATGTGTGATTTTGGATATTCGCGAATGCGAATGCGAAAATTTGTTGCCGACATTCGCGAATTCGAATGCGAATAGCGAATATAGACTTGCTTAAATTTCTACAATATTGTTCTAACATTAAAATTTCTACCCCCCGTCGCCGAATTTTCCAAATGGTATAGGAATTTAAAATATTTCAAAACTCTTCGGTTTTCTTCAAGAATATTTTCTTGCAGTAGGTACCTTTTTCTACAATGTACCGGGTAAGTATCCGGTACTTTTACTGATTCACCGATACTTTTTTACCAAAATAATATTTGCAAAACATTCGCATATTTTTTTGCGAATACGAATGCGAATACGAATATTCGTTACATCACTAGTACGTATACCTTCCAACAATTCGTTGTGAAATTTCGTTAACATTTTTCTCAGTGCTCTCTGTCCTGTGCCAGCTGGAACGGTTCATCCACTTTTTGGATTCCTGTTTATTTTCCAATATTTTTCAGACAGGATATTCTCCTTTTTCAGATACCATGTCTATATTCAATACTGACTTTTATAGGTAAATAAGTAGTAATTACATATAAAATAATCTTGAAGGTTTTCAACGCCGTTGCATTGAAGTGACCAATGAAACCACTTTAATACATAGACTGCGCGAAATATTTAAAATGGTAAAATTAATTAAACTGAAAGAAATATCTTCATGAAAGGAAGAAAAAATACTCTAAAAACATCTAGGTAGGTACCTTTTTTTTTTTTTTTTTGTAAATAAATTTATAAATTAGCTTACTGTGAAAGGTGTATAAGGTTGTATTTGGGTTTACAACAAAACCCAGATACTTATATTTTTTTTTTTAAATTAAGTAATTTTTATAAAATAAAAAAAATGGATGCCATAAAAATAAATTACTAAAATATTATCTACGTTATTTTTGTTACCTAAATATTCAAACATCCTGTACTATAAAAGTGATAAGTACAGTTCGAATATTTATGAACGGTCCGCAGGGACGTAACAGAAACATAACAACATTTGCTAATTAAAAATTTATATTGATTGATTTCGTATTTTATTTTACATCAGTCTATGACGTTTTTTTATTACCGATAATTGAAATTCTTTCGTGAGTGATTAAATAGGGGAATGTATCAAAACATGAGCTCTTGCCTATCAAATAAATTAAAAACTAATCTTTTGGAGTCTCCGGCAGACAATAGGCTTTACAGTCTTTTCTGTAAGTTTTCAAGTGTCTTTTTAAAAACAGGTATCTGTAAAACATCACCTATAAGGTAATCAGCAATGGGCCATGCCACCCATCCTGAACGTCATGGCTTGGATAATTTGTATATTGATTATCTGCAATGATTGCGCTGGCTACCCTCTCGTGAAATGCACTGTGATGGTTTGATTATGATGATAAAAGGCGCTATTATTTACCAAATATTATGATTCCTAAGTGTGCCTTTGTAGTGATTTTCTTCGTAACAGTGCATTTCAAAATAAACAGTCTAGGCTTTTACAGAGAAATTGTAACAGTTAACCGTATTACCTCTGTATTTAAAATCACGAATCAAATTAAAGACAGAGAAGAGGCATATAATAATTATAGTAACAATCAGCCAACAATGTTTAATATTTTATGTTTAAAGGTACCAGTAACTGGTCTTTCATACAAGCCAAAAAGCCGGGCTATATACACTTGGATTATTTGGAATTTTGCACACAATTGCTCACCATGTTTGAATTCGATGCGATGCTGTCCGAAGCGTCTTATTATTGTTATACGGTTACGTTGTCCGAATCATCAAAATGAACCTGGCTATATGCAACTGAGCTGTTCTAAATCATTTGTTTCATAATACTCGTTGTATTAAATGCGGAAATGTCTCGCTCGTTGCTTTGAACGTACATACAGTATTCTACATTGCTATCTCGGTTTTAGCATTTGGTACCTACTTGAGATAAAGGTATACGCGGTAGTACACGGTACTACGTAGAAATAATAAAGCTATAAGCTGGGTTTATACTAATGCACTGGCTCTCGTTTGCTCAGGTTAAGTTGAGCGTTTAGTCTTGAGTTGGTGATTATTGCATAGTAATATACTATCAAAAATTATTTGTATTTTATTGTTATACCTACCTAGTATAAATTTTAAGTTGAAATCGAAATCTTGTTTTCATTGTATTGTATTGTATTGTATTCACCTATTAATTATTGACGATGGGCTCACCTAGTATGAAAACTTTAAACACGCCACTGATAGATACAATGTAAATTTATTAGTAAATTACTAGATTTCCGTATAGTAGACGAATAACATAATTTAACAAATAAAAAAAGTGTTGGACCGGGTTGGTATAAGCCCACAAGATACTTATTATCTTTTTATAGAAGTAGGTACCAGTGGGAAGGCGGAAAAGATGTTTGCGAATTTAATTCCGGTTAATGGTTTTAATCTCCGTATAAGCGCTTGAGTCCATTTGTAAATACGTATGTGTGTGTGGCATTATTATATTTATTTATAATATTTATTTATAGTTTTACACAATTAGACAGGGTTGGAGGAGATCACAGCAAAATAGGGTCACAAGATAGATGGTGTCATTTAGTTGTATCACTCCATTCAGGTCTACAGTGTTCGGACAGCGGCAGTTTGTGTGGATGGCACCTAGAGTGTTTAACATCATGCCTCTAAAGATTAGAGAAATCACTGTTTTTGTTGAATTTAAAAGAGCATGTTATGGGTGGGTGTCTGATCTGCCAATGGAGAGATTGCAAGATATCTTAGGATTTGTTCCATGATTTGTTTTGTGTTTATGTGGGGTGATATATGTGTGTTAGTATGTGGTGTGGGATTTGTGATGTGTGTGGTTGAGGGATGTGTTGTTTTTTTTCTGGTTTTATATGGAGAAATAGTTTGATTTTGTGTTGTTTCATGTATGGACAGTTTACAGTAGTGTTTTTCTTGTTATGAATGTGATTGTGTTAATATATGAGATGAATGCTTTTTTGTGATTGTGTATATGTTTCAATATGATTGATATGTTTGTGAGATGTTTGCCCTAGAACAGGTTATACCTAGTTGGGCAGCATCAATGAAAATATGTATAAGATTTGTAATTTATTAGGGTAATAAAATAAATAATAAAAAAAAAAATAGTTAGAGATAAACCAGAAAAATATCAGATAAACCGTACTAATGGCTTCTAATATATGTAAATATGCATTTTTCGAGAATATTTTTGGTTATATTTTATTCATTCATTTGAATCTTTCATCATAATTTAAACATATATTATCATTTTTGTTTGATTTTTAATCTTGTTCATTTGTTGCTATTCTATATATTCATTGGAATCCATTCATTTTATTTAATTCGTTTTAAATACATTTTATATATTTTAATTTATTTTGTTACGCACGTTGATTTTTTTTTAATCTTATTTTGTTCACTTAGTCTTGATTAATTCGTTCACTTGAATCTTTTCATCTTGTTTCTTCTTCTTCTGCTTCAGTTAGGACTATGTCCTGTGGTTCTCGGAGCCTACTCCTGGGAGGTAGATGCCCAGCTATCCTTCCATCATTTAGGTGGTTTTCCTGGGGGTCTGTTTCCTGTCATGCGTTCTTCTGCTGCTATTCTAACCACTCGATCTGAGCTCACCCTCCCCACATGGTCTCTCCAGAAGCGTCTTCTTGTTCTGCCCCATCGCACAACATTTATTAATTTAAATGCTATTTATTTTGATTTTAGCTTTGATGATTTTATAAAACCTATCAGGTAAATTTAGGATCTTCACTGGTCCACCTTTTGATTTTGTTACTTGCTATCATGTTCTATAGTTGACTGTCTGATCCTGTGTACATTGTAAAAATAAATAAAAAATAATAACGTTACCGGCCCAACAACACCAAAAGCCCTCTAATAGAAGTTAGATATTATTTATTATTCGTAAATTTTACATAAATTTTGTTTTTATTCATATATACCTAATATATATATTTATCATTTAATAATCAACATGATTGTGTCGATAGATAAATACATTAGTAAATTAATGTTTTCTTTTAGCAAAGTTCTTGGTAACTTATTAATTAATTTAATAAATTGGATAGACCTATTCAATCTTCATTGTACCTATCGATCGGTTGGCTATTATTTTATGATGTTTTTTTTTCGTATCATAAATTATTTCCACAACACTACTCATTTCTCATCCGTTCATTCTTCTAATATGAATCCTCATTTCTCATTCTATCACTCAACGTTTTACCAACCGCATTCTCCTCAGCGATCGCATCTTCACTGCATTTATCCCACTTTCGTCCCTCTTCAACCACGTCCAAATTTTGCCTGCTTACATAAGTAGTGTCGATACCAGAATGACATTGTGCACCAGCATTTTTGCCATGTTTGGCACATTGCCATTGCTGAAAAGGGTTAAAACGTAAGTATATCGTTCATCGTAGCACCGACCACTTTTCTTCTTCTGATATCCTTGTCGCATCTTCCATTCTTCGCAAACAAATTTAGTGAATAAAGTTCTTAATCTCAGAATAAATTTTAAACATAGGTAATATTTAATTAGCCAAGTCTACATAAATAAATACTCATTTTCTTTATTATTACAACTGTACAAGTGCATGTAAATATTTTTCAATTGTTAAATTTGCTTTGTTAATCTTCTTGAATGAATCAATATTTAAGGCTACTTTATTATCGGTATAATGTTGTATACCGACATAATTAGGTTTGGTTTAGGCTTAGCTACAATGTAGTAGCTAGATAAACTCTGTAATAATGCTGTTATTTATTAAAGTAAAAGTATTTATTTAAGGTCGACCTCAAACAGTAGTGAAATAATATTATGCTAGTAGGTAAGTACACAAGTATGAAGATAACGGAATCGGTAATAGTAGGTATGTCGCTAATTATTGTTAACTTATCACGAGTTTGTGTTAGGGGATACAAAATATATTTTCAGTTGATAAAATGGTCACTGAAAATAATAAAAATCAAGAACTTATTAGAGACGTATCCGAACAACCACCTGGATTTCTCCACCCAAGAAAACTTTAATGTACGCTGAAGCGATTCAGATGCGGAGTCGGTTGCACAGCGTAGGTACCTACCATTTACACCGATGGGGATTAACCGATTTCCCGACATGTGCATTATGTGATGAAATCCAAACAAAAGAACACATAACTGGGCACTATCTTATATTCTCAATCATAGGAGATATACAACGCCTCCATTCTGTGGCTTCGGATCCTCGAGATTCAAGCCTAGCGGGCCATAAGAAGAAGAAGTAGGCAAAATGGAAACAGGGAAACTTTTCAGTGTCTATAGTGTATCTGTCTAGAGAGACAGTTGTTTTGGGTAAGATCGTGGTTTCAGAATCTCCAATAGAAGTTGACCAAGGAGAGCACTCTTTTTTTCACCTGAAATATTTTTGACGACCTGGATGTCTCTCTTTAAAAATACACCATTGCTATTACAACGACATTAGGGCATCAGGAGCATTGTGAAATGGAATAGTTCAGTTGGTGCAAAAGCGGCCAGTATCGGCGACCCTCGGGTTCAGGCACTTGAATAATATCTAGAAAAAGTTTCTGGGCATCTCAACTTGGCTTTTTGCGCATTTTCAAAAGGAAATTCATACTTGTTATTTCATTCTCCCAGCTAGAGGTAGTCAAAAGATTCCACTCGTGAATGTGCAAAGGGGCTTCAGACGTGTGCTTCCGGAAGGAGAATTAAAGGACGATTGGATTATTGCATAATATATTAAATATTTTTTCAGACCAAATTTCTGCACAAATTTTGACTTACATACTTTGCTATCCCTAATTCAATGCATGTGTGTATGCAGGTATACACATTAAATGCTTGTCTGACATTATATTGTCTGGTTAATCGACAAGGAAATTAATATAAAATGCACGTTTAGTTGCAATTAAATAAAGGTAATGGTTAAATACCAATTAAATTTAACACTTTCACACATTTCCCTGAAAAAATAGCACGATTTTAGCACGTGAAACAATTAATTCACGTGAACTGGCCTCAGAATAGACGTAAGTCTAGTGGGGCAGTTAATGCCATTTCGTATTATTGTTTTTGTAACACAATATGTAATTAGGTTCAGAAAAAAGTTAGATATGTTTTGTTATATTGATTTTTGTTGAAGGTCAGTTTGATATTGTTGGAAAAAATTAATAAATAAAAATAAATTGTAATAATTTTTTGTACTATTTTTTTTTTATCTAAACTATAACACCATGCACTATGATTTTCGATCTCTGGAAAGTGTGAAGGTGTTCAAGGCAGGATTAAAGACCCTATTGTTCAGGAGGTGTAATGATTCTGGAATGGGCCCCTGCGGTGGTTTTTCCACAAAACGACGCATCTTAAAAAAAAGTCTAGTAATTATGTATTGTTATCACCCACCATATAGGTATGTGAGATAGTAAACGAACTACAAATTCACGTAAAACAACCATCTACTATCGCAATTTTAACTGATCTTTATTTCAACGACAAGGTATCTTTGCCACCTTTTCCGAAAGCTTTATATTTCTTGGTACAAAGAGAATAACTTAATTTGTATATACGTACAGTAAGTATACTGGCTACCCTATTTAGGAAAGATTCCTATTAATTAGATAACAGAAAATAATTACTTCTATTCAATGTGACATCTGTTGATTGTCCTCTGAGAAAATAAAATTGTATAAATCTTATTTATTGACCAAGTAAATGTGCAATCATATTTCAAAATGTAAACATTTTCCGCTTGCAGAAGTATAGAGATATATAGATGGCGTTGGCAAAAAGGTTTTGTACTTTGCTTGTGATAATAATGTTACTTAAAAATTTATTCGATAGATGGCTTCAATCGGGTTGCAGATTTAAAAACTAGTACAATAAGCAAATAAAACGCTTCAGGAAATGGAAATATTGTCACAAAAAAACTTGTCACATAACTTGTCACAAATTGTTCTGGGTCTGGGTGTTACATGTATATGTGTTTAGTGCAGCGATGCACAAACCGCGGCCCGCGGGCCGCATGCGGCCCTCGGTCGGTATATCTGCAAAATACCAGTGATAAGTATCGGGATACATAATAATTCGAGTAGATTCTTTAAGAAAACTATGGAGTTTTTTTTAAAATATGTCAAATTCCTATACCATTTCGGAAATTCGGCGACGAGGGGGTAGAAATTCAAACACGTAACATTTTTGGTATCCGTTATTGACAAAACAATAGTCGGTACAAATACCCGGTACATTGTAGAATAGGGTACTGCGAGAAAATATTTTTTAAGAAAACCGAGGAGTTTTTGAAATATTTCAAATTCCTATACCACTTTGAAAATTCGGTGATGGGGGGGGGGGTTAGAAATTGTAATGTGTGAGCATTTCTACAAATTAAAACATTTAGTACTAATTTTCTCATAGCGGCCCGTCATTGGCTCATAATCTTCCCGAATGGCCCCTGTTCCCTATAAGTCTGTGCATCCCTGGTTTAGTGCATTGTATATAATATGTGTATCGTCGCGTAATACAAGATGTAGGTAACCATAATACAAGATTCACATCTGAGTTTGGGACTAGCTCGATCTGTGTGAACTGTCTATGCAAAAAAAAACTAATCCTTTAAAAGATACATATGTATTCAGTGGCTTAAAGTCAAAGAAAGAGTAGAGTTCAAGATCATATTGACTGTGTTCAAGGCAATACCTGGCATGGCACCGGTGTACATCTCGGAGTTCTGCATTTCTGAGGACGCAACGAAAAGGCAAAAATCACTAAGGTCTGTTTCAGATTCTGTCAATTCTGACTTGTGATGCCGCGTAGAGGGGTCTGGCTAACTATGTTGACCGTGCCTTCTGCGTGGCTGGTCCGTTGCTGTGGTACAAAATACCCTATGATTTGCGAATCCTGGAGAGTGTGGAGGTGTTCAAGACAAGTTTAAAGACCATATTGTTCAGGAGGTGTTATGATTCTTGAATGGGCCTTGTTTTGCCACTGTATTTTTATACGGGCTTTACTAAGTACGTCTGTTAATGTATTTTTCTTTGGCTACTGGTGCTAACAGAACTAGAAGCCGTGGGACACAATATTTTACTCTGGGATATCTCGTGATGCTATAAATAGAATGAATGACGTTGTAAAAATATATTATATAGAATACATTTCGTATAAATATGTTTTATTTCAGCGCTGTCAATTCTTAAATAATATGTATCATTCAATGACACTTATTAAATCTATTCTATTCTTCAAGTAATTCGCTGGTCTCGGAACAATTGAGACAATTGATGGAATTGATTGCAACAATAATAATAATATGTGTATAATAATATTATGTTGTATCTAAACAACAGTACTTAAGTATAATGGACACTTATAACAAATTAACTAAACAAATTCAACAAGTGAACAATCAGCTGTCGCAAACATTTTTTTTCGATTTTTTAATAATCTTGTTTAATAATTCAAGAGTTTTTGTGTTACTACTGCGGAAATCCATTTTTAATTTTAATTAAATAAAAAATTTAAATGGTTTCAGTTTTCCAAACTCAGGAGTTTTCCTGAAGATGCCTACAATATGCATAGGCAAAAACGTTCGGACTTAAAATTTAACATAGTGAAATTAAACAGTGTTTTATTTTTATTCTTGTTTAAATTTATAAATGACATAAAAACCTTGATACTCAACCCTCAATGTTCCCATGGGTAGAAGTTTGCATAAAGGGGAGGGCCCTTAGGACATTGAATAATAGAAATAATAGAAACAACCTAAACATTATATTGTAGTACAAATATATTGAAAAAAATATCTGAAACTGGTATCGAAGTGGAAAGCTGCTCCATCTAGGAGTTTAAAATTGTAGCAAAAAAATAAAGACATTGTTAATTTTCTCAAAATGTTATACCAAATTGAAATTTGACAACGAGAGGAGTAGCGATTTGAAACGTTTCTCTGTTCCACCAGAGAAAATATTTGAGTATAATCTTGAATGGTCACGTGTTTCTTACTGTGCAGTTATTTTTGTCAAATGTTGAACACCAATCTCACCCCATATTTCTCCAGATATTTCTATCCTGTTTTTTTAGGTAATCAGTCAGCAGTCAGCACTGATTCCTATTATGTCATCAAACCATGTTGTACCTTCCTCTGCTACTTTTGATTTCGTAGTCTTCATTCCACTATTTACATTATTTACATCTCTGGTGTTGAGGTAAACCACAAATCTAGCAACAGTTTTTTTTCGAAAATTTTAATTTTCACTGTATTTTGTGTCTTGTAAAGAGAAATATCCATCGTTGATCTATTGAAATGAATATAACAGTATGATTAAATTTTCTTTTGATATTTTTTCGCTATAATAAAGGGACTCATTCGTGATGGTTGACAATCTCATAGTTACGGTTGAGTGCTGGTATGATTTACGACCATTTGATTATTGGAATTATTATTATTATCATTTCTGATGTTTAAATATAGCATTTATTCATATAATAATGATGATAAGAATACCTAATCTATCTTGTTCATGGGTACATAGAAACTATACAGTATTATATAAACTATTATTTATAAACTAACCTACCAAGTTATATGTGTTTTATTGTGTTTAAATAAAATCGGCATTTCTCACAAGTCAGAAAAGTAACTGCTTGGAAATAATATGGCAATTTATAAGCCATGTAATAAATTTATAAGGTGTCATCTCCGTATCGAGAAAAAATAAGATGGGTGGAATATGTCATCGATGAATTAAATAGGTATATTATGAAATGTCTTATTCGAGATATTTTACAAATGCGTGCCTTTTACAGAGCATATTTGAAAACCTACAGAGAAGAGTGGAAGACCTATAAATAATTATACCTGCCTTGATTTATACCTTAGGGATCTTGATTTAGCTTCTGACTCTTTAAATAACTGTAGATTTTCATATATGCAGAAATGAACAGTTTCGTATTTTACTGGATCTTTCACATCTGCGTGAGTGAAGATATTAAGAATATTACTCAAAAGATACCTCCTTTGCACAACCAACCGATTGTAAGTTCCGTTTCGTTGGAAACAGGAAAGTTGCCCCGATGTTTACGAATCGGCTAAGGCTGGTTAAAGTGCACTTTAACCATGCTTTACATATACCAATATCGTTAATCAATTCGTAACACCATTCCAGTTTCCTATTAATGTGTTTTGCACAATCGTTTTGTTGTGCAAGTGAGTGTCTCTGTTAAGTAGGTAATTATATTTATTTAATTTAATCTTTTTACATATTATCATTATTATACCTATAACCGTGTTAAAAAATCCATACAAAATTTAAAATACTAAAACGATAAGCAATGGCGAGATTATCACTTTAAAGTGATTTCTTCCATCTAACCACGACACATTATATTCCTTTTAGTCTATTTTTTTTCCTTTTTCTTTTAATTCTTTTTTTCTTCTTTTTAATTCTTAATATATTTGACTTCGTCGGTAGTCTGGAGAAAGAGTCTCGGTCTAGTGAGCATGAGGTATGCGGTTCGATTCCAGGTGCCTGCAAATTCCCCATTCACGACACAAGCTTTCAGTTTTTTGTGGAAAGGGTAAAAGGTTATATTTGGGTTACTAACAAAAACCCAGGTATATCTTAAGAAAATATATTTAACGATGCCTAGCATTGGAATAATTTATACTGTTTGATGCTTTCATAAGACAGAAATATTCGAAAACACATCGTAGGTTAAACTACATAAAATGCCTATGTATTGCCTATCTTGAAAGTATTTTTCTATGCATCCATCCTTCCATACCATGACGTGCCTCATAATACTTGAGAATAATTTTGCAACCAATGTCAAAGCTGGGAAAGTAAAGGTTATGGTTATGGCTAAAGCTTTATGGCTAAACTGTCGTAAGTGATTGCTTTCCCAATGTAAACAAAATAATAAATTATTTTTATATTATTGAGATATTAAATTTCTCATCCATTACTATAATTAGATAATGATTTTTGGTTCCTATAATAAAAATATATCAACGTATTATCATTATCACGTTTCTCTTTCGGGATAGGCAGAAAGGATTGAACGTCACTTACTACTCCTATCCTTGCATTAAGCTACCAGGTGACTTGCCAGAGGCTCCGATATTCTCTCTTATAATCCTCGATGGCAGTTTCAAAAGCCTAGCAAAAAGGTGTGTTTTCAATTTCCATCTATAGGAATGAATACCAAACTATCAAAGTGGTCATAGGTAGGTACCTATATCATAAGATGTAAGTATACACAATAGATACATAAGTATAAAAGGCATCTATACGTGGCTTGTTGAGTATTAACAAGAACAACCATTATTTTATTTTATTGGAAGTAATTACATTACAATACAAAGCTGATATACTCGGAGAATTAAAACAATCACTATATCAGACACATAGACACGTTCTTTATATGGATAGCTAATTCACAAATTATATATCTCGTTTATATTGTTGGTGATATGTGAATACGTATATTCACTCATTCATTCATTCATTCATTTCGCGCTCCCGCCACTGTGTGGTGTGGTGCGCGGACGGCGAGTATCGATCGTTTTATAAGCCATACATATTTCGAAAATAAGTTTATTATCGAAGTATGTAATAGAGAGATATAAAGTAGTTAGTAAGTAAGTAGTAGTAAAAAGTAATTACTTTCTATCTCTCTATCATGGGCTTTCTCATAAGTGGAGCAGCCAGTGAACTAACTGTATGTAATAAACATGTGAATCGTCCTCTTTATGTCAACAAAAGTTTAAGACATTCAGGACGGGTGCCATAGGTACATACCTACCTCATCGTAGAATTGAAGAATGTCTTACACGGGATATTTTATATATTTATAAAAATACCTGGGCCTTTTGCGGGATATTCGGGAACATGTATTATTTATTATTTTTGCACATTATCATTATATAACAGTGTGTAACAGTTAAAAAAAACCAAAACAATATTAATTAAGACAGTATTAATTAAAAATTTAAAATACTAGGACCATATATGCAGTGGCCAGATCATTATGAAGTGATTTCTTCCATCTGTCCATGAAAATTTACAGAACAGATTGGATGAGAAGAGATAAGAAAATCAAAGAGAAGATATAAAATTAAATAAAGGTTGACGATGAACATTTTGAGCAAGTGTGTGAGTAGGTATGTTTTTTTGCAAGGCATAGAATATGAGATAAGATATCGGAAGAAAAGTAGCCGTGAGTGAATTGTGAATGGTGCACTTTCACCAAATTGTTACCGATAGCATGTGTCGTAGATGGCAAAAATGCTATACCATTTTAATATGTACTAACAATTATAGGTATATGCAAGCGATGCATGGGTTATGATTCTGTTGGATCCCATCTCATATAGGTCCTACATATCCACTTAATGTACCTACAATTTTTACTTGCATTAAATTCTGTGAAAATTTGTAAATTTATGACAAAGTTCTTCAAAGCAAATAATAAAAATATTTTTTTTTTCTCGTCGTCTTACATATTATTGAAATATTAAAGGCATCATTCATTTTAATAGGTAGCTGTATATTAAAGTAAACAACTGGTGTGCGATGCATCGAATAAAGTATTGTCACAATTTTAACTATAAATGTTCTACCCCCGTCTTAATAACAATTAAAGTTTATTTTGATATCAAACATTTGATATAGTTTTTTGCATGAAAAATAATTAAAAAACTTTAATTTCATATTGGCCTAAATCACTCGCAAAAGAGTGGATGAAAATTGAATAGAATTGAATTGAAAAATAAATAGAATCTAATATAAGTAATTATAGAGAATTTAATAGAATAGAATTGAATTAAATATATTTGAATAGAATTAAACAGGATTGAGTAGAGTTGATAGAATTGAATAGAATATGCATGCGAAACATGGACATGTAAAACGTTGCCTGATAGAGTGAGTATGTAGATGAAATTTTCTTTGGTAAGTTTATCAAAAGTGGTCAAATCATTTGGACATTTAAAAGATGAAGGTAAAAAAAGAGACGAAATAAAAAATGCAGGTAGGTATATTGTAGATGCCTATGCAACCTTAACGATATTTTGTTCGTTAATGTAAATATCTCCCGAGCAAAGTCGTGTATGCTTGTATAAATGCTAGTTTTATAACAGACACTATCTATGCCCTTTTTGATACATCTGTGGACGGATTACAGTGCAACGCTAATGCTCTTTATGAAAATTCTTTGCGCCTTGGCCTTCGTATCAACGCTGGTAAAACGGAGTGCATATGTAATAGTACATGCACGAGTACTCACACCCCACTAATGGTTGGCAATTCCCAAATATCTCAGGTTAGTAAATTCAGGTACCTGGGAGCAACCATAACGCCAGAGGGTCATCTCCGGTCGGAATTACCAATCCGCATAGGAGCAGCTAGCGGGGCTTTCAACAACATGAACAAAGTTTGGAAGGCGTCTGAACTCAGCATCAGGACAAAATGTCGCTTGTTCAATGCGTGCATCATCCCAATCCTTCTATATGGCTGCGAGTCTTGGCACTTAACCAAGGCTCAAGAGCGGAAGATACTAAGCTTTGAAAACAAGTGTCTTAGAAGGATTTTGGATGTCAGATGGTATGAACATGTTACAAATGATGCTGTGCGCCGGCGCACCCAGCAGAGACCTGTAATCTCCGTAATACAAGAGAGACGATGGTCCTGGCTGGGACATGTTTTGAGAATGCCCAATGATAGTTGGCCAAAAAGAGCACTGTTCTTCCGTCCGCAGGGGTTCCGTAGGCCCGGGCGTCCCTCTTTCACAATACACCGTTCCTATGACAACGATATCAGAGCGCAAGGAATGTCGTGGGAAGAGGTGACGCAATTGGCACAGAGACGCTCTGAATGGAGGAGGCTGGTTTCTGCCCTGTGCTCCCGAGAGGAGCGTTGGGGGCGATGATTATAACAGACACTATCTAAGTAGATAGGTATTATTAGTTATGTTTAATAAAACACGATTGTGACATACATAAATATGTAATATGTGCAGTCTTCTATTCTAATCGTACCTATGCTCTAAATCAGCATTATTTTATTGTAGGTATTATAATATAATATTGTTAGTTAACTGATTAGACACTCAGCGGTTTTGATAGGTATTAACTTACTCACTTGTTGCGGAAAATAATTATAATAATACGACATGTTTCTTGTAAATGAATAATTAAATAAGGATATGAATATAATATTTTTAATTGATTTTTTTTTACATATTTTTTTCTCTTCTTTTTTTAACGTTTTATTTGGGAGGACAGGGCGGAAACAAGCTGCTATTCTCTCACTAGCCCAGGAAATATAGACCGAAAATCGGGGTTTCAGGGAAATCATTTATAACCAGCTGAAACTTTCGGGGTTGGAATCAAAGTCTTTAAAAATCCAATATTTCCTGTTCTGCATTTTCTCTCTTCGGATTCTCTCATCCCACGAAATATTTCTTACGCTTTAACGTCGTGTTGTTGTAGGAGTGGGCGATGTATTATTGTGATGACTAGTGATAAGGCCTCTGTTATAAATTGTTAGCTATGTGAAGAATATTATATACTAATTTGAAGTTTTGAAGATATTGAATAAGATTCTAAGTAAGAACTGTATCGGGAGTCACAACCCAGATAAGTTATTTTCCCTAGATGGCTAAAGATATTTCTATGTTCCCTTAAGGATATTTAATTTGGTTGTATCCGTGGAGTTCCCGACTAAGAATGGTCTCCCACTCTTTTCATTAAATATTCATTCGTAAAACATCAACGTTCGAAAATATTTTACACCTTCAATTCAGCGATGAGATATGCCTCCAGTTCTGTAGGTCATAACTTTTATTGGTACAAAAATGACGACTTGTATGTCAATTGCATGTAGGTAGTTGGTCCGTTTGGTACCCAACTTGTTAGAAATTCCGTGATGGTTTGATTGAATGCTTTTACATCCAATGAATTTCAATACATATTGTCATTTTATTTGTTACACATTAATTCGTTCATCTTACTTTATATAATAATTATCAATATATAGTTAACTTTACCAACCATTTTAATTTTTTTACCATACAAATTTATTCCTTAACATTTCTCTGTTTACAGTTGGTCTGTTGGTGTTACAAACGAATTATTATTTGATACCTTTTATGTCGCTGCTATTATTCTTTTTTGTTCATTTATCCAACCATGCTGTCTATTTTCAAAAATAAATATTTCAAAACTATTTTACACCAAAACCTTTAAATTAAAGGTTTGTCAATATTTATATATATTTTTTTTTTTTTTTATTTTATTTATAAAAAAGATATATCTGGGTTTTGTTATAAACCCAAATACAACCTTATACACCTTTCACAGTAAGCTAAAAGCTTGTGTCGTGAAAGGGGAATTTGCCGGCACCTGGGATCGAACCCCGGACCCCTTGCTCACAAGGCCGAGACTCTACCCCCAGGCTACCGACGAACTCAATACATGCCATTATTTGATAGTGTCAACCAATGAACCATACGACTTCATAGTATTATGTACATATTCTTAGTTATTCCTTGTATATACCTACATACCAGTCGCGTGCCTGCCATACATGCAAAAAAGCACAGCATGCCCATAGAATCTATGAAGAAAATATTGAAATCATCAAAAACTAGTTTGAATTTGCCGCCAAACATTTCGTTGCAAAGAGAACGATTTACAAAAATATACGCAGCAAATATACAATTTTTGTAAGTTTTAGAGTTTTTATCAAAAGCGCGTACTATTTGTATTGAAGTGCGTGTAAAATCGATACGTTATATTGACTTTTTTTAATAAAATCCAATAATTTACCGTGATAGCTAAATTAATGGAATAGTAAGTTATTGCTTTATACGTAGCCTCTGTCTCACTAACACACACTTAAATTTTAGTGTGAATACGTAGTAGGCAATGACGCGCCATACATGTGTATTATTGGGTATGTTTGGTTGTATGTGTGCAATCTTAAGGACAAAATAAGCAAGCTTGCACGAAGAACGTTTGGGTGCATAATGTACCTATATGAGTATGTTTTTATTTGTATTGGTTGTGTGATGATTGTGTGAGTCGTGCGTAACGTACTAGGCAGTTAAAAATAATTTGAAGGTAGATACTATGTGCAACCGCTAATAGTTTTTAGATTTGAAACGTTCTTCATAAAGGATTGATTAATATTATGATGGATGCGCGAGACAAAATAAATTGTATAGAAATTACGACATTTAACTTTAAAGTTACTTACATACTAAAAAATAGTATTTATTTGTATCGCAGACTTCTTGTATTTTATTTATTTATATTAAGGACCCATGAAGTCTTTGGCAAACAATAGATCTCCCACTAAAGTTTTTAAGTGTCTTTTAATAGACATCGAATATAAACCATTTAATATCTTAAATTCAGCAAAGGGGTATGTCAACCATTCTGGATATCTTTTTTTTTTTATTATTATAACGAATGTAAGACCAACATGAAAAGCCTAGTCCCGTCTCCGATATATATACCTATATTATATTATTCTCAAGGACGTCCACTCGTTTGCGAGTAAAATAGTATATTTGTACAAAGCATGCCCGATGTGAAAAGCCTAGTCCCGCCACTGCTACATACTATCAACAATATCTACATAAATTTATATAAACTGATTGATATTGATGCCATTAATAATAATAATTAATAAGAGTCGGGAATTCAAGACCAAAGGTTGATAGAAAATACACGCGATATGATCACTTAGTTGTATGAAAATGTAGCAAACACGTGTCCGCGCCCGTTACACAAATAACATGACAACTTTAATTTAAATGTTACATAGTTTGTCGTTTAAGATCTAAAAATAAAAGTTGCATTGAAAGATACTTAATATTTTGAAGACTAAAAATAATTTAAATTCATTAGATTTACATTAAACGTATTTTTCTGTTATAACAAATGTAATATTGTTATGTTATGAAGTTTTTGAACTCAGATATTTCAGGCACAATGCTGCATTTTTTTTATTTCAACAAACTCCTTCAGTTAACAACGATGTCTCAGAAGACACACAAATGCAAGTTTGAATTATCGTTGCTCATTGCTCCACAATAGCTTCTTTGAATCCACGTTTTGAGCCTTATTCTTTGATATCTTATGTACCTGGATGGGTGAATTTTTCCCGGCATTAGGCTTTTAAGTTTTTGTGTGATCATGGCTGATCATTATAATGAAACCAGTGGATGGTCTTGAGAAGAATATAATAGAATAGATCATATGAAGAGTACACGGCAAAAACAGGCTCATTGGTAAATTATCATTATAAAGTTTGCAACACCATTTCTTTCATCATTTCTGTCATCATTTCAATGTGATTAACAAAGAAATTGGCCAGTTTTTTTTTAATTTTACTTGTACCATTCTAAAGAACTCATTGAGGGGAACAAAACTGCATTTAAATCCCGAAAAAGAAAAAAATTAATGAGCTTGTTTTTGCCGTGTACCCTTCATATAATGAAGACTTTTGGTTGTATGCTGAGAAGGGTGGAGTGAATTTTTCCCGGCAATTAGACTGTTAAGTTTGGGTGTGATCATGACTGATCATAAATTGTGGAAACTTATCTGGTTGTGAAGTGTGGATGGCAATCTTGCCACCACGTTATATGTAAATACAATAAATAATAACAAATAATCAGTTATCAACAATTATCTCCTTATGAACATATCTTTATATTTGTATTTCTAAAACATTTTCATAGAAATTTCCTTATGTTGTCCAGGCACTAATGCTGCTGTTGAAAGGGTATTTTCACTAGGGAATGCTTATTGGAGCAGTGAGAAGTCGCAACTTTCTGTAAAAACATTATCTACTGTCTTAACAGTCAAATTTAATATGCAAAATGAAAGTTGTTCGGATGTGGCTACATTATTAGAAGAACATCCTCATTTAGCAAAAAAAAATCCACTCCGAAGAAAAATATGTTTTTAAAAGAAAATAAAGTTTTTATCGTTTTTTCTTCTTTTTTTCACCCATGAAATACTTGCAAAGTGTACTCTTTTTGAACAAAAAATAGTTGGTCACCTTAATAATAGAGAGTAGGTAGCTTTTTTATCACAGCTGATAAAACTTAACATAATAATTATGTCAACATGATTTGATTTTGATTATTATCTGTTTATCTCTATTTTTGATAACACAATATAATTACAATATAATTGAATCGGTCATTTGAGAAACAACCTGAGTCAGTCAATACAAACGTTTCAGAAACCACAAATAGGCTGTTTTTTATAAAATTTTGAATGAAATGTTGATATCTAACTCAAATCAAAATATAACTTAGAGTGTATTTTTTATTATAAACCTTTATTTTTTGTCAATATATTTTATTTGTACCTATAAGAAGAAAAGAACACAAAAATCACATTTGTTAATTCATAACCTTTGACTTATGTTGTTTCTCAAATGAAAATCGTGTCTGGGAATAAAAATCAACATTTTCATCCCATTAAACAACCAAAATCACTAATTTTCGTCATTTTTATCCACGTTAGTGGTTGACGTGTCAGCTGTGAATCGACACGAATGCATTTAGTGTAGTATCAACATAAGTCACTGATTTGTGCTGTTTTTCTATTGAAGTTAATCAGCTCAATTTGTATCAAATAGGTAAAAATTACGTGGTTTCTAAATGAAATAAGGTGCGTTTCAAGAAAAAGGACCCATATAAAAAAAATCATATGTGTTAAAAACCTGACTTATGTTGTTTCTCAAATGACCGATTCAATTATTATTTTGCCAATAATTACATTTTTGTACTACTTAATTAATGTCAATATCAACAAGTGTATTATCTATTAATGTTAGTAGGTATTTATTTTATAATCAAAATTTGATAAGATTGGGAACATTTTTATTGCCTCGCCTATTTTCTTACTCATTGTTTTTATCCGGATCAAAGTACCTACTTTTTCCTTTCATCGCTTTATTTTCCTTTCTGAGCTTGCAGTGTAGGAAGCAAGCTTTTCTTAATTTAATAAGCTGAAACAAGCGTTTCCTTTTACTACAGATTAGACAAACACGAGAAAGACGTCATTCGGTAAAGAAGTCGAAGTACAAAGACTGCTCACTTGTGTTTGCTTAATCTGTAGTAGAACTAAATGCTTGTTTCAACATTTATACAATCATGGAATATGCATAACACAATAATAAAGTATTTTTTAAACTTAAGCCTGTTTACTTTCTTCAGTAGAGTTTTCTTGGGTAGGCTCCGATTTTTTCTGTTTAATTTAAGCTATCGTTAAAACATACTTTTTTATACGTTAGTTCATTGATTTATTTAATCTTGACAGAGCTAGTCAGCGAATTGACTGCATGTGAAGAATATGCATTCTGTCTCTGCAGTGAATAAATAAGACAATCAGGATTGGAGGCATACTTCTTCACTGCTGAATGAAGATGTTAAAATATAATTATTTAAGAACACCTGACTTAAACTGTACACTCCAAAACTAATGGAAAAAAGAAGAGAATTATTCTTTGCCGAGACTTGAAATTTTGTATTCTTTTAGTTAATTCTAATATTTTAAGTTTTATTTTCGTAGTTGTTTTTTGCTTATAATATGTTGCCCACTGTCCAGCAATTGTCAAGCTGGCAGTGGTAGATATATTTTATTTAAATAAAATAAATAAATTCTTCTTTTTCTCACCTGCGTCTCCATTTCCTCTCCATCTTGAAGCGCTTCATCTTTCTTTTCATTTCTCTTCATTTGCACTACGATAACAGAATAAAATAAAATAAAAAAAAACAATTAAAAATCCACAAACACTTTTAATCAAACCAACAACAACAAAAAATCAGTCAAAAAAATTTAAGATTTTTTTTTGATTAGGTTAATAATGATTAGTTAATGAAATGTATTAAATATTAAATGAAATTTAATTATTTGTTATGTTGTAAGAATACGCGTTTGATAATACGAACACAAGGAATGTCAGAATTGATATTAAATTATTAATTTTCTCATATGTATCTTGTCCACTCTGAACTGATCCGCGGTCAGTCGGGTACTAAGAAAAAACCTACATCACCAGTTTAAAATCGCCGATTATTTTCTGTAACCGCTGCAATATTATGTAAAAAAAATATCGCATATACTACATTATAATATGTTATTAGTAAATATGTAATTATACCTACCTATTATATGTGGGGTACAAAAGCAAAAGCGCCACTCTTCATATTCTTTCAATTTTTAGGAATGTGTAGTTTTTAGTTTCTATTTCAAACCT
Source organism: Athripsodes cinereus (assembly GCA_947579605.1). Taxonomy (NCBI): domain Eukaryota; kingdom Metazoa; phylum Arthropoda; class Insecta; order Trichoptera; family Leptoceridae; genus Athripsodes; species Athripsodes cinereus. The sequence goes on along the minus strand of OX388308.1, from coordinate 26,873,302 downwards.
TTATAAGAAAGCATTTGCAAAACTGCATAAAAATGAAAAAAAAAATGGTTTTAAAATTCATTTTAAATGCAAAATCTGCACTATGCACTCTTACTTCCTCCTATATAAAACAATTTCTCGGTATCAAATGCAAAAATTACACAACACTTTCAATTTGAGTTCGTCGGTAGCCTGGAGGTAGAGTCTCAGCTTCCGGAACAAGGGGTCCGATCCCAGGTGCCGGCAAACTCCCCTTTCTTTGACGGCACAAGCTTTTAGCTTAGTGTGAAAGGTGTAGTAGGTTGTATTTGGGTTTATAACAAAAAACCCAGATATATTTTTTAAAAAAACTGGAAAAAAATACTACACTACGAAAATCAGCCAATCATATGCAATTATTATTTTAGAATAACGGCCGCTATGTACTCAATAATGGCCGCTGAATATAAATCAAAGTGATTGAAGTGCAAAACAAACACTATGGTAATTGTCATTTTGTGGTAATTCATTACCGTCAATGTCAGTGTGTCAAGTTCAAAAACGACACCTGAAAATTTTATTTCTGTTGTATAGTAAATATCTATTACGAGGATTTTTAAGTAGGTATTAATTTTGTATGCCAAGAGGTAATAACTTGAGTGGGATACGGGAATAAAATATTAAGGCATTTGAGGCGTAATTTAATTTAGTACCCTGAAAATATTACCGGACCACAGTGTGATCGCTATTGCTTTTATACCACACAATTAAATTATGTTATGCACCGTTTGTAATGAGCACTATATTATGTCATCTGTACATTAAAATTCGTGTGTATGTATATTTGTAAGTTTTGGTAATATCAGTTTGCATGCAACTTCGTCATCTTTTTCTTTTGATTGGTTAATGGTTAACACCAGTGATATGTTATACCTAGATTTGCAATATGAATCCCAAACATGTACCATCAATAAAATCTCGTTGCGGTCCTTGGTGCCGCAATTTTTAGTTTGAAAAAAAGCGACACACATATAAATTGTTTGTAGATAACAAGAGATAGACAATATATGAGAATGGGGATTATTACAGACGACAAAGGCCGGTAGATAGAGATGAATATATAATAATAATAATAATAATGCCTAGAGCCCGTTGCCGAGCATATTTATGAAGCATCCGAAGAATCGTTGCTACGTAGTTGTTCCTGCCGGTGATGCCATCGAAGGTGACTGTGGAGGCCGATTCTGGACAAGCACACTTTGTCGCACTTTGGACAGGGCTGCTCTTCATTTGTGATGGGTCTGCGGGTGGTTCTATTCTGCGGGCCGCTGTAGTTATTTATGGTCTTCCGCCAATTTTTCCGATCACCCGCCAAGCTTTCCCAGTCATTTTGGCAGTTTGTGTCCTTCAGCGTGTTGTGCAGAACGTCCTTGTATCTTTTCCGTTGCCCGCCATGTTTTCTTCTACCTTCAGCCAACTCGGAGTACATGAGCTTCTTTGGAAGTCTATTGTCCGACATACGGACGACATGACCCGACCAGCGAAGGTGAGCACGGGCCAACAACACCTCGATGCTCTGGCAGCTCGCTCTATCTAGGATTTCTTTGTTACTTATTTTGTGGTACCACCTTATTTTCATGATTTGCCTCAGGTGGCGTTGCTGTAACTTTGCCAGAGACCTGATGTGGCGTCTATAAGGAACCCAGGCTTCACATCCATATAAAAGGGTAGGCATCACAACTGCGCGGTACACTGCTGTCTTGGTTTTTAGTGACAGGTCGTGGTTTCCGAACACTCGATCCCGTAACTTCCAGAATGCGCGAGAGGCTGCGTTTAGTCTGTTCTGGATTTCGTCATCAATATTTGATCGGCTGTGAATGAATGAGATGAATATATACAAAAGAAAAGAGATGAATATATATTACTCAGGTATTGTACCTCGACGGGTGGGTACACATTTTTAGAGAATATTTGTAAGACATTGCGAATCTAGTTGTAACATATCACTGTTGTTAACTCATTTTTCATTAACGTTTACTCACTAATTGTTTATCTTATTTTATTTTTATTTTTGTTTGCTTGTTTATTTTAAAAGATATGTCGATTGTTTTTTTTTTGCCACAACACAGTCTTACGGCTTGTATGTTAGACAGATCGTTGCGTATAAATGTATATTTTTATTTGATATAGGTATAATCGTATAACATGAAATATTGTAAACAAGAATATTAATAAATAAATAAATAATTATTAGGTATTTATAATGCTGGATACAATAATAATAATAATAATAATAATAATCTTTATTGCACAAAATTAGTATACAAAGAAGAAAAAAACATGGTAACATAACAATAAAATACATAATTTTGTGCAATGGGCGAGTTTATTGCTGAAGCGCAATATCTTCCAACTAACCCATTAAACAAAAACAAATAATAATAATAATATATAAATAAATAAGTAAAACAAAATAAAATAAATTAAGATATACATATAGATAAATATATAAATAAACACATACGTATACCAAAATAAATTTACAGATAAAATAAGCTACTCAAATATATACCTAATCAAAAGAAATAACATCGGATAAGCGACTCGACACAGATGTTGAGTAGGGACGGATGGGATAAAGTGGAAGGGATGGGGGTAGGACTGCTCATCGTGTTTGGATACACGAAAAATAAAATTAAAAAAAATAAAAAATTATAGAAAAATATTGAAAACCTTAGGATTTTTTTGTATGTAAACGCAACAGAAGACTAGCGACCATTAACCTCCTTCTTGAAGATATAAAAAGAAGAACAAGTGCGAATTTTTTGCGACAGCTGGTTCCACAACCTAGCACCATGAACTGAAAAAGAATCGGTGTAACAGCTCGAATGATGGGACGGGATAACCAGAAGATTGTTGGAGGCCGATCGTAGTGGTAGTCCATGAGAGTGTAAAAACTCAAACCTTTCCTTCAGATACAACGGAGTGTTGGGATCAAATAAAACCTTATAAAGAAGACAAAGAGTGTGAACATTTCTGCGTTGAGGAATAGTTTGCCAGCCAAGGCGTTCACGATATTCAGATATATGATCATACTTCTTGAGCCCGAACACATATCGAATGCAAGTATTCTGAAGACGTTCCAACTTATTCAAGCCTTCCACCGAGAGATCCAAATAACAGACATCCGCATAGTCAAATAAGGGATGAATTAAAGACTGAACCAATAGTTTTTTTGTGTCTACTGAAAGGAAATTCTGCATTCTCCTAAGCGAATGCAGCGAACCAAATACTTTTTTACTGATCATGTTGACTTGTTTCCACCATGATAATTTAGTATCGAAGAATAAACCCAGATTTTTAACAACATCAGAAAAGGGGATAGTAGAGTCATTTAAGACTAAAGATGGTAAAGGAGCAAGTGAAGTAAGAGAAGACAGACTCCTAGGACTTCCGATAATGATTGCCTGCGATTTGCTTGGATTAACCAAGAGTCCATGGTCTCTACACCACAAATTTATATATTCGAGATTGGTATTCATATTGAGAAAAGCAGTATCAATATTATTCAGATCAAAGTGAATGTATAATTGGAGATCATCAGCATAAAGATGATAGGCTCCATGAAGATGTTCAGTAATCGGGTTGATGAAGATAGAGAAGAGTAAAGGGGACAGTATGCAACCCTGTGGGACTCCCACCCCAAGGCCGACCCAATCGGATGTTCCATCACCTATACAGACTCTCTGCTGACGGCCTCTAAGGTAGGAGTCCATCCAACGGAGAGCATCGCCAGAAATATTTAGGGCCTCCAATCGGGCCAGAAGGATATCAAAATCTACGCTATTGAAGGCACTACTAAAGTCTAAAAGTGTCAGCAATGTCAATTGTCTTACCTCCATAGCGGACCTGACATCCTCAGAAATCTTAAGAAGGGCGGTGGTTGTACTGTGTCCCCTACGAAAACCAGACTGGAATTGATTGAGGTAATTATTAGCCAGAAGATAGTCATTCAATTGCTGATACACAAGTTTTTCCATGATCTTTGAAAGTAGAGGCAGAATTGATATAGGTCGATAATCCTTTGGAGAAGATGGCGAGTCAACCTTAGCGAGCGGGATCACATTTGCTTTTTTCCACTGGTTAGGAAACGATGCTGAAAGAAACGAAGAATTTATTAAAAACACAATGATTGGAGTAATATAATCTGAAATAAGGTTTATCATTTTCAAACCTATACCATCACACCCAACAGCTGTGGACTTGATAGATCTGAGAGTTTTGCGAACCTCCTCCAAAGTTACCAATCTAAACTTAAAGGGTTCGCTGGAAGACTTTACAACCCTAAGATTGTTTAAAGAAGCGGTTTTAATAGAGGGATCAATTTCAACAGGCGGGGTTGAAAAGTGGAGATTCAACTCATCAAGGCCAATAGTTACAGAATCAGCAGAATTGCTCTGCTTACCCAGACCATATTTCTTTAAAAATTTCCACGCATCGCCAGGAGAGGATGAGTCAATACTGGACAGAAAAAAATCTTTTTTAGCCAAACGGCAGAGATGTGAGCAACGATTACGTAGAAGCTTGTACTTCTCCCATTTAAGAGAGGATTTAGATGTTTTAAATTTTACTTTTGCTCGATCTCGCCGGGCCATAAGTTTTCGAATTTCATCTGTAAGCCAAGGCGCTGGAGGATGCTTCATTGGAATAAACTTTACTGGGGCATGTTTATCAAAGAGATTGGTAATGGAACGGTTGAACTCCTCAACCATAAAGTTTACGTCATTAGATGCATAAATGTTTTGCCAGGTCAATTTTCCAGCATCCTCGTATAGTTGGTCTAAATTTATGCGACGAAAGTTTCGAAAAGAGTAAATTTTTGGTTTCACCTTAGGTAGTTTGACTTTGTATGATAAATAAATCAAGTCATGGTTTGAGAAACCCGAAGCAGTCAATTGTCCATGACGTTTTACATGGTCAGGCAAAGATGTAATGATTAAGTCCAGTAATGTCTCTGATATGGTGTTTGTAGTGTATGTGTGGTGAGTTGGAAGCAGTGGCAACACCTGTAGATTCAAGGCGCTCAGCACATTAAGTAGTTTAGTAGAACGATAATCATTCTTGATAATGCATGTATTAAAATCGCCCATTATCACACTATGTACATACTTATGAGTCAAAGACTCCAATAAGGTTTCAAATTCTGCAAAGTAGTTGCATGCTGGAGGGCAGTATACAACTCCCAGCAAAACTTTAGTGTGCATGGTAGGTACCTCAATGAATAAATACTCCATTCCCCCCACCACCCGTGATTCTGAAGATGAGACGACCTTATAACCAATATCCTCCCGTAGGTAAATGGCGACGCCACCACCCACACGGTTAATTCTATCGCAGCGAACCAGATTGAACCCTGGGATAGTGAAAAGTGACGACGGTAGCATGGGCTTAAGCCAAGATTCACTGACAAGGATAGCATGCAGATTAGTATCTGAAAAAGAAGCAAGTAGTTCATTATGATGAGCGGGAATACTCTGTGCATTTATATGACAAATATTGAGAATTCTTCTAGAAGAGTCAAGGGATGATTGTAAGAGTTCAGAAAGAGATGGTGGTAAGCCAGTCGAAGAATTAGCAACCGAAATATATGAATCAGAAAGAGACTGTTGAGCAGAGATGTAGGAAGAGATTGAGGAAGAGGGGGAACGGGAAGGAGAGGGAGGGAGGGAGTGGAAAGAGTCACCATGTTGTGTCGCACCATCCATATTGCCATCCGTTTCAGCCATTTGTACAATATTAATAAATAAAATAAAACAAAATAAAATATATAAATAAATAAAGAAAGTAGGTGTTATACTTAATATAGAATAGTAAGCAAATAAAAATAAGTGATAAGATTGTTTTATAGGAGCGATTTACCGCGAGGCAGTTTTAGATGGGTTGTGCATTAGAGTCAATATAAATATTTAAAATGTAAATCTTGCTGTGTAAATAGTTAAATGATAATCAAAATGTAAAGAAAAAAAAACAAACAGACAGAGTTGTATGCACTTACCACCTCAATTAATGCAGTATAACCTTAGCAATTCAGTTTGTGACACATAATATAATTATGATGGTAATATTTCAAAACATCAATCCAAATTTCATACATAAATTAGCAAAAGTATTGGTTTATATTACTACAATCGATTTGCATAAATGACAGTTCGTCGTGAGTTCGTCGGTAGCCTGGGGGTAGAGTCTCGGCCTTCAGAACAAGGGGTCCGTGGTTCTATCCCAGGTGCCGGCAAACTCCGCTTTCACGGCACAAGCTTTTAGCTTAGTGTGAAAGGTGTATAAGGTTGTATTTGGGTTTATTACAAAAACCCAGATATATCTTTTAAGAAAAAAAAAAAACATCACATAAAGTAATAATTTTGGTCATTTTTCAATATTCCCTGAAAAACTCCAAGCATTTATACTAGTAGATAAAAGATACATACATCATGATAGCATGAAATCACATTATAATGAGACCTTTTCATGAGTTACATACGTCGCCACCTGATAATTAAATAAGCCAGTTAACTAAATGGCTAGGCGGTTAGTAAAATGCCGGCATTGAATTGAACGATTATTCATTTCATTTAATCCCAATGACGCGTCAAATGTTCAATATTCTTTTTGATTTTTGAAATTTAGTTTCTTTCTCTGTCTCTCTCTCTAGGCAATCTCTATCAATATAAACGTTGCGTTAAACGGTAAAGCCGTTAAACAAGCCTTTCAACTGAATGCCAGGGTTTAACTAATCGCCTAGACATTCTGTTAACTGGCTAATCAACTATCTAAATGCAACTTATAATGTATGATCAGTACATCATGCCGTACTATACTCGGAATACGATGGAAATATCTTAAGTCCAGTATAACATTTTTATATATCTGTTGGAACAGGATTTGATGGAACGTGATGGATCACGGCATCTTCTACAAGTGGATAAGCCAGCGGACTGACCACACTTATTAAATATGCGAGTCGTTCTCCCCTAGTCAATATAAAATAAGACATTTGGGATGATAATCTGCTTTTGAATAATACTAATACTGTGTCGAAACCGGTCGCAGACCTATTAAAATTTAAAGTGATAATTATAAATAGTGAAAAACTCTTTATATAATCATGTCGCATAATTATCACATTATTATTGCCAAAACATCTAAAATATTGCAAACTATTTGTTATTTCACAATTTTTTCACAAATAGAGTTAACGATTTGCATAATGAAGTCATTGAGAGATCTATCTTAGAGACATCTTTTATTTTGTAATTATACGACTAAATGTAATTTATAAAGATAAACAACAGTAGGTACTCAAAAACAAGGAATAACTAGCATTTCTTTACATGTTAGACCTGGCTTAGTGACACTCAGTGTCGGTCCAAACTTGTCCGGGGTCTGGGTTGGTTGATATTATTTTGCTATTCCCCTAAATGACAATTGGGTAGGTATAGTGATTCCCAAAAAAATACTACTTTTTCTTCCGATAGCCGAACATCCCTTGTAGGACTTTTGCCTCCGAAACAATAGATCTCCAAGCCTTTTTATCCTGAGCAATGGACTGCCAGTCGTCTTTAGCATTGAGCTCCTCTAGATCTCGGTTGATGTTATCCAACAATCTTTGTCTTGGTCTACCTATCGGTCTTCTGCCCTCGGGTATACCTTACAAAATACCTTTAGTCGCCTTTTCTTCTCCGGATCTAAAGACGTGGCCAATCCATGCCAATCTTCGGGATCTGATCTCACTTGTGATGAAAGGTTGGTTAGTTGTGGAGCGAATTTTTCTTCATTACTTTTAAGCCGCCAGGTTCCTTCTGCAATCCCCGGTTGTGAACCCAATATTTAATAATATACATGTTTTAAAATTTCTACCCCCTACCCCTCACATTGTCAAGGTTTAAAGTTCTTTCTTTTTTTTCACCGAAGAATGTAAAAAAATATTTGGGACTGACATGACAAATAACGTTGAAGTATTATGCGTAGAGCAAAATAATGCTCATAGAGAATTGTCCACAACAATCAAGCTCCGTAAAACTTCATAATATTTCGGTCACATAATGAGAGGAGATGCCATCCTATGACTGGTTATGACCAGTGACCAGTTCTATGGAAGGGAAGACTGAGGGACGTGGAGAGGTTGCAAGAAAGTGGCTCTCCTGGATTCAGAACATTCGAGAGTGGACCGGGGTGAGAGGTGTGAAGGAGCTGTTTCGTGCTGTACAGAACAGAAAAGACTTCTCCCAGGTGGTCGTCAACGTCGGGGAGACCCGACAAGACACGTAAAGAAGATAGATACAAATTTTTGGTAGAACAAGTGCACCATAGAAATAAATTGTGGGTAAGGCTTTATTGATTTAACCAGTCATAAAAAATGTTTTGTAAGTAAGGTTTTTCATTAAGTCAGGGCTAACTTGTTTGTTGGTTGAACATAATAAAATAATATGCATTTGCATTGCGAATGCAGCGGTTTTTGTATTTCATAACATAATTAAATCATAAATGTTAAACAAATTTTTGCAATTTTATTTTACACACTCTTGAATGGAGACATAAAGAAAAAGATGTCGAGCACACTAGTTTGAAACAGGCATTGGTGAATTGGTACCTCGGGTATAGTGCACTTAAACCAGCCGATGCCGTTTCGTAAGCATCGTGACACCTTTTCTGTTTACTTCTAAAGGGAGCTTGCACAATCTGTTGGTTGTGCAGATGTGTGCAGTTGAACAATATTCTTGATAAAGTCATATTTTGTATACAAAGATATCCAATGAAATGGTACAATATCGTCGGTCTAACTTGTAAACCTCATATATTCAAATTTACATTTTTTACAGGAGAAGGTTAAAACTATTTATTATTAAAATGGGGAGGAATTTTAAAATTTTAACAATTACATTTAATAATTATTTTCCATTGCGTATGATTTGTATTAAAAATAATCAAAAATATAAATGTGTCCATACTTTTTTTTCAATAATTTGGATTTAAGAGTTTTTCACTCTTAACTCTCTAGTACTGGAACGGGATTTATTAGTTTTACAAAGAGTATTAGTATGGGAAAACAAGAACATCAAAGTGAAACAAGAACTTAATTTATAATTTTAAGATGACAAATATTATTTTTTTATATATATACATACATGCATACCATCACGCCGCTTCCCTCACGGGGTAGGCATAAAGGATCGAACGCCACTTCCTTCAATCCTTGCATACATCTTTCGCTTCCGTCACTGTCATACAATTCCTCATGCATGCTCTCCTGTTCAATGTGCTCAACACATGAACGTCCTACCAGCCTATAATCTATTTTAATGTGATAAATTGTTATAGTAAGTTCAAAAATCCTTCGGTAATATCCTTTTCAACTCGTCATACTTTCTCCGACATTAATGAGGCTATGATACAACATTTGTGGTAGAATTGCTCAGGTATCTGGAATCATAATTTGTATTTTATTATACCATTCAAATTACTGAATCCTCAACTTTTCTCCCCAGGTATAAAGTTTTCGAGAAATGAGCACTGTCGATTATTTAAAATTTGTCAAAACTCAAAAATTCTACACTGGACGTCTCAAATTTTTACATTCAAACTTGCACATATTTATAAATTCTGCTGGCACATTTATGTCCCTGGAAAACCATATTTTGTGAAATGGTCAAATCGTCAAAACAAAAATAATTGCCTTTGTAGTAGGTATAGGTTTGAGAAATTTAATTTTGAGCTGAATCTCGAAATAATAACACTGCTCGCAAATATGGACACATGTCTAACATTTGTCCTTTTTTAGTTTGAAAAAAGATATGTTTTCCTTTTCTCAAGACTTTGTAAAACTTAAATTGAAATAGCTGAACCATTTTTTTTATTAAAAAATAATACCTTAATGTGACTTAGAACGCCATTCAGGAAAGAGATAAGGTTCTGGTAAAGTAGCTCTACATAATGGAATTACAGTGAAAACAATTGATTAATAACATTCATAAGTTAATAATTTTTCTCCACAAATTAATGTTGAGAAATTTTGGAAACTTCAAAATTCCTAAAATTATCTTTCCGATTTTTGACCGATCATTCCCCTATTCCGAGTGTGTTCAATACATTATTTTGTACACTACATAATACGAGTATAATGTTGTCTTCATTTTTAGGAAGATAATTAAAAAATGCACATAATATTATATCTATGTGAATTCTCTTGCGAATATTATCTGTTTTATTTATTTATTTATTTTATTCTTCACTATACATTGTTTACAATAATACAAATTAACATAGAAAATATCATTTATACAATTCAATGTATAGAGGGCGAGTTTATCATGTCGAATGCGATGTCTTCCAACTAACCCGATTTTACTGACTTAACCATCATGTTTATAAAAGTCTTCTTTTGGCCCCAGTTAGTTGACCAAAAATCAGCAAACTTCTCCGCTCATCTGATGATGAGCGGAGAAGCTTCTAGATGATTCTAACGTTGCAAATTTCAAAGTTCCTTTCTTTGTTAATTGATATTTGCATCTATTTTTAATTAATCTCTTATATCCTGGTATTTTTTTTTCAAAATACTGATTATTCTCATTCAACTCTCTCTAAAAAAAACAACACCGAAACTTCTAAATATGGTCGAATCACAATGCAAAGAAATTTATGCCAGGCGGCAACACTCAACCAATATCTGTCGTACAAAAGGCGCGTAAATTGGGATTTGAGAGGTTTGCGAATTATATTGTTCTATGGACTGGATTTGCGTGTTTTTTTGATGACCATTTTTTGAAACAATTTCAATAATTTGAAAATAAAAGTTTCACACAGTGGTGAGGAATAAACTGTACATTTGATTGGTATCAAAAAGTCACTTTTGGCCAAATCGGGATTTACGTGGTTTACAAGTTAGATCGACGATATGTATTGTTAACTGGGCAAAACATTTTGCACCTACCTATTTTAAATTGTAGGTACTTGTTAAATTTTTATTTTTTGTCAGTCCAATGACAGGTAAACAAGTAATTTCTGACATCGTGCGAGGGGTTCACAAGAAAATGCATAACGATTATGATATGAAAAAAAAAAAAACACTTTTTTATTTACGCTTGAAGTGTTTTTGATACTAAACCATGTTTTTTAAATTGATTTTCCTCGAAAATGGAGGCGTATTTTCACTGGATCGATTGAACTAAGCAAAAATATGAAAATTCCTGTATTCAAAGTTAAATAATTACATAAATTATGAAAAATGGATTAATGTGCCTTTGCATGTGATCCTCTCATTTTATGATGTCATATGATTAGGGATTCCTACAATCCCATTAGGGATTCGTATTTGACTTGAATCTTGAAATAAGAAATCCATGAGATTCTTAAGAATAGAAGACACCTCGTTTTTACCGTAGTCGTTTTTTATGGTAGCGCCTAGGTAAGTGGTGGGTAAACAGTGGATCGCGCGCATACTTCTAAATAACAAAAAAGTGCTCACTTTTTCAAAGTCAACCAACAATACCAGGATTCGAGATTCTGAATAATAATTCTTTAATTAAACCGAGGAGAATGTGAAAAATTCTAATTCCTATACCATAATTTTACTTTTCATTTTCAATTCAGCATTGATGAGGTATGCCACCCTTTATGAATGATTTATTTTTATTTGCATGTTGAGAATAACCTGCATACTCATCACACATGTTGTTAATATTCTGGCTACTTCACTTTTGAGTGATGGCAAAATAGGTAGGTACAAAGTATTATACTTAACACATATTCTAGTAGGTATGGGTATATTTTGGCAAGGGGGGGGGACAGCTGCCCTTTTACCTAGGATCTTGAAAACAGTAATGTAGTTGACAAAATCTGGCTAAATAAAAATCAGGTGGCTCTAAAATTATTGAAAAGAAAACAGAGAGAAAGTTTAACATTAAAAAAATGAAATTAATTTTCAAGTAAGATTTTTGAGAATGATCTAGGTATTGATAGTTCTTGTCCCCCTTTGAGAAAATCCTGGGTTCGACCATATCTTCTCGTACTATGTAGATATGGCGATATTTAGGCTTTGTTTGCATATCGTAAATTCATATCTATTTGTCTGTAACAGTGTACAATAGCCCAATACATAAGTAGGTGTGTTCATTGTTACACCAGATACCTACCACTTAATATTCCACGATTATAATTACATATTATCTATGTCTTATTTGCCAAACGACGTGTAAATAAAAATTAGGCTACCGGACGATTATGCATAATTCATTCGTAATAATAAATGTTTTATTCAAAGAACCGGCTCACATACAAAAGAATATATTGATTATTATTTCTATACAACTGTTGTTCATTTAAATATTTTTGTTATACCTACAATACAAGTAACGTTGAAGTATTGCGTAGAGCAAATGCTCATAGAGAATTATTCACAACAATCATCCTCCGTAAAACTTCATATTTTGGTCACATAATGAGAGGAGAAAAATGTGCCATTCTACAACTGGTCATAGAAGGAAAGATTGGAGGCCGTAGAGTAGAGGGGTTGGAAGAGAGTGGCTTTTCTGGCTTCAAAACATTTGAGAGTGGACCGGGATGAGAGATGTGGAGGAGCTGTCTGGTGCTGCCCAGAACAGAAAAGATTTCTCCCAGGTGGACGTCAACACTTAAAGAAGAAGAAGATAAAATACAGCACAGAAAAGATATTCTGTTTTCCTTAGGAGTCCCAACTTAGGCTTAGTTCTTACTGAAAATGGCATATATCTTGTTGGTTTTTTTTTTTCCACCGTTCTAGTAGCAGCACACGGTACGGAATTGGTCTCCGCTGTTTTATGTAAATTTTCGAGTATCCTGTAAAAGGCAGGTGTTCGAAAGAATAAAGAAACTTTACATGTGGTTGGCCACCCATTCCAAATGTCTTAATTTTTGTTGCTTCGGAGAGGACAGCTTGCATTTTTGTTAAATGAAGTTGGTGTGCTGGGTACTCTATTTGTGGTATAGGTATGTACCTATATGCCGTGACGATTTAGTAGTAGAAGTAAAATAGATTCTGTACAGTATAGATTTCAATGGGGAACTTTCACAAAAAAAGGTTTTCAACTCAAAAAATAGTACCTACCTAAGTACTAAAAATGAGAAAATTGTGGTTGTTTTTAATTTTTTTTACATTTTATGCATTTTTAAGGTTTTAATCACCAATTGAAAATACAATTTTCGCATATCGTCGACAAAAAATCCACCCATGACGGAATAGGTGTGTGACGTCATCAGGTTATAGAGACTGACTACGAGTCAAATGCGGCCATAACTTTGAAACAGTTAATCTTGTAAAAGTTGAACAAAAAAATTACAGACTACCTACTGTGTAACAATTCACCTTGCCCAAGCCTGTTGTCTATTATGAATACCAGCCTATGTTAGATAATCGCTATTCCGCACTGATCGGTATCAGCTTGCGTCAATTTTCCACCTTAAGTGCGATGGCAAAATCATGATCACGGCCAATCGCTGTCATGATACTTAGTATATACCTACCCACATGGATAAAAATATGTCGCGGGATAGTGATAAAAATCGGGATTTGATTAAATGCCTAAAGTGGTATTCAGAATTGTCTTTTGTTACTTTCTGTAACAATACTACTAAAAAAACAAAAAAATCTTTATGAATTTCTAAACACCAAAACAATTACACATAATAATAAAATATATTTTTTCGATGCATAGAAATCGGCTTAGGCTGGCTATAACGCTATATACCATGGCAATGTTCACCTATTATATAATGAGTTACAATCCATTGGATTGGTCTGCAACGAGTTTTGACTTATTTCTCCACTCCTCCCTATTCTCAGCTAGTCTCTTCAACTCCATATATGAGCCACAGCTCATGTTCCTCTTCAGTTGGTCCATATAGGCGTCTCTCGGTCGACCTCTGCCATTTGTGCCTTCGGTCCTGCCCTCTGCGATTGCGATGAGCAGTCCTGGGTGCCTATTACACCACTAAAAAAAATGTCAGAAGCGTTTTAATCAAATTCTTTCAAAATTCCCATATTTATTATCGTAAGATCATGATAAAACTGACAAACATATTCATAAAATCATCACTTCATGGTGCACCTGTCAAAATTATAAAACTATCAAAATACCAATAAAATTATCAACTCAGTATTGAAATATAAACAAATTCATAAAATCGTAACTTATGATAAATCTGTCAAAAATATTCATATTACCAATTTGATCAAAGTTTACCAAAATACCCATATTTATGTATAATCGTCAGATCATGATTGAGCTGTAAAAATATTCAAGAATTGATCATTTCAAGGAGGACCTGTCAAAAATATTCAAATAAACATTTTGATCAAAACCTACCAAAATACCAAAACAATGGGTGAAATCGTAATCGAGCTGTCAAAATATTCAAGAAATGATCATTGCAAGGTGGACCTGTCAAAAATATTACCATTTAGATCAAAATTTATGTAAAAACTCAAATAATATTCAGTTTGTGAATGAATTATCAAAAACATTCAAGAAATGATACTTTCAGGGTGGACCTGTCAAAAATACTCAAATAAACATTTTGGTCAAATTTTATCAAAATACGGAAATAATCAAGATATCGTGATTGAATTAATGATTATTTCAAGGTGGACCTGTCTAAAATATTCAAATAAACGTTTGATCAAAACACCCAAATAATCGTTAATTCGTGATTGAGCTGTCAAAATATTCATGAAATGATCATTTCAAGGTAGACCTGTCAAAAATATTCTTATAACCATCCAAGTTATCATCAGTTCGTGATTGAATTGTCAAAAATATTCATGAAATGATCATTTCAGGGTGGACCTGTCAAAATACTCATAAAACACTTTGGTCAAATTTTATCAAAATATGGATTTCCGCATTGATTGATTGAGTTGTCTAAATATTCAAGATATAATCATTTCAAGGTGGACCTGCCAAAAATATTCAAATAAACATTTTGATCAAAAACTTACAAAATACCGAAATAATGAGTGAGATCGTAATAATTAACAGATTATGATTGATGCTTGGGACACCTGTCACAAATATTCAAATAAACGTTTGATCAAAATGCCCAAACTATTGTGAAATCGTGATTGAGCTGTCAAAGAGATCGCTTGAAGGTAGACCTGTCAAAAATATTTAAATAACATTTTGATCAGAATTTATCAAAATACCCAAATTCGTGATTGAGCTGTCAAAATATTCATGAAATAATCATTTCTAGGTGGACCTGTCAAAAATATTCAAATAAACATTTTGATTAAAAAATAACAAAATACCGAAATAATGAGTGAGATCGTAATTGAGCTGTCAAAATATTTAAGAAATGATCATTTCTTTGGAAACCTGTCAAAAATTTTCAAATGAACATTGTGATCAAAATCTATCAAAAATACCGAAAAATTCGTGAGATCGTGAATGAGCTGTCAAAATATTCATGAAGAGATCGTTTCAAGGTGGAACTGTCAATTATATTACCATTAAGATCAAAACACCGAAATAATCAACGTGATTGAGTTGTCAAAATATTCAAGAATATATACAAGAATATTCATTTAAAGGTAGAACTGTCAAAAATATTCATATTACCATTTTGATCCAAATTTATCAAAACACCCAAATAATTGTGAATTCGTGATTGAGCTGTCAAAATATTCAAGAAATGATCATTTCTTTCGAAACCCGTCAAAAATATTCGCATTAACATTTTGATCAGAATCTATCAAAATACCGAAAAAATCGTGAGATCATGATTGAGCTGTCAAAATATTCAAGAAATGATCATTTCAAGGTAGACCTGTCAAAAATAATCGAATAAATATTTTCATCAAAATCTACTAAAATGCCAAAATAATCGTGAAATCGTGATTGAACTGTCAAAATATTCATGAAATAATCATTTCAAGGTAGAACTGTCAAATATATTCTAATGACCATTTTGATCCAAATTTATCAAAACACCCAAATAATCGTGAAATCGTGATTGGGCTGTCAAAATATTCATGAAGAGATCGTTTCAAGGTGGAACTGTCAATTATATTACCATTAAGATCAAAACACCGAAATAATCAACAGATCGTGATTGAGTTGTCAAAATATTCAAGAAATGATCATTTAAAGGTAGAACTGTCATAAATATTCATATTCCCATTTTGATCCAAATTTATCAAAACACCCAAATAATCGTGAAATCGTGATTGGGCTGTCAAAATATTCATGAAGAGATCGTTTCAAGGTGGAACTGTCAATTATATTACCATTAAGATCAAAACACCGAAATAATCAACAGATCGTGATTGAGTTGTCAAAATATTCAAGAAATGATCATTTAAAGGTAGAACTGTCATAAATATTCATATTCCCATTTTGATCCAAATTTATCAAAACACCCAAATAATTGTGAATTCGTGATTGAGCTGTCAAAATATTCAAGAAATGATCATTTCTTTCGAAACCCAAAAATATTCGCACTAACATTTTGATCAGAATCTATCAAAATACCGAAAAATCGTGAGATCATGATTGAACTGTCAAAATATTCAAGAAATGATCATTTCAAGGTAGACCTGTCAAGAAATATTCAAATAAATATTTTCATCAAAATCTACTAAAATACCGAAACAATCGTGAATTCGTGATTGAGCTGTCAAAATATTCAAGAAATGATCATTTCAAGGTAGACCTGTCAAAAATATTCAAATAAATATTTTCATCAAAATCTACTAAAACACCGAAACAATTGTGAATTCGTGATTAAGCTGTCAAAATATTCAAGAAATGATCATTTCTTTGGAAACCTGTCAAAAATATTCAAATGAACATTGTGATCAAAATCTAGCAAAAATACCGAAAAATTCGTGAGATCGTGATTGAGCTGTCAAAATATTCAAGAAATGATCATTTCAAGGTAGACCTGTCAAAAATATTCATATTAACATTTCGAACAAAATTTATCAAAACACCTAAATAATTGTGAATTCATGATTGAGCTGTAAAATATTCAAGAAATGATCATTTCTTTGGAAACTTGTCAAAAATATTCGATTGAACATTTTGATCAAAATCTACTAAACTTCCGAAATATATAATGAGTCAGAACGTAATTGAGCTGTCAAAATATTCAAAAAATGATCATTGCTTGGGAGACCTGTCAAAAATATTACCATTTAGATCAAAATTTATTTTAAAACCCAAATAATATTCAGTTCGTGATTGAATTGTCATAAATATTCACGAAATGATCATTTCAGGTAGGACCTGTCAAAAATATTCAAATGATTATTTTGATCAAAATCTACCAAAATACCGAAATAATCGTAAGATCGTGATCGTGGACCTGTCAAAAATATTCAAAAAAAGTTTTTCATCAAAATCTACCGAACTACCGAAATAATGAGTGAGATCGTAATTGATCTGTCAAAATATTCAAGAAATGATAATTTCTTTGGAAACCTGTCAAAAATATTCAAATGAACATTGTGAACAAAATCTACCGAAATACCGAAATAATGTGTGAGCTATTCATATTAACATTTCGAACAAAATTTATCAAAACACCTAAATAATTGTGAATTGAGCTGTAAAATATTCAAGAAATGATCATTTCTTTGGAAACTTGTCAAAAATATTTGTTAAATTTAATAACTTACCATAGACGTGGGTGCTGTACGCACTGGTTTCTCAGTCGGGCAACACTCGCGTCTAAAAAGGTATAAAAGGGGCGGCCATATTAGCTTTCTTTCTCTTTGGTCATATCCGCTTATAAACTGTTGTAAACTATACTGTGTGCTTGTTCCTTCAAAATAATAAATGTTTTAATCCGATCGTGGCTTTGCTTTAATGGACCAAATACCCGTTGATTATTAATTCAACATTGGTCCTTCGAGCCGGATTACAACATTTATTATTTTGAATGGGGTGTTTTCTACCTCACCACCCAGTAATAAAAGAAAATGCTTTGTCAACCAAGTTGAGAGTAGTCTTCGACGCATCTGCGAGGGCTGCTGGAGGGCTCTCGTTGAACGATTTAATGCTTAATGGACCTGTGGTCCAAAGAGACCTCTTTGAAATTTTAACATTGTTTAGAATAAATAATTGTGTCATGACATGTGATATTAAACAGATGTATAGAAATGTACTGGTGGAAGGAGGCCAAAGATGTTTACAGAATATACTCTGGAGAGAATCTAGTAGTGATGAAATTAAATGCATCCAACTTAACACTGTGACATACGGTTTAAAATGCTCTAGTTTTTTAGCGACCAGATGTTTGAAAGAACTAGCCTTAATGTACAAACATGAATATCCTTTGGCCTCCTTCGCACTATTAAATTATACATATGTAGATGATATTCTAGTAAGCGAGAGCTCTCTAGAAGGTCTTGTAGAAACACAAAGGCAGTTGATTGAGTTGTCAAATATTGGAGGGTTTTAACCTCAATAAATGGGCGTCGAACAACCCCGATGTGCTGCACAATGTCCCAGGTCAGTCGCAGCGATCCGACGACATTGAATTGACTAATGAGTCAATAAAAACTTTAGGTCTAGTTTTAGACCTTAAGTTAGATCAATTCAAATTTGACCCCCCCCTATTGGTCATATCCGCTTATAAACTGTTGTAAACTATACTGTGTGCTTGTTCCTTCAAAATAATAAATGTTTTAATCCGATCGTGGCTTTGCTTTAATGGACCAAATACCCGTTGATTATTAATTCAACATTGGTCCTTCGTCAGACCGGGAAAGCAAAAATATTAAATACCGCGAAAACAATCGGATTACTTCAGATTACAAAGTACATCATGGAAGAACAAAAATTACTAGTCAAAAAGGCTTACTCAAAAGGCGCTTTAACACGCTTGAAAAATAGCCTCACTGATGACTTTCTACACACCGCAACAGTGGAAGACCTAAAAATTAAAGAGCAAAGATTGATCGACGCCTTCAGACGATACGAGGACCTGGCAATGGAACTTCAAGACGATGGAGACGCCGAAGCAACTGAAGAGGTTTACTGTCAATGCTTGAGCCTGGTGAGATCCCGAATAAACGCAGCATCAGCCAAGGACAGGGACACGCTGAGAGACGAGTCCATGGCCACACACCATGTGCCTAACATTAAGCTGCCGAACATCCAAATACCGGCCTTTGACGGGAAGCTGGAGGACTATCGCCCCTTCATCCAAATGTTTGAGACGATGATACACCAAGATGACAGCCTTAGCGACCTGCAGAAGCTGTTTTACCTCAAGCATTTCTTGAAGGGGGAAGCCTACGACCTTGTCAAGAACCTGCCGACCACCCAAGGAAGTTACGGTGAGGCTTTACTTATTATTAAGAATACTTACGATAATTTATTCAAATTAACAATTAATCATGTGGAAACATTGATTGACTTGCCTACAGCTAGTAAGGCAGATTTCAACCACATGAAAAACATTGTGAGTGCGACTAGGCAGAATTTAGCAGCGCTAAAAAATTTAGGACATCCCACACATCAGTGGGGTGCATTTTTAGTTGTTTTATTGCTTAAAAAATTAGATGTTTATACCCGCAGGGCATACCACCTTGAGAAGGTTGAGGATACTGAGTTTGATTTAAATGAATTTTTGAATTTTTTAGAACTACGTGTAAACGCTTTCGAAAGTACCTCATATCAACGTAATAATTTAGAGAAAAGGGATTTTAAAACTAGCAACACCAAGGTGACATTGACAACTCAAACGTCAAATATTTGCGACTTCTGTCAAGCGCGTAAAAATACGCACAGACTTTTTGAATGTCCCAAGTTTGTGGAATCCTCCTTGGATCAAAAAATTAAATTCATAACCTCACAGAAGAGGTGTAGGATGTGCTTAAATAAACATTTCTCTAGGTGCAGGTACAAGGGAAAGTGTGCAATATGTAAACAAAAACATAACACCTTACTACACGGGCCGGAGGCCAGTGTCGTAAGTGATGCCAGCGTAAGTCTCATATCTCAGGTAGCAGAAAATGTAAGTATCATTCCTACAGTTCAAGTTAGCATTGTTTCAGCCAATGGAAGTCGCATATTAGCCAGGGGCTTATTAGACACTGCTAGTCAAACATCATTCATTACATCAAAATTGGCTAAGCAAATAGGCAAACCATTTAAAAGATCCAACCTTAAAATCACAGGAATTTCACAGCATACGACTCGCGTAGAGCATTTTGTTAACTTAGATATACACTCAATAGTTTACCCATTTTCATTGAATTCTGACTTTTACATAATTGACAAAATAACCTCTAAATTACCACAAGAAAAATTTGACATAGCAAACTTAAAAATTCCCGATGGCATCGCACTGGCCGATAGCCAATTCTCTGTACCTTCTGATGTGGACTTGTTACTCGGATCTGATATTTTCTTCCAGGTTCTGCTGCCAGAGGACACCTCGATCAGTGAGTCAGGCAGAGGCGTCGTCGCACCGAGACTTGTACACACCAGCCTTGGATATGTGGTCGCTGGGAGCCTTCCGCTGTCGGATCGTCGGAGCGCAGTGACGCTGCATTGCACACATCGGGGTTGCGACATTCAAGATAGTATCAAAAAATTCTGGGAAACAGAAAAGGTTCCAGAAAAATTCAAAGAACACGCTGTTGAGGATGAAATCTGCGAGGAATATTTTTCATCAACGGTAAAATTAAATGACAGATTTATTGTATCAATTCCTTTTAAGGTCCCAGTAGAAGAGATACCTAAAACGTTGGGAAACTCTTTCGCTATTGCTTTGAAAAGACTTTTTAATTTAGAAAAAAGATTTGCCAAAGATCCTCAGCTATTTGATAGATACAGGGATTTCATAAATGAATATCTGCGACTGGGACATGCTCAATATATTGACATGAGTGAATGTAATCAAAATGATAGGTGTTTTCTACCTCACCACCCAGTAATAAAAGAAAATGCTTTGTCAACCAAGTTGAGAGTAGTCTTCGACGCATCTGCGAGGGCTGCTGGAGGGCTCTCGTTGAACGATTTAATGCTTAATGGACCTGTGGTCCAAAGAGACCTCTTTGAAATTTTAACATTGTTTAGAATAAATAATTGTGTCATGACATGTGATATTAAACAGATGTATAGAAATGTACTGGTGGAAGGAGGCCAAAGATGTTTACAGAATATACTCTGGAGAGAATCTAGTAGTGATGAAATTAAATGCATCCAACTTAACACTGTGACATACGGTTTAAAATGCTCTAGTTTTTTAGCGACCAGATGTTTGAAAGAACTAGCCTTAATGTACAAACATGAATATCCTTTGGCCTCCTTCGCACTATTAAATTATACATATGTAGATGATATTCTAGTAAGCGAGAGCTCTCTAGAAGGTCTTGTAGAAACACAAAGGCAGTTGATTGAGTTGTTAAATATTGGAGGGTTTAAACTCCATAAATGGGCGTCGAACAACCCCGATGTGCTGCACAATGTCCCAGGTCAGTCGCAGCGATCCGACGACATTGAATTGACTAATGAGTCAATAAAAACTTTAGGTCTAGTTTTAGACCTTAAGTTAGATCAATTCAAATTTGACCCCCCCCTATTGACACAATCTGCCTCAACCAAAAGAGAGATTCTTAGCTTCATTAGTAAATTTTATGATCCATTGGGATTAATAAGTCCAATTGTAGTAATAGCAAAGCAAATAATGCAACAAATTTGGATCTCAAACATAGGATGGGATACAGTTCCCCCGAGTCACATCTTAGATGCTTGGAATAAATTCATTCAAGACATCAAACAAATGCCTACTATAAAAATAGAAAGAACATTACATACAGAAAACGCTATAGAATATCAATTAATAGGTTTTGCTGATGCATCTTTGGAAACTGCACATGGATGTGTACTTTATTTGAGAACTATCCACTGTGACGACACCGTAACCATGACATTATTGTGTTCTAAATCTAGAATGAATCCTATACAAAACAAACTTACAATTCCAAGATTAGAATTAAATGCTTGTGTCCTTCTGACAAAACTAACTTGTAAAGTATTAGAGATTCTTAATGTTAAAATATCTATTCAAAAAATATGTCTTTTTACAGACTCAATGGTGGTGTTATCATGGATAAAAAATTCTTTATTTAAATTAGAAGCTTATGTGGCAAACAGAATTCATTTAATAAAAGATCTTACAAAGGATTTTCACTGGTATCATGTTAAAACTGATTTAAATCCTGCGGATTGTGTCAGTAGGGGAGTCACCCCGAGGCTCTTAAGCGTCCATAGTCTTTGGTGGACTGGTCCCCAGCCCCTGCGGGATCGGCAATGCAATTTTGCAAGCATTGGCTTTGAGCCCGCAGGAGAGGAGCTTGTGGACCAGCGAGTCTTTGTGTGTACGACCCCTGAAAGAAATGATATTTTTGAATATTTAAAACGATTCTCTACCATTCAAAAGATGCAACGAGTTCTTGCTTTTGTTATAAGATTTTGTAAAAATTGTAGAAATAAAACTTCACGTTTTAAGGAAAAATTTTTGTCATACAAAGAATTAGATTTCTCATTACTTTTGATAATAAAAAATGAACAAAAAATACATTTTCATGAAGAAATTGACTCACTGATCAGGCAAAGGTCCTTAAAGTCAAATTTAAAAGGTCTTAATCCTTTTCTTGATTCCAATGGAATATTGCGTGTAGGTGGTAGAATTCAGGGTTCAGCCTTGTCGTACTCACAAAAGCATCCAATAATTTTATCAAAAAATAGTAATGTAACCATGTTATTGATTGTAAGGGAACATTTGCGACTGCTTCATGCTGGCAATAGGCTAGTACTTGCAAATTTAAGTTTAAGATATTGGATTATTAGCGGGGTCAAACTTATCAAGAAAGCCCTGCACAGTTGTATTACTTGTTTTAAATTAAAGGCTTTGGCATCTAAACAATTGATGGGATCTCTCCCATCTGATAGAGTCATTGAATCTCGACCATTTCAAAAAACGGGTATAGATTTTGCAGGCCCTGTCAGCGTGAAGCAGTCCCGAATCAGAAAGTCCATTGTTACTAAAGGGTATATTGCTGTATTTGTTTGTTTTACTACAAAAGCTATCCATCTCGACCTGGTGTCCGACCTGACAACGGATGCATTCTTGGCATGTTTAAAAAGATTTATAGCCAGAAGGAATCTCCCATCTACTATATATTGTGACAATGCTTCCACCTTTAAGGGAGCTCAGAACGTTTTGCATGAATTATTTAAATTATACAATAACAAAAATAATCAAAATATAATTCAAAATTACGCGTCAAATGTTGGAATAGATTTCAAATTCATACCAAGTTATTCTCCCCATTATGGGGGTCTATGGGAGAGCGCGGTACGATCAACAAAACACCATTTGCGTCGGTCTTTGGGAGGTTCTCTACTGACTTTTGAGCAATTAATAACAGTACTGGCACAAATAGAACAGATTTTAAATTCTCGTCCACTCACACAATTGTCTTCCGACGTAAATGACATGTCGTATCTTACGCCTGGACATTTTCTAACAGGCGATATTATGACCGGCATTCCTGAACAAAATTTGCAGGATTTCCCTGAAGGCAGACTTAAGTTTTGGCAAAAATGTGCCTTCATTCAACAGAATTTTTGGTCTCGCTGGTCGAAGGAATACCTGAATACTCTACAAAATCGACCCAAGTGGAAGGAAAATCTTCCCAACATAAAGATCGGAGCCCTAGTCATTCTCAGAGAGGCAAACGTGCCACCTTTAAAATGGCCTCTTGCTAGGGTGACTGAAGTTTTTCCGGGTCGAGATGGAAAAGTGAGAGCATTGGAGATTCGCAAGGCCAATGGCTCAAAATTGCGAACCTCCATTGCAAAAATTTGTTTATTGCCTATTGAATAAAATGTATGTATTGCCATTGTCTTTCCGCGAACATGCTACCTTGTATAATTTTATTTTTCTTGCAAGGTTGAAGCCACGATTGGTAGCCATTTTTGTAGTTTTGAAGGAACAAGCACACAGCGGATGGATATTTTAATTTTTTGTATTAGCATAAAGGATACTCATTCGTGGAAGGACAATGGCACTTGTATTTTTGCTTTCTATTAATTCCTTGTTGATATGTTGTGTTTTTCATGGTGATGAATGAATGAACATAATGTAGCAATGAAAATAGTATAATTTGTATATGCAATAATTGCATACCTTTTGTGTATGTAATATAATGAAAGAAAATCTTTGCTTTCTATTAATTCCTTGTTAATATGTTGTGTTTTTCATAGTGATGAATGAATGAACGCAATGTAGCAATGAAAATAATATAATTTGTATATGCAATAATTGCATGCCTTTTGTGTATGTAATACAATGAAAAAACTTTTGCTTTCTATTAATTCCTTGTTGATATGTTGTGTTTTTCACAGTGATGAATGAATGAACATAATGTAGCAATGAAAATAACATAATTTGTATATGCAATAATTGCATACCTTTTGTGTATGTAATATAATGAAAAAAAAAAAAAAAAACCTTAAGAAAATATTTCTTTGTAAGCATGTGAAAAAACATAACATAAATATAAATATAAAGTATATGTACAGGCTACAACTGCATACCTTTAGAATTCAAAGACCTTTTTTCAATTTGTTTAATGTTTTTTGTTTCTTAAAAAAAATAAATAAGATCAATAAAACTAAATTGTAATGCAGAACTTAGAATCAAACCATATGTACACATATGTAGTTGAAATTTTAGTATCTTTAATTGGCAATTGCCCTTCACATAACACTTTACATAATATTAAGAAAACAATGTAATGTAGCTTTACTTTGTCAGCTTCCTTCATCTCCTTCGGCACTTAGACGGGAATAGTAATTCTTCTCTAGCGCACCAAATATGATACAGTCCACAAGAAAATCGCAGGAAAACCCGTCATTTGCCCAGGGAGAGGGAGGAATGCTTGACTTACTCAGCTGTCACTATGTGCCCCCCCGAGTTTATGTTAAATTTAATAACTTACCATAGACGTGGGTGCTGTACGCACTGGTTTCTCAGTCGGGCAACACTCGCGTCTAAAAAGGTATAAAAGGGGCGGCCATATTAGCTTTCTTTCTCTTTGGTCATATCCGCTTATAAACTGTTGTAAACTATACTGTGTGCTTGTTCCTTCAAAATAATAAATGTTTTAATCCGATCGTGGCTTTGCTTTAATGGACCAAATACCCGTTGATTATTAATTCAACAATATTCGCTTGAACATTTTGATCAAAATCTACTAAACTTCCGAAATATATAATGAGTGAGAACGTAATTGAGCTGTCAAAATATTCAAGAAATGATCATTTCTTTGGAAACCTGTCAAAAATATTCAAATAAACATTTTGATCAAAATTTATCAAAAATACTGAAAAATTCGTGAGATCGTGATTGAGCTGTCAAAATATTCAAGAAATGATCATTTGAAGGTTGACTTGTCAAAAATATTCAAGAAAACATTTTCATCAAAATCTACTAAACTTCCGAAATATGTAATGAGTGAGAACGTAATTGAGCTGTCAAAATATTCAAAAAATGATCATTGCTTGGGAGACCTGTCAAAAATATTACCATTTAGATCAAAATTTATTTTAAAACCCAAATAATATTCAGTTCGTGATTGAATTGTCATAAATATTCAAGAAATGATCATTTCAGGTAGGACCTGTCAAAATACTCATATAATCATTTTGGTCAAATTTTATCAAAATACGGAAATAATCAAGATATTCATTGACTTGTCTAAATATTCAAGATATGATCATTTTAAGGTGTAGGTACCTGTCAAAAATATTCAAATAAACATTTTGATCAAAATCTACTAAAATAGACCATTTCAAGGTGGGCCAGTCAAAAAAAAAATGACCAAATAATTTTGATAATTTGATAATTCAAAGCACCCAAATTATCATCAGGTCGTGATTGAATAGTCGAAAATATTCAAGAAATGATCATTTCAGGGTGGACCTGTCGAAAATACTATTTATAAAATACCATTTCTATCAAAATCTATGAAAATACCCAAAAATCGTCAGAAGGAGATTGAACTGTCAAAAGTTTTCAAGAAATGTACATTTCATGGGACATCTGTCAAAAATACATGTCAATTAAACATTTTCATCAAAATCTATCCAAAAACCCAAATAATGGTGAGATCATGAATGAGGTGTCAAAATATTCAAGAAATTATCATTTCAAGGTAGACCTGTCAAAAATATTCTTATTACTATTTTGATCATCAAAATCCAAAAGTCATCAGATCATGATTGAATTGTCAAAAATATTCAAGAAATGATCATTGCTTGAGACACCTGTCAAAAATATTCAAATAAATGTTTGATCAGAGTACCCAAATAATCATCAGATCGTGATTGAATTGTCAAAAATATTCAAGGAATGATCATTTTAAGGTGGACCTGTCTAAAATATTCATATTACCATTTTGATCTAAATTTATCAAAATACCTAAAAATCTTCAGAAGGAGGGTGAAGTGTCTTGAATATTTTGACAGCTCAATCATGATCTCAGGTATTTTCATAGATTTTGATAGAAATGGCAATATTAATATTTTTGAACGGTCCACATTGAAATGATCATTTCATGAATATTTTGCTAGATCACTCACGAATTCACAATTATTTTGGGTATTTTGATCTAAACGTTATTTGAATATTTTTGACAGGTCCACCCTGAAACGATCTCTTTATGAATATTTTGACAGCTTAATCACGATCTGACGATTATTTAGGTATTTTGATAAATTTTGTTCAAAACGTTAATATGAATATTTTTGACCGGTCTACCTTGAAATGATCATATTTTGAATATTTTGACAGATCAATCACGATTTCACGATTATTTGGGTGTTGATAAATTTTGTTCAAAATGTTACTATGAATATTTTTGACAGTTCTACCTTGAAATGATCATTTCTTGAATATTTTATTAATTCAATCACGATCAATTGACAGGTCCACCTTGAAATGATTATTTCTTGAATACTTTCACAGCTTAATCACGATCTGACGATTATTTGGGTATTTTTGATCAAACGTTTGTTTGAATATTTTTGACAGGTGTCCGTTCAAAAATAGTCATATTACCATTTCAATCAAAACCTATGAAAATACCCAAATAATCATCAGATCGAGATGGAACTGTCAAAAATATTCATTTCATGGGAGACCTGTCAAAAATAATCTTATAAACATTCTGATCGAAATCTATCAGATCGCCCAAATAATCATAAGATCGTGATTGGCTTGTCAAAAATGAGACAATATTTAGAAATATTCAAATAAAAATAATTATCGCAATCTATCGAAATACCGAAATAATCCTGAGATCGTGATTGAACCGTCAAACGATTTCGTAAAATGGCAGTCCTGTCAAAAATGTTAATTTTGTCGAATTGATCAAAATCTATCAAATACCCATATAATCTTCAGATCATGGTTGAACAGTCAAATAAAATCATGGTAGACCTATCAAAAATATTAAAATAGTCTAATTGATTTAATCTATCAATATACCCATATAATCATCCGATCATGATTGAACTGTTGAAAATATTCATGAAATGGTCACTTCATTGTCGACCTGTCAAAAATATTTTAATAAATATTTTGATCAAAATCTATTAAAATAACCATTTTATCGCCAGATGATGATTGAATTGACAAACATATTCTTAAAACCATTACTTCACGGTAGACCTATCAAAAAAAAATTTGATTGTAACATAAAAAAAAAATGATTTTCTAATTCAAGACTCTTGATTGAAAACCTTTTCTTCTTTATGTGCACGGGGCATGGGGTAGGTATATTATAATAATTATTACTACCCATTGTTCGTTAAGTAAGATTTTAATATGCCATTTATTTAATTAGCGGGTAATTATTTGAATTACATCCTCGGCAATTAAAGTTATTTAAATGTTCCTGATATCACTGACATTGACACCATTGACAATGACCTCTTGTTCAATAATAGTTAGTTTTCTTTGGTGTGGCCTGGTTTTATGCATGTCTTCATCCGCATGGGATTGGGTGTCCCCTAATCCCCTTACAGTTTTAGTTCTACGGCCTCCGGTCTTGTTTCATGAATGTTCTGGAGGTCCCCGCTGAATATTTTTGAGATGACAGTCCTGCATCCTATGAATCACAGTCTGTACATCTCGACATTCACAACCAGGATTTTCCATTTTTTTCTTACGCAGGATTTTCCATTCACCTCCAGAGTCAAAATTTTAATTAACCTAACATGCATATAGATAATTCACACCGATTGAGCTAGTCCCAGATTAAGGCATGTATCGTGTTTTATGGATATGCACTTACGAGACGATACATATTTACAATGCACTAAATACACATACCTGCAATACCCAGGCTCAGGACAGTTAAAAAAAAAATCATTCTTCATTTTGCCCTGGCTGGGAATCGAACCCGGGACCTCGTGACTCAGTATTTTATATAATATTAAATTTATTAGATACCAGCCCAACAAAATTTATTTGTCGACGTAACTTATAAAGAAATACAAGAAATTATTAAATATCCTTTCTAAGATAAATGATGTCATTTTCCATAAATAAAGAAGCCAGTGGATTCAATTGTTTAGAATATTTTATATTTTTTTTATTGGTTTAGCAGATTTGGGTGCAGATGTCGTCATTTATTTATGAACCATGTCTACACAATCTCCAAAAAGATGGTTGCTTCTATGGTTTGCATAAAGCGTCTCTCGATTGGTAGGCCTTACATCGTGATAGTTAGAATGGTGGAATTGGTGAATGTTGTCCATGGACACCGAAAGTGATCACTTAAGCCAGCCTAGACCCAATTTGTAAGCGTTGTGACGCCTTTCTCACTTCTTCCGATTAGATTTTGCTCAATGTTGCATTGTTTAGAGATGGTTCTCCAACCGAGATTTATGATTGCCAGTGTATTCAATTTAAGCATTCAATATAATATTTTTTTTATTTTGACAGACATATTGTCTTATTTGTGTTATAAAATGTCTGATTTTCGGGATATTGAGGAAAGGGAGAAGTAAAACCACAAAGAATGTTATTTTATTAATAATTTATTATTTATAAATACAAAAAACATTTTTATAAACAACAGACATGAAATATGTAAATTCATATCGATATGAGATCAGTTTTTATACAATCTATGTAAATATTACTGTATATGAAACCTACTTAAAATATATATTGATGGTGACATGTTTTAAACCAATTTGAAGAATAAAATATATAAATAAGGATACTTACAATAAACTAAATTAGAATTAGTTTTTTTATATAAGAGGAAAACAGATATAATTAAAGAGAGTAACATCTTTATTTAAAAGTTATTGTAAACTTATTGCTCTAATTAAAAATATGTACATCGTCAAACTTAAACGAACCAACTTGATGTAATTTGCTTAAATACCTACACCTAGTTTAAAATGAGGTAGTCTTTTCACCCACTATAATTATAATGAAGTATAAAGTCTAAGGACCAATGAGTCCATTCTCGGGGAGCTCAACATTTCTACACGACTCTCAACTATTTGCAGACAACACGTCTTGCGATATTTCGGGCACATAGCGAGAAGGGAGCTTAGGCTTGGAAAAAGTAATAATATCTGGGGTTGTGGAAGGGAAGCGCAGAGTACCAGCAAGATGGAGCGACCAAATTAAGGAGTCCACGCAGAGTTCAAAACACGGGGCCTTGCACACAGCGGAGGAATCGCTCAAGGTGGAGACAGATGGTCTGTACCATAGGAGGCCAATCTTTTCAGCAGCCGGGCCAAATTTTAATAATGAGACTACCTACCGGGCCGCACAACTATAATACTCCATGTTGTGTGGAACATTTGATAATTTTACTTCACCTTAAAATTTTTTCCCCCCGTCACCAAATTTTCAAAATGGTACATAGGAATTCGAAATGTCTCGCAAACTCTTAAGTTTTCTTTAGAATATTTTTTCGAAATAGGAAAGGAAAATTTCTACCCCCAGTCACTTAAATTTTTCAAATGGTATATGAATTTGAAATGTTTTCTTTAAGAATATTCTCTCGAAACAGATTTTTCAAAAAAGTAACGGGTACCGGTAGGTACTTGTTAAAAAAGTGTGCATATCTTCGCGGGCCACAAGTAGACTAAGTAGACACCCATCGGGCTGCGGGTTGGCCGCCCTTGGTCTATAGCTATACAGAACGAGGCACGATGGTCACGATCCTCAGAATTGAGGGACCGGCGGAGATGATTATAATAATAAAGTCTTGTGTAGTAGATATTGAAGGGAAATATTTTACAAAGCCGTGTCCATACTTAATAATAAAATAGTTTTGAATCGTTAAATTCTCAGCAGGGTTACGTGATCTGCATACAAATCAAAACGTGGCACGTTTTGCCTATAATAAAAGGATTATTTCCATCAATAGAATATTGTAGGAACAAACCTGAATCGTCGATTTTTTGTAGTAGTTATAAAACGCTTTTTAATAAAACTTTTTAACTGAGCTTAGAAAGTTTTAAGTGCAGATATTATTCGCACACAGAAATAAGATATTGAAATATATGGATATGCTTGTACCTATTGACTTTCTGTGGGTGTCAGCAAAAACGTCCTTATCTAGAAGTTTTTGAAATATGGCTTAATTTAATGATTTTTCAAAAATATTTTTATGATGATTTCGTTCAATGTTTTAACGTAGATTTTGTAATTACTGTATAATAATTAAAGTTCAACATGTCGTAAATATAGATTAAAAAATAAATGTATTTTAGAACGAAAAACCTAAACTCCAAAATAGATCTTCCTGGAAGGTTTCAAACAAAACCTTTCTGGAGGATAAAATAACAATTATTAGTGTTCTAAATTTCAAAGTGATTCATTAAATAAAAAATAACCCGTGCAGTTCCTGGCAGAGAACAAGACTCGCACACTTTTCTATAAGTTTTCAAGAGTCCTGTAAAAGCAGGTTTTGGGAAATCTCACGTATAAGAAATTTATTAATATAAGTATACAATTCAGCGATGAGACCCATCTTGAATGATTAATTTTTTAATGGCACGGAGTAGGTATGTGATGAAAACAAACCTTCGCCATTTAAAATAATTCTGCACCAATCGAGTCTTCTCTTTTGTTGACTTTTCTAATACTGATCGTCGCAGGAACGGTGAACTGTAATAAACTGTAAAAGAGTGCAGTTGGTCGTCCAAAGCAGCTGATGGCGGAAAAGTGGTCTTTTTGGCAGTTAAAAAACAATTTGATCAAAAATGATTAATAATTATTATTGCTATTTACTTTTATTGTGCGAAAATATACAAAAGGTCACAATTTTTCTGCGCAAAATATCCATGTTCGTCAGGCTCGTAGTAATTTTGCCTCAGTGTGAAGGGGTGGCGAATCACAACGTCTGGATCATACGCTGGAAGAAGTTTGTCTCTGGAATAGAGAAGAGAAAGAAAAATTAGACAAAGCCTTTATGATTAAAAAAAAATCCATCTAAATATATGTAGATACTTATCCAGGCACATGTGTTACTCACATGACAAGGCTTATTGCCGTATATTTTTGAATAAATAAAAAATTGTATTAATTACATACGCAGAATAAATTATAATATATTATACCTGATAACAGAATCCTTTCAGTTGAAATATCGATAATTTTACTTCTGCGAATTATTCAACATACCTAATGTTCTCTTACTTAAGTAAGAGAAGTCGATGTGCGTGTTTGAAAAATGGTTTGAATGTAAAAGAAGTGAAAGATGCCTGAATAATGAATAAGGATAGATCTTTATGGCATTACGACTACTCCATTTGAAGTACGGCGTGAGGATATTCGAGTTTTGTGGCTTTTCAACATAAAACTATTATCAAATCGATATTCGCTCAGAGAATTTTAGAATTTTAGTCAAGATTTTTAAACAAATTTAGCCAAAATTAAGTAACATACACAGTGTTTCAATGCTTTTCTAATTTAGTACATACATACCATCACGCCGCTTCCCTCGCGGGGTAGGCAGAAAGGATCGAGCGCCACTTCCTTCTATCCTTGCATACATCTTTCGCTTCCGTCACTATCATACAATTCCTCATGCGTGAGCATGAGGAGAGCTCCTGTTCAATGTGCTCAACACGTGACCGTCCTGTAGGATTTGATTTAAATGATCTTGCCATTTAATCCTCGGACGTCCACGTCTCCGAGCACCATTCCTCTCAGCCAAATATATCTTCTTAGTCATTCTGCATTCATTCATTCTTTCCACGTGCCCAAACCATCTTAACTTATTTACATTCATCCTTGTAATTACACCAACATTCATTCCACATTCCTTTCGTATATCACTGTTACGCACACGATATCTCAGACTTTTACCACACAGCCTTCTAATTTAGTCCATTATAAAATTTGAAAATCCAGTAAATATTATCAAGTATTGTGCTTTTAAAAGACGACTTTATATATTAAGCCTTTGATTTGCTTTGGTTTTTATATCTATAAGGTTTCATCTAGCTTTGCGTTCATTGTATTCCTTACTTAAAGGTAGTTATGGATTTTGCAAAAATACTATCATGTTTTATTCACGTGTTACAGAAAAAATATTATGAAAAGATAATACCTAATATTGTACAAATTGGATGACAGAGATTTTCGTTTTATTTGTTCAAGAGTTCAATTATCATAATTATGACGATTTCGAATTGTGTATTATATGTATTATAGGGTTTATAACTCAGATAATCTGTGGAACTTATTGAGATTTAGCAAATTAGTCATATTGTTAGGAAAAATATTGGATTAATAAAAAAATACTTCAGTATTGAGATAAAAAAAAATCGTAAATTTTATGATTTGTTGTAAATTTAACATATGAAACTACCATGTTTAGAATATTTACTATTTTTTTTATTTAATTAAAATAAAACACTTATTTGTAGTATATCCACGGTGAATTTTTATTGGACGCGAGCCGGCTTTCAAGAGCTTCCGCTCTCATCATCAGGCTGGCGAAAAGTGAATTTTAATTAATTCAACATGAATTTCCACCAAGTACCGTCGGTTGAAAATATCAATTTTTTTATTGTTTAACCGGATTTGGATGCAGATGACAAAACCAATCAAAATCCTCAATTGGAGAACCATGTCTACACAATGCAACATAATATGATCTATTTGAGATCTGAAAAATGAGATCCCAAAAAGATGGTTGCTTCTAAGGTTTGCATAAAGCATCTCTCTATTGGTGGACCTTAAATCGTGACAGTGAGAATGGTGGAATTGATGAACGTTGTCCATGGACACTGAAAGTGATCACTTAAGCCAGCCTAGAGCCAATTCGTAAGCGTTGGGACACCTTTCTCACTTCTTCCGATTAGATTTTACACAATGTTGCATTTTGTAGACATGGTTTTCCAATTGAGGTTTCTGATTCATATTATAATAAGGTTTAGAAAAGACAACGTTACCTTATTCGGTAGTGCCCCGTCCGGGACTTGAACCCGCACCCCTTACCTTGTGGCGAGTAGTGTTTTATCCAATTAATTTCATGATTTATTATTTTGATTATTATTTTTAATTACATAGGTATGCATGTTGTGCATAATTTTCAGCTTTTACTGTTTACGTTTTCTGGCGCCATTTGTTTCATCGACAGCGTCGAAAAGATGGTTGCTGTTAGTTGACATGTATGTTCAACAGATGTCGAACATAATGGTTTGAAACAGGAATTGGTGAGATCGGTGAGCGTACCATGGGTAAAGTGTACTTAAACCAGCCTAAGCCGATTCGTAAGCATCAGAGCACCTTTTCAGATTTATACTAAATGGAGTTTACACAATCTGTTCATTGTGCAGATGAGGTGTCTGTTGAGTAATATTCTTAATTTTATTTATGTATGTGTTTTTAAATAATTATTAGTAAAAATAGTAAATTTGTAAGGTAAAAAGTTGATTTGAATTTGATTTTTTTTTTTATTTTCTATTCTCTATTTTATTTAATTGTTAATAAATGATTTATTTATATTAATTTGATTCCGCGGAACAAACTTCTTCCAACGCTCTCCAACAAAGTTTTTGGATTAATAAAAAAAACACGTTTATTTTCAAAAAAATAAATTATTTATTTGAAAAAATACAAATCTTATTATAAGACATAATTAATATTCTATTTTGTTAAAAATAGATAAATTATTGATTTCTGGAATCCCTACACATTCTGTTGGATGGAATTTTTTTATTTCATTTTTTGATAAAAAAAAAGGTTCTTGTAAAAATATCAAAAAAAAAATAAACGTAATGGAAAATATTGAAAAATTGATTGGTTCGATGATCGTAAATTTGAAATTAAGTAAAAAGTAAGAAACCATTACAAAAGTAATTTTTCAATAATGAAAGGAATCGTCAAAATCTTTTTACAAAGTCTTCTCGCTATTTTCATCTTCTGTGGCTAGTTCATAAACATTGCTGCTAAGTACAAAAGGATGGAGAGTTATTTCGTTGCGGTCAACCGTAGGAAGAAGTTTGTCACTGAAATGAAAATTTTCAGCTTATTTAATAAAATAAAATTGAATGAATTACTCTTAAAATCGGTGTACAATAAAATTTGAACCCTTGCAAAATGTTCACACCCTTCAAAATAAACTCTTTATTATGTTATTTAATTTCTGGTAGGTTCGACATGGTCGCAATAGCGATGGATTGGTCACACATTTGCCAGAAAAAAGGTTGCTACTAGAACGTATAGAAGCTATGAAATATCTGGCAGATATGACCACCTTAGAATAAGCTGGCAATTACAGGTGTCAAATATCTAACATAGTGGACAATTCATACATATATCGAGTTATGAGAAATTATGTCTTCTGTATTGTGGGTACTAACGCCACGATACATACATACACACAAGGCACTAAACACGTCATATAATTATTTGTAATACCCAAACCCAGGACATTTTGGTAAAAGGCATTTTTAATTTTGCTCAGGCTGGGAATCGAACCTTGGACCTCGGGACTGAAAAACAAGGGTGTTACCTCTCTGCCACACCTGTCGCCTGGTGAAAGACGTAATATTAGGTATGGAGTAAGCAGAAGCATGCAGCAGCAAAAAAGGGGTCTTCGGCGAAAATTCCTGCACAGATGTGATGGGACAGAAAAAATAGAATAAAGAGAAAATCATATGGTTGTGTCTTCAAAACTTACCCATGTTTGCTAATAAATTTGCTAGGGACCACGTGACAATTTGATTCTCTGTATAGTGGTTGTTGGGTAATGATCCAGGGCCATGACAGCTCCCATTTCGCTCTCTATAAACGTATAAAAAGAAATAAACCCAAGTTAGAAAATAAATAAAAAAAAATCAGAAAAACTCTCGAATTGATGGAAGAATAGATGGGCCTTCAAATCTCAAGAAAAACCTCCTGTATAAATAAAACCTTAGGTCTAATGCAATATTGAAGAGAGAAAAAAAATCATTATCAAACAGTACATGGCCATCTTTTTAGAAGCAAGATGTCTGAGACTGCTTTCTTGAATGAAAGTTTGTTCGTGGTCTTAATTTGGTAGGATGACTTAGATATAATTTATGCACTCAGATAGTAAGAAAAGATTCAATATAACAGAAGCAAAATTTTTAAGAAATATTTTAGCAATATAATTTAGCATATTGCTTTATTGAGTGACAGAAAATATCGGTTTGAGGCTGGATCAGTTTTGGTATTTTAATTTGTTATGAGAAATTCTCGAAATATATAATAATCAACTTGCGCTACTTACCGTTTTCTTGACAAGTTGTATAGGTCTGGGTTCTTTGAGGACTACTTTGCGGGGTTCTTCTATGGGGTCAGGTTCGTCCTGCCAATAGTGATACGTGGTTTCTGTGTCTTCGGGGCTACAAAACAAACAAAAAATCAATAATCTTTATGAGCAAACCATGTTTTGACAATGTACATACAAGTTGATAATGGAGTGCAAAAGCTATCTCAACGTTTACGAATTGGCTCTAGGCTGGCTTAAGGAATCACGTTAAGTGCCCATGAATGGCGATCATCAATTTCGATCTAGCTCTATTACGATCTAAGATTCACCAATCAATAATAATTTCTTTACGCAAACCAATTGGAACAACCATTTTCCATTTTTGGGAAGTCTCAAATTCAAAAAAGATGGGATGGCAGGTTGAAGTCCTGTCCATGGAACTACCAAATAAGGTAACGTCTTATTTTATTTATTTTATTTCAATATACGGCGTTAGCCTTATACCTATCATGATGGTTTCATGTGTCAAATTTAAATAATTAGTGTTGGTATTTATTACTTACGCAGTGACAGATAGCTTGATGTGGATTCCAGATTCTAAGATAAGGTCATGGGCTTCTTGTAACGAAAGGGTTTCTGTAGGGATCTCATTGATTTTCAGCACAACATCTCCAGGTCTGATACCAGCCCTTTGTGCTCTGCTGTCGTATTTTACCTGGAAATTTGGTTTTCATAAGAACATTCAATAACCAAAGCTTTATGGAGCAAAGAAAAAGATATAGGTACCTAGTTAATACTGTCCACCGACGGTTCTTGGTGGATGTTCATGTTAAATCAATAAAATATTGTTTTGGTAAAAACAACAAAAAAGAATATTGGTAAAATTGTAAGTTAAAAGCTTGTGTCGTGAAAGGGGAGATAGCCTGTATTTAGGATCGAACCGAGCACCTCTTTGTGGATAAGGCAGAGATTCTACCTCTAAGCTATCGCTGAACTACCGGGTTAGTTGGAAGACATCGCATTTTAGCGATAAACTCGCCCTCTGTACATTGAATTGTATAAATGATATTTTCTATGCTAATTTGTATTATTGTGAACAATGTACAGAGAAGAATAAAATAAATAAATAAACTATGTACAAATACCAGTAATAAACATGCGAATTGTCTTCTATATGCCAATAAAAGTTATGAAATTTAGAATAGGTAGCATACCTCATTGCTGCTAAAATGAAGATAGGTAGATGTTACATATTTAATACGTGATGTTTTACTAATCTTGCATTTTACTCAAAAACTTACAAAAGAGAGTGGGAGAATATGCAGCTGTTGATGATTATGAAAGACAACAAGAACTATTCTCTGAAATTTTATAGTGTTGACTACTTACCCTGGTTACTCTTATGGGCGTCTGATACTTGATTCCACCAGACAGGTCAAATCCCCAAATGGTATCATCAAAGTTTACCCTCTCGTGGACACCTTCATTGTTGGACTCCCACTTTGCTTTTTCCAGACGAGTTGGAGGAATGAGTTTTGTGTCAATTGGAACGGGGTCAGGACCCATTGTGAGTTAAAATTGTGTTTCTCGGCTGAAGAGGTCTGCAATCTGCAAAACAGCGGTCAAAACACAAAGACTTATTATCAAATACTAGAAACTATAGCGAAAAATTGGTATTGGGTCCAATCGAATCGTGAATCCAAAATGTGTCTTAGGTCTTAAAACAAACAGAAATGTTATGAACAGGGCTGTAATGTATAATTTTTATAATTAGTGGGATTGAAACAGCAATAAGATTGTCATGGTATGAAAGAGCAAATATCTTTTCCGTAATAAACTAGTTCTGTTACTTGAATTCAAATGTCAAAACATTTTGATCTGATATTTGTTTGTAGTTGTGAAATGTCGCTATACCTACTTGTAAATGTATTTGATCATTGCATGATATTCAGATTATTTCAGATATCAATTAATGAAAATGCATTTAAACCAATCTATGCCGATTCGTAACGTAACGAGAGGAGATAGCACAGTCTGTCGGTTGTGTGTCGATGCTTCTATTAAGAACTTATTGCTTCTATAAAACTGCACAGTTTAACAAACGTGTTTTGCTTCATGTATTTTTTTATGTTATTATCATTAAACATTCACATATATTTGATTTTTATGATTGTGTATATTTTTTTGTGTATATGATTGATATGTTTGTGAGATGTTTGACCTAGTACAGGATCTACATAGTTGGGCAGCATCAAATTTAGTATATAAGTATGTAA
This sequence comes from Athripsodes cinereus, assembly GCA_947579605.1. Classification (NCBI taxonomy): domain Eukaryota; kingdom Metazoa; phylum Arthropoda; class Insecta; order Trichoptera; family Leptoceridae; genus Athripsodes; species Athripsodes cinereus. Next base: position 26,835,235 of record OX388308.1, on the reverse strand, counting down.
ATTGCAATTTAGAAATAATAAAAGTCTATAAAGTCAATATAGATATTTTTAGTAGCTTAAGGAGTTTCAATTATACACAAACATCTGTACACTAAATAATGTTGACAAAAATAATTCTAATGAATGCAACTACATAAGTAATTATGTAGGTATACAAATTTATGTAAATACAATTTTTTTATGAATGAAGCACTACATACATTATATGCAATCACTTTAAACATAGTTTTTTTTTTTTTTAAAAAGATATATCTGGGTTTTGTTATAAACCCAAATACAACCTTATACACTTTTCACACTAAGCTAAAAGTTTGTGCCGTGAAAGGGGAGTTTGCCGGCACCTGGGATCGAACCACGGACCCCTTGTTCTGAAGGCCGAGACTCTACCTCCAGGCTAACGACGTACTCAGTTACACAACACCTATTATTAGTAGGTATGACATAAAATTAAAATCAGTGAATGAGAAATCGTCAAATAATCACAACAAATTAATCAATAAGTTGTTACATTGTCACACAATAAATGAACAATTATATAAAATTGTTTGGACGTACATCACAGAACAAATGAACCGAATCGTAGCTCACTTTACACTTCAATAACACTTCAATATTATGAGCTCAAATTAAAAACGAGAGCCCTGATAAATAATCTTATTTTCGCCAGTGGCGCCACGATCCTAAGCAAAAGTGAAGGATGGTAAAATAACGTATTGTAATATTTTATTTAGTTTTAAAATTCATATTTTTTACTGACTTGGAAACCTAACTTTTTCTGTCTTCTGCTAAGCATAGGCCTTCCCCATATTTCTGTAGATGTCTCTGCTTTGAGATTTCATAACCAGGGGGCCTATAATGGCCACATTGAGCAATTCATCTACAATTCATATTTTTATTTTATTTTATTTCATAGAGACACTCACAGAAAACTGACAACACAATACATAAATTGGTGAAATGTTGCCGTTAAATCGTTATACAACTCTTAGGAATTATGTTCTTTTATTTTATTTATTTATTACGATCCTATTATGATTCATATAAAGTGGCCTTTTAAGCCTCCCAGTCCGTTACCAGCAATTATTCAAATGTCATGAAATCATCGTGTAGGAATCATCACAGTCATTTAATTCTTCTCTACCTTCCACATCTATTACCTTCACGAGGTCTTCAATTCTCTTCCATTTTGTACATCGTTATTATTTGAAATTTATATGAGAGTATAAAAAAGAGTATAAATGAAAAACTTGGTTTATACAAGCCTTGAAAATCTTTTTCGGATAATAATGTTAGAATAAAATTTGAATCTTAGATTAAACTGATAATATTTTCACTTCGAAATTAAAAATAGATTATAAAAATAAAATAAATAAAAATAAAATGAAATAAATATCACAGTCACTTGGAAGTGGAGTTTGGACATATACAATACCTACTTTGTGAGATAGACTTTCGTTAATTTTTAAAGCCTCTTAAACATTTGTTGGTGAAAGCACCAAGGTTCTTTGTGGTTCATACGTTTTATGCACATTTGTGAAATAAAAAACAGTTACTGATGATGGAACAAGTAGTTCAGAAAATTCACTGTGTCGGGGTTTAGGTAGTAGAATTCCATATCGAAATAATAAAACATTTGTTTTATTATTTCGAGTTCAGAAAACGTTTTAACTGAATAAAGTTATTTTAGTGGAAAATACATAAGTTTCTTTTATTCTTAAATTAATAATAAAAAAACAGTGTTAATTTTTTTTACTATTTCTTATCTTTTGTGTTTTTTCTTGTTGGCAAAATACGCCACTGTTCATAATTATCGATTCATAAGAAGTGAATGAAATTATTAATAAATGATCAATACGCTTCATTAACAAAACGTCGCATCGATCTCATGATCCAATAATCATATCGGATATAAATAAAATGACATTTTTATTCAGAGTCATCATAATATAAAAATAATATCACACGTAGGTACTATGTAAGTACGTAGAAATCCGATGACAAAAAATAATTTTATGATCTTCAAATGCATGGGAGACAATTTTATTGGAACATTTATGGGTGACAAAATTGAATTGCATAAGTTACTGGATGGTGTACAGATACACCAAACAATGGTTTGGTGTATCTGTACCATCACGTCGTATCCCAAGTGGGATAGGCAGAGAGAACGTAACACCATATAGATCTATGCTTTCACACTTTTTTCGTTTCATCTGAATTTATAAATTTCTCATACACGTATGTCGATTTCTTTTATTGTGCAAAAAATTACGCGTTTGCGATGAATAAGCCCCTAATACCTATGTAAATTTAATTTATCTTTCTATACCATCACACCGTATCCCAAGTGGGATAGGCAGAGAGAACGGAACGTCATGTAGATTTATTCTTACACCCTTTTTTCGTTTCTTTTGCATTTATACAATTTCTCATACACGCACGTCAATTTCTTTTATTGTGCAAAAATTTGCGCCTTTGCGATAAACTAGCCCCTAATATTATGTAACTTTTATATATACATGAAACTACTATATACATAGTAATGTGAGAAGAGAAAATTCTCAAAAGAAATTTCTCGAGAACGAGAAATTTCTCCTTTGATGGAAGAGAAATTTCTCTCCAAAATTTTTCTTAGTGATATTATGACCTTTCGCCCAGTACACTTCGCAGCCAACTTGATTGATCCAAAAAATTGTGGGGCTGATTAAGGCTCAAGTCAGAAGTTACACTTTTTTCCATGTACCTGTAATATTTTTTAACTTTAATATGGGCATGTGGGGTGTCAAACATCAAGATTCTTCATCAGTTATTAGCACTTTCTATGTAGGTACCTATTTTTTTTTGTTTCCATAATTAATTGTAGCCATATTGGGGATAAATTGTCTCAATATTAATTTGTACATTGTTATTGATTGATTGAATAAAGTATTTATTATTATTATATTGTTAAATAACAAATAAAAAAAAAATCCGAAAATTCTCTACGTCGAGAAATTTACCGAGAAATTTCTCGAAAAAATATTTCTTGAGAATTCCACAACACTATAAATACATAAGGCTTAGAAAAGACAATGCCACTTAATTGGACTTGAGTCTGCAACCCATCTTGTCGCGAGATGTGCCTTGTCCAATAATCAAGCTACCGGTCGACTTGCCAGGGACTTCGATATTCTCTCTTATAATCCTCGAAGACAGCTTCAAAAGCCTAGCAAAAAGGTGTATTTCAACTTCCTTCTATAGATATAAATATCAAACTATCAAAGTGGTTGAATTTTATACCTGCTTATTTTGTAGAACTCCAAAATTTAATGCAAATAAAAACAAAAAACTTTGTAGAGTTATACTGTGTAGGTACCTACTTTAATTCGAACATGTCGAAACCTGAGCCCGTAGACAAACCGTAGGTACTTAGCGATCGACTACTGGCGAACTTTTCGACAATCTACCTGTAATCTACTGTGTAATTATGCGTTATTGTTGCAGTTATTGACGAAAATTCGTTTGTAGTCGATCGCCAAGTGCGTATTTGTCTAGGGGGTCTGGTCACTGAATTAAAGTACACACTCTACAAAGTTTTTTGTGGTTAAGTGGTTATTGTCACCTGTATCGTTAAGAATTGTCACAAAAAAAGAAACGACGGTAGACCGTAGCATTGTATAATACAATTAATACATGTATTGAAATAATTTTCTATGAGTAAATCATAAACCTATAGTGTATAAACTAGATTTTTTTTCTTTTATTGTACCTACTGACCTTTTCATGGTTTTGTTAGGTAAAAAGGATGTGCAATACGGTATTGGAATAGAAGAAGCCATTATCAATATTATTATTAATTATAATTTTTGAAGCACCCAGGAAAGAATTGATCTCCCACACTCTTCTGTAAGTTTTCGAGTGTCCTGTTAAAAGTAGATGTTCGAAAAAATAAAGACATGTTACATCTTAAATTCAGCGATGAGGTAAATTTTAATTCCATCCATCATAAATGTCTCAGTTTCTTGAGAGGACAGCTTACACTTGTTTATTGAGTGCAGCTGGTCTGCTGGCTACCCCACTTATGGGATGGTTTAAATAATTATTTTAATTTCGGATCACATTTTCATAGGAAAGTAGTTTTAAGTTTCAAATCTATACCATATAGGTCAATGGTGTGAATACAAATATTTTGGCCAATTGACACTATGAATTGTTGATTGGTGAATTGATATGAAAATAGGTACGGGAAATAGATGAGATGTTTCATATAACTAATGTTGTATATTAGTAATGGTAGAATCATTTGAAAATTGCCAACTGACTCGAAATGGGCGGAGATCAGATGCAACAAATCATTTTGTTGACGTTAAAAATGGAGAGTTTTTTCACGGTAAATTTACTAACTGCAATGTGGATGAAAGTGTCAATCATTCTTTAAATAGATTTGTTTAGTAAGGAACGTGTTATGAAGGTTTTGTGTCAATGAAAGTATTTTTCGAATGCAAGGTTTTGTTTAATTGTTGCGTAAATGCCTTATAATCTAAATTTAACTATAATTTCTTCGATCTTTTAGCAGAATATTATTTACAATATGACTATGTGAGTTGGTTTAACACCTTAAGGATACAAAGTTATTAGTTATCCTATATTCAATAAACTAAAATTCTGATCTTAGTATTGAGTTTTTAGACTTTTCATTTGTTTAATGATATTTTTTTGTAATTGTTCGTTTCATAGTAGGTATCTATCAATCATTTTCTTATCATTCGTACAATTTTGGTTGCTTTATTATGAAGATAGAGACGCTTTTATCATAAAAAATAAAGGTTTTAAAAGAAAATATTCGAAAATTTTGGCTTGTTTATGAGTTCACCTGTAATCGTTACAGCTGGTTTCATAAAGAAAAACTTAACGAATCGTTAACTAGATACTAACAGTGCTTTTTTATGCGCTTCATAAAAATATTTCCCACTTTTAAAATCCTATCAAAAAATTTAAACAACAACTTACTAGTATCGTGGCATTTACAAGAAGTCCATAAAATACAACTTGTCTTCTCCATGCCAATAAAAAATATGTTATCGAAGACGAGTGCCATGCCTCATCGCTAATTGTACATCTTAGCTAATGTTTCTTCATCACCGTTTTTATGCAACCGGGTATTTTTACAGATCTTGCAAACCTACATTTAATTACTGGTAAAATCATGGGCCTACCCATGGCAAGGCAACTGGGATAGTTGTCTCTCTTCAGGATCTTGAAAGTAGTAGGAAAATGGACAAACTTAGCATTAAATATGGAAAATTGGCAACGAAGTGGGAAGTAGTCTAGCTCCCTAGAAATCAAGTTTAATATAAGGTGGTTTATTAAATTGCAAAAGCGAGGCGATCGTCAAACATGCCAAATTGAAACCAAATTAACAACCATTAAAACTAAAACCAACAAAAAAATTTATTAAATTGCAAAAGCGAGGCGATCGTCAAACATGCCAAATTGAAACCAAATTAACAACCATTAAAACTAAAACCAACAAAAAAATTTATTAAATTGCAAAAGCGAGGCGATCGTCAAACATGCCAAATTGAAACCAAATTAACAACCATTAAAACTAAAACCAACAAAAAAAAATATTAAATTGCAAAAGCGAGGCGATCGTCAAACACGCCAAATTGAAACCAAATTAACAACCATTAAAACTAAAACCAACAAAAAAAAAACCACGCAGTGTTCGCGTAAAAATCTTTGGAACAGTCATGAGTAAAAGGTTGTACATGACTGAAAATTAAAAACTTTTGCATATCAATGAAAATACTGCTGACGAAGAGATATTGACACACAAGTAGGTACTAGAAATTACTCTATGGGGTATATCTTTTTTACAAACGATTGAAGACTGCTCGTGTAGATAAAACATTTCTATGAATGATATCAATCTATCAACGCTTATTGTCACTTCCTCTATTAAATAATAATCGTAATATGAAACAGAGAGAAAAATAAAGATGTTTTGAAAATGTCAATACGTGAAATGCATACCGATCTTTAAACATAGTGGTATGTTAAGAGAAAGCATTCTTTGAATTGCTCGATATATCGAGTTATATATCGAGACTATAGATAGAAATTTTCCATTCGAAACAATTTATAAGATGTTTTTTTAAAGCTATCATTTACTTAAAGTATTGGTGTAAATCTGAATCGCCTGCCAGCCTTTTTGCCTGGACTATTGACTAGGATTGATCATATTTCTTCCCGATACGCTGCAGTTCTCACTGCCTCCACTACTGTTGAGCCAGTGACAGATCCAATTTGATTTGTCCACTTCACAGCAGGGGATTGTTTTCTTCCTCTTGCTGCTAGACGTAGACGCGTTGACGCTACCTGTGATAATCAACATTTCCAAGCCCTTCTCACGTCTTATGACGACATGTTTAAAAAAAAAACAGAATTTGTATTTCTCAAGCACATGGATGAGAAAATGTCTTTGACTTTAAACGATTTAAACGATTAATCGCTGATAAGGGTAAGTTAATAATATCAAGCTCAGCTGGTTGTCGATAAAACTACAAGCTTATTCAACTTACCTACCTACTTAAATAGATGTTTGACAATAAATAATACATGTACATTAGGGTGTCCCTTATTTTTCAAAGTTTTAATTTTACAACGCATAGGCTCTTATTTTGTTCATTTGGTCCTAAAACACTCAAAAACCAATTTTTATCTTATTCGGAACAGTGCAACCCGTGCCGACTTGCACGGAGACATCTTCATACAAATTACTTCCCAGGGGCGGTGAGTGCCCACTGTTATTGTCACTCAGTCTCGGTTTTTCTGGTAATTATCGCGGATTTTTTTATATTTCAAAGATGTCAGTAGAACTAAGAAGCAATGTAAACAGTATTTTCCTGGTTGGTGAAATAAATCAATAGATGACAGGTGCAAAATAACCGTCCAATCGTCAAGTTCTCGCAGTTCTGTCTTTCGACATACGCGATATCAAGTTGAATGTTAGTGAAAGCAAAATCTAGTCATTCGCGTATGCATTACATTCTGGGAAAAGTTACAATACCTAATAGAGCTGTTAATAATCGTGTTAAGAGGTCAGGGGATTTTTATTAGGTCTGGAAAGAGCTGCCAAAAAATAACAAGAAGATTCAGGATTTTCATCGGCACCGTGAGGAGAATTTCCACTTGAATTGGATAATTTATGCGATATTGTATTCGCCAATGCTCTCAAAAGACTAAAAACCAGAGAAGATAATAAATTGTTATAAAAGCAAAGAGAACCAAGACGTACAAGATGCTTAGCGGGTGTTGAAAAAAAATGGCTGAAATTGAAAAAATGCGAGGCTGAAAAAACTAGCAGAAGAGAAAAAGAGATTAAAGCGTATGGTTTCAGAGAGCTTGTTGGCACCTGCTGCTTTACACAGCCTTGATATGCCTGAGAGAGCCTCTGGCATCCACATAATTTTAAAATCAGATCTACTGGCGCAATGCATCGAGCACGATGGATGAGAAGAGCTATTTACTCTTCAAAAATATGTTTATTGCAGTCTTAGTTTAAAATGGGCGCTAAGGACAAAGAAACTTTACTAGATGTTTATTTGTTTATTGTGGTAGTTCATGTAAAGTCCTTGCTTGAATGCTGTTTGGTGTTGAAAGCGCCGAATCAAGACTTTTTTTTAAAACATTAAATGGTAACTAAAGAATTGACAAGCTGATTTCCAAAGCGACTTAAAACAAGTTCAGTCAACATTTTGTGATATTTGTCAAAAGAAATAGCCGTCCTTTTAACTTTTATGATAAAATTGATGAGCAGACCAAAGGGACCACTGTAGAAAATTTACAAAAAAAGAAAACTTTGGTGATTTCGGTAAGAGATATGAACAATCGAAGGAACAGATGTCTGGCTCTCTATATGTTAGGTAGTAGTGCTCAATTTATTTAATATGTTATACCATGTTCTTTTTATGTATTCTACAAGTAGCCTTAATATTTAATAGGAAAAATTTTGAGTTATTTTGTATCCGTCAAGAGCAAAGATTTATTTTCACAACTAAAACTTGACAGCACTATCCTTCAAGAAGGTGCATCTTCGTATAAAGAAATCGTGGCATTTGTGGAAGCTTAAAAAAGATATATAGCTTAAAAGCAGTGAATGACACAGCTAAAAGAGCTGATAAACTAATCCAAGGCTTTCATGGTTTGATAACCGCAGACGAAGAATAGAATCAGTTCTTATGACGTTGGGTGCATGAACATAGAAAAATGTACCTAGACTGTAAAAGAGAGACTTTTTAGAGGATATATCGGAATTAATAAATATCAATTTTGTAACTTTTTTGATAATTATAAGAAATGCTCCATATAAACTTGTGTTTTCATCAATATTTAGCTAACATAGTGATATTAAGTGATGATCTACAGCTAAATTTAAAAGACGCTTTCAGCAGCTTTTTTCTAAAACTTTGAGGCTCTGTCGGCACGGGTTCCAATCATCGTAGAAAGCTTAAATTCTGTATTTGGGTAAGTAGTAGGCTAATAAACACAATTAAAGGGTATGCGTTTCAATAACTGAAAAAAAAAATTTTCGACCAAATAAGGGACACCCTAATGTACATATATGTAACATATAATTATATGTTTTTATCAAAGCATTTCAAAATGTGTTGATAATAATATGTAGATGAATACCTACTAACTTTGTATCGAATCACACCTGAATTACCTTGACAAGAGTTACTATGTTAAGTTTTTAAGCTCATTAAAATAGATAATCTACTTACCTAAGTATGAATACACATACCTTATATATATTTTTACTTTTAGAGGCATAAGTATTCATTGGTATCAGAAGGTAATCTTGATCACTAAGAGATTCTTACGAGGAACTCGTGTGTGGTGTAAATTAAACAGCATTCAAAATTACAATTTTTTTCTATCTGATATATATATGTATGGACAATTTGTAATGCGCCGTTCACTCATAACATGACCTCAAGGGCGCTGTATATCGTATCCATCACCCGAAACTCCCAGCAAAAAGGTGTGTCTTCAGCCCTCTTTTAAAACTCTCTCCATTCACCTCCTCTCGCAGACACAGAGACAGCTTGTTCCAACATCTGGGACCCGCAACACTAAACGCTCTATCTCTAAAGCCTGTTTTGCGAGATCGAGATGGCTCAATCGGTCTGCATTTTGCCTCACCCTGTGCTGAGCAATATATAGAATCTATTGATGATGTTTCTGCACTACTGAAATATGTATGCACGTAAGCTTCTTCTTATTGTTATTTAGCCATTTTCAGTCCATTTTTGGACTATACTTCCCTCATAATTCTTCATTCTTTTGTTCTGAAGTTACTGTATCAGGTATCTGTTCTTTATATCATCCGACCTTAGTGGAGAATAAGCTTAGTGGAGAAGAATTGGCGCTAAGCATTAATTAGGAGTGGCTCATAGCCAAAGGTGCCTATCCAACAGTCGCAAAAATTTGTAGTTAGGCATATATTTCTTGATTTATCTAAATTATTTACTTATTTCAGAGATGTGTACTGTCATTAATGCTTACAATTAAATATGATTAAATCACTGCTGACATAAGGCATCTTTGAAATAAGTAAATAATACAGATAAATCAAGAAATATATGCCCAACTACAAATTTTTGTGACTGTTGGATAGGCACCTTTGGCTCTGAGCCACATCAGTAACCCAAAAGATATGACTTTTGGTCGGCTAGAAAAAGACATACTGCATCACCTCGTTCCTGGAATCTTTCTTATGTTAAGATAATTTATGTTAAGTTAAGTTACGTTAAGTTAAGTTAAGTTAAGTTTCTTATGTTAAGTTAACCTAACATAAGCTCAGTGGAGAAGAATTGGCGTTAAGCATTAATAAATATCAGTAACACAAGAGATATGACTTTTTTTCGGCTTGAATATTTGGAATATCAGACATATATATTTATCTTCTTTGTATTCTTATTATTGTAGAGTGATTAAGTATTTGTATTCTTATCATTGTAGAGTGATTAAGATTGTTTTTTTTTTCCTGTGATTTAAAATCAGACTAATATTTGTCTTTCTTACTGGAGTGTATTTATCGTCTTAATGGAATGTGTTAATAGTCTTATTAGAATGCAGTTAAATATATTGATAATTTATTAATTAAGATAATTGAAATAGAAAATAAGTAGGTATAATAACGGTAGTTAATCATAAGGTTATTATAAGTTATAAATTAAATGCTATATTTATAACTTGATTAAATAAATAAATAAAATAAATAAATAAAATACTGCATCACCTCCTTCTTGGAATCTTTCTTATGTCATCAGCTGACTGTGTTTCTCGTTACGATGGTCAATATTCAATTGGGGGAGCGACATAAAAGAAGAGATGTCTCTGAGAATTATTTGGCAAAGAATCAGCCTCACACTCTTTCTAAAACAATATAGTATAAAAGCATTTTTTTCCAATTTCTTATTTAAACGTCTACTATTTCCCTGGCTACTCCACTTGCGGGAAAAGCCGTGATCGTATAGATAAATAGAAACATAGAGATATAGATTTTTTTTTATCTTTTAACTAACCGAAAATCATCCCTGTTTGCTTTATTACCAAAACATTATGTATATCTAATGAACAATGATCTATTGATGACTCACGGATGGATCAATAATACAAAAATAAACAAGACGTGATTGTCAAGTGATCGATTGTATTAGTTAGTGATCTATATTTATCTTTTTATTATCTGTTGATTCAATGCCACGATTGAACGAACAAGTGTCGCTGTTGTGCGTGGGCTTAGGGTTCAAGACGGGGTTAAGAATTTTTCATGAGTAAGTGATCTAGATGTACGAATCTCTCTATTGTCAAGGACACAGAACGTTCTGGTTAGAAATAATAAATATTTTTTTATTGTAAGTTTTTCAGTACCTATCTTGTTAATGCCATCAGATGTTCGTTTTAATTTCACATATGAGACAAATAACATTTGCAATTCAACAATGAAGCTTGCCACCCATTTTGAACGTTTTTTCTTGGCACGAAGAGGACTGAGGTTTCTCCGAGGAGTTCTCGAGAAACAATGTGTCTCATTCTTTTCTGTTAGTTTTCGAGTGTCTTGTAAAAGTCATTAGGTGTTTTTAATTAAAACTCACATATAAGACAATCAACGTCTACAAATCGGCAATGGGTGCGTCCAGATAGTAGGATGTGAATGTCAATCAATCATCAATCTTCAATCATTCGGTGACAATTCGGAGCATTCTCCGAAGAAATATTCGAATGAATGTTTTCGTTTCCCGTCTTTATACGGTTTGAAGAAGATGGCTTAGATGTTCATAAAATGATGTTAGCTCACTGGCACATTTGGAAGATGCTAGAATGGTATCTATGTAGATGGAAAATATGGCATACAATAACATATTATTAAGTAGGTATGTGTTCGTTCAATAATGTAAAATGCTTTTAAAGAAATTCACAGGTAAACGCATTCCGCAATGACGACAAATATGTTTCATGATAATTAATCGATGTTTTGATTGACATTGGCACATAATCAAAATAGAATACTTATATGTCGTGTCATTATTAAATATGTGATGTAGATACATACATAGGTCATCTAATATGTAATTTATAAAATATAATATGCACGGTAAAAACTTTTTTTATGTTTTACTTACACGTGATTTTATAAAGATCTAGATCAGGCACTTATAAAACGTTTAAAAACAATAGTTTAATTTGTTTGGCTATAAATTATTAATTCGTTTATATATTCCTTCAGATTACTTAACTACCAAATTCTACAAGACTTCTTCCACATTCGATTAGACTCGTCCATATTCCATAAGTCTCCTCTGTCATTTAACTAGACTCCTCCCACACTCCATTAGACCTTTCCCTTTCACACTAGACTCCTCCCATATTCCATTAAAATCGTCAACATTCCATAAGCCTCCGCCCACATACAACTAGTATCTTCCCATATTCCAATAATTTGATTGGAATATGGGAGGAGTCATTTCACATTTGTGTCACATTCTTATGATTTCCTCTCAGATTCCATTCAATTCTATCTATATTCCATAAGACCCTTCCCATACCTATTATATTCACCTCAACTCAAACAATTAGACTCCTCCCATATTCTCACAAACTTTTTTGAGATTCTAATAGTCTTCTGAAACGTTCCAACAAACTTCTCCAATATTTAATTAAAAACACCTCCCACATTTCATGAAATTTTTCCCAATTTTAAAGAAACTCCTCCCATATTCTGATCAACTTCTTCCACATTCCATTACATATTATATTTTACTAGAATCCTCCTTTTTTCAATGATACTCCTCTTACATTTCATAAGAATTGTCCCAAACAATTTCCTCTATTTTACAAAAAAATCCTTTACTACTTTTTTTTTTAAAATGATATATCTGGGTTTTGTTATAAACCCAAATACAACCTTATACACCTTTCACAGTAAGCTACAAGCTTGTGTCGTGAAAGGAGAGTTTGCCGGCACCTGGGATCGAACCACGGTCCCCCTTTTCACGAGGCCGAGACTCTACCTCCAGACTATCGACGACTCACTACTTGATGAAGAAATTCAATTTAAACTATTCTTGTGATAAAATTAACAATTCCTACATTTTTATTGTTTGGCAACACATGAGATAAATAAACCATATAATATTTATGGATAGGTACCAATAAAGTTATTGAAGAATTTTTCAAACCTTTATACAATAAAATTGACTTTTAATCTCTCTGATAGATTGGTGTATGTTCATCTTCAAATTTAGACGATTAATTTCTTATAGTTGAAATCATTTAGAAAGCATGCTTTTTGTAAAATAATCTTAAACATTTCCAAAATAAAAACTGAATTTATTTCTGTGATTCACGTACTTAGACATCAAAATAGATTTTGAATGGATTAGTCATTTTATTATTTAAAAGCTAATTATCATTGACGCTGTCCCACCTACGATCTCACATAGAATTCATTCCAAATTTCTTAGCCGCCTATGCAATCATATTCTTGATGGTAACTTATGGATAAATCGGACGCTCATTTTATTCTGTGAATTTGCGCATATCAAACATATCTTAAAGTGTCAATTTTTCATACATAAAATTCAAGTGGTCTTGTGAGTGTAAAAATACATAGTTTAAGTATATTTTTTTTTCCACCATCAATTGATGTAAGTGTGTGTTTGGCTAGTGTTCGAAAAAATAAATATATTCTACATTTTAAATTCAGCGTTTGCCACCCATGCTGTCTTATTTTTATGTTGGCACGAAGAGGACAACTTGCATGTTTGATACATGCAGCTGATCTGCTGGCTGCCCTACGTATGGGATGTGCCGTGATGGTATAGATTAATGATTTTTTTTTGACACAATTTCAAAATTCGAAAAACCAGCTCGAATATCTACAATATTTCCTTCCAAGTAAATGGTGTTCGTTTTTTATCAAATTTATCCGATTTTTTTATTCATTTGTTCAAATCATCATGGCATTTCCGACAGATGGGAACATCTAAAAGTCGTTTTGTTTGTGCCAATTAAGACATTCAAGATGGGTGGCATGTTTTATCGCCGAATTGCAGATATCGACTGTCTTACGAAAACGTGCATTTTATGTTCGTCTAACAATAATATGTGTTCATGGTGTGCAGTAAAATAATATCTTGCTATTGTCTTTCTGGATATGTACAGTAATAGTTTTTTTTCTTTATCAGCCATCTGACCACTGTTGGCTTTAGGCCTCTTCCATACTTTTCCATGCTTCTCTTTTCTAGACTGAGTTACCTACTTAAATAGTTATTCTGTTGGCGCAGTCGTTTAGAACTAGAAAGAAATAATATTAAATGATGTTTTCCTAAAATTCAAGTCAGCGAAGGGAATTATTACCAATAGTAATTTTTTTTGGTGGCTACCTGTTTCACCTTTCTTTGTTATGGGTATCTACATATGTATAAATCAAATCAAAATCTTCCCTAGGTAAAATCTTGTGGGTATAGGTACATTCGTTTTTAAACAAAGAGATGCTTTTATTTACAATCTGATATTACAGCTTTATCATCACGCCATATTCCACAAAAGGGGTAGTTACCAGACTTACTGTATGTAATAAATATGAAGATTGTCCTCTACGCGTCAATAAAACAATACAATATTCAGAATGGGTGGTATGTCTACTACTACTACTATACCATCACGGCATATCCCACAAGTGGGGTAGCCAGCAGATCAGCTGCATGTAAGAAACATGCAAACTGTCCTCTTCGTGCCAATATAAAATCAAGACATTCAGGATGGGTGGCAAGCCTCATCGCTGAATTGAAGATATTAATTCTTTTATACGCGAGGTTTAACAAATATCTGCCTTTAACAGGGCACTCGTAAATTTACAGAAAAAATGAGAAACCCATTCCTTATTGAGGACTTCACGGTGTTTTAATTATATTCTGTTTTTTTTTCAGTTTTAAAGAAACAGAGCAATGTATTGCAGCAACCATATCAAAGTCAGCATAGTTTTAGAAAATGTAGAGTTTGTACTACATATAGAATGTTTGGATCTTCGTGGTTGGCTTCTATCCTTCATGAGAATGAGGAGCTATCAGATGATATTTGGGAAAGGATGAAACATGAACTCATACACATATCTGGTAAGTTTTTTTTGCATTTTTTTTTGTTTGATTTCATAAATTGTGCTAAAAAAATCTCTACAAATAATGCGACATATTAAGCGAATTTCCTTAGAAAGAACCATTCAAACCACCTTTTACTGATTCGTAAGCATCAGCAGATCATGGTGCTGAAGCATGGTCAGTTCTACTGGTAGTGTCATTTGGAAACCCTCTTCAAATTCTTCTCCAGGAACCGTTTTTGACTCTGATTATTGGAGAGGCGTTACTAACTCGTTACTACACTTTCATCTTCATATATTTTATAAGGTAATTTCAATGTAGGTACACTCTCCATCTTGGGGGTGTCACACATAAAATATTGTTAAAATTATATTATTCAGTTAACTATTACATTATTAAAATTAAATATGTAATTCAGTTTACTATTATTTATTGTCAAAATTATATTATACAGTAGGTAAACAATAAACATATTTATTCCCGACAGCGGCTCTGTGTGTTGTTTACTTCAAAAGTTGTTTTTATTCTGTGAGGGCATTGACCGCGATGTCCTTGTTTTGCACTTGATTCTATATTCGCTTCTCGCTCTGGCTAACGGACAGGCGATGTTTTGTCTATTTAATTTATTGTGAAAATATTATTGTAATATTTTGCAATATGAATCTCTAACGATTACCTTCAGTAAAATATATGCAAAATTCACTCGAATTTGGGAGCTTTGCCATAAAGCAAAGGAAATAAGGATTTATACCTATACTTAATTTTTTGTACATACTTATGTAACAATTTTTTTTATATATACCTACATACATGTAATAATATGAGATATATTGTACTTACCCTTTACACTCAATTTAAAAAATATTTAGAATCATATTAGCATCTCCATCTAGCGATTTCACTTCTAAACTCTTAATATTTTTTTTAGCTATTTATAATAATTTTATATCTGTCATTTTTGTTATATCGTTGGCTTAGATAAACTTCAATGGAGTGTGTAATGAGGTGTGCTTATTTATTGGCATTCAACATGATTAAAAAATAGGTGACTACATAAAAAGGACGATAGGCGCACAATACAGCGCCCTTGATGTCATGTAATGAGTAAACAGCGCTTAACAAATTGTACATGTATGAGCAGTACAAATTAAGTGAAAAATTATAAATCTATGACGACAAAGTTCCTCAAAGCAAATATTTTTAACTATTGGAGTCACTTTATTGTTGAAATTTAATAGGTATAATTAGTTAAAATAGGTAGTTGTGTATTAAAGTAAACAACAGTTGTGCGATACATCGAATAAAGTATTGTCACAATTTCAAATAATAATTTACTACCCCGTCTTGGTATTAAGGTTTTGTTTTGATATGAAACATCTGACTACTTTTATTATACAAAAAGTAATAAAAAACCATTAGTTTCTTATTGACTTAAATCACTCGCAAACGAGTGGATAGCCTTAGTATAAGAAATTAAATAATAGCAGAATAGGAAAATTAAAAACATGATTTTATGTTTAATTTATTTTATATAAAATAATAACCAGCATATCCAATCAAATAAATCATCTTTATTCATGGAATTATGATTTCTTCAAAGCTGCCTCCATAAATTGTTATGAGCTGGATAATTGTAAATAATAACTTATAATTAGATAGGTTTTTTTGATATTTTTATTTATTTAATTAACTTTTGCGGGCATTGCTTTCCGTTCCAATTCAATAGAGGTGCTCTTCTCAAGAGGGGGAAACTTGTCTCTGAAATAGTAATTAAAATATTAATTTATTTATTTATGTAATCAATTAATAAAAAAATAAACTTGAAATCGATTGCAAGCAATTCACACGAAAAACATTCACATTAAATTTAATGCAATCCAATGCAATCACAGAAGGCTAATAATAATATCGGGAAGGTTGGGTTTCTTCCATCATATAAAAAGGCAAATTAATATCATACAAATACGAGTACATTTTTTTTTTTTTTTTTTCTTTTATAAAAGATATATCTGGGTTTTGTTATAATCCCAAATACATTGTTATTTGGGATTAAGGGGATTGGGATTTTTTTGTTTTTTGGGATTGGGATTAAGAACTTATTATTGTTGTTTTTTTTTTTTTTAATTTAATATGTAAAAGGCTCTGCTGTATAAAAATGTTAATAAAATAAAAATAAAATATTATGTAAAGTCATATTTTGAACAGAAAGTAGAATCCTGTTTTTTATTGTTGGTATAAAAAGTAGATATCTTATCGTACCACTAAAAAATATATTTTTTAAATATTAGAAGAATTCATCAGTTCAATAATTAGTCATCCCTATTTATTTTATTTTAATTTATTTTCGCTTCTTTTTACGTTTTTTTTAACAACAAAATTTTGTAGCTAATATTTTTTTGTTATAAATTTATGACATTTAATGTTTAATTTAATTTATTTTACTAGCTAGGCTTATATTACATAATATGTTAGGTATTATACAAAAAAAGTGAATGTCAGTTGGGTGTGTTGAAAGCCAAAACCCAGGTTCCAAACCAAAATTCAGGAAAAGTATTATAATAATTCTAAAATATTGGAATTTTAAAACTGAATTTTCGGGCAAAAAAAGGGAAAATAATATCAAAACTGTATAATATACATATAAATCACTCGTAGACGAATGGATGGTCTAAATAAGAATAGAATATAAATAATATACCACCGTTACATATTTAAAATGGCGTAATGGCGTGTTAGTGTGACGTGGTTAGATGGAAGAAATCACTATTTAGTGATAATCTCGCCACTGCACATCATCACATTTTTTTTTTAATGTAAACTGCTACGAGTATGTTGATTTTATTATAATTATCTATGAATGAGAATGTGCAAGAAGAATAAAATAAATAAATATAAACATTTTTATTCAAGCATGGTCTTAAAAAAATCTGTTCATTGGGGCATTAAAATTGTTATTTGAACTTTTTATTTGTATGTGACTTTTTTAAATATTTAACTTTAATATTTGATACTAAGAATCACTTTAACAAATGGTTTTAATGTCATAATAAACATTTTTTTCTAGAAATGTCAAAACATTTACATACATACGACATTTTAAATATGCAACGACGATACATAGTTTTCTACTTTGTTGTGCTTATGTACAAAGGTAGCATATCAGTTTAAAAAATAAGGGTGAGTATAAAAAAGTACCCTTTTTCATTCGTCGTCTGTTTCGCAGTCACTGAAAATAATTTTAAATTAATTTAATCATCATTCCATTAGCAATCAGTAGATTGATATTCCAATCAATCGATTGAAGGTTTTTCAAAAATTGGTCTATTTTTATCCAAATTTACCTGTGTTTATTTTCATATGTACTTGGTACCATAAAACAGTTTGATTCTCTATAAATATAAGTCTTTCTTGTCCTCCAGGGCCACATCAAACTCCAATCAGAGTTCTGGAAAAAGAAAAGCAGATTTTATAAATCATAGCTGCTGAAGAAGACTCCTGTTCAAGACAGATGTTTCACAGTCAAACAGGTCCGTTTTGGACCACTAAGATGAGACATGAATGCAGAAGAAGAAAATCCAACATTTTGCTAGAAGAGGAATCACTGTATAATCGTGTCTAGAATAATGTAAAATATCAAAATCGATGCTCGAATCGATAATGTAATAAATACTGAACTTCAAGGCGTAGGCGGCTTAGAGAGATCTTAATTGTATTATTGATTTAATTGGCTTAATTAATTATGTCTGTTTATCCAAAAAACTTCAACCTTTTACAACTATTTTTGATCAAAATGTAAGAGAATCATATTGACCTGTACTAGTACTATCATGTTATTATTACTTTTTTATTTATATCAGAGCTCAGTGATGACCATTTAATTTTTGATAATAATGTTTATTTAGATGTATGAGCTAGAAGGTATCAACTGAGGGTTATTACCTATATCTTTTTCTTAAATTTTGATGTAAAATGGTTGTATTAAGTTGAATTTTGCTGGATAATGACATTATAAACATGTAACAAATCCATACAAAAATGTAAACTTACGCACACTCCTATAGGTACATTGATTTTTTATGATTGTAAAAAAACAGTTTCTTACCGTTTTACAAACTACCCTCCTTTTCCTAGCCAATTCCTCTAGTCTTCTCTGTTCCTCTTCATCATCATAATATTGGTCCTAAAATAAATAAATAATTATAAATGAATTAATTTGTCAAGAAAAGTAAAAAGGTTTGTTGAGTTTTGAGGACTTGACGTTCAAACCACAAGCTTTGGTCAATTTTGAGGGATCTAGTTTAATTCTATGGTAATTTATTTGAAAAAAATATCTTGATTATTTAAATTAATTTTACAACATACAATACATACAAAACGCAGTGAAGAAATAACACTGTCCTTCTACATAATTATTATATAGTAAAATAAACTTCAACTCAATCAACAAATTCACACAGAGATTGAACTAGTCCCAAACTCAGATAATTATGAATCTTTTATGTCATGAGATGCACAATCACATGTAACACTTAGACCCGAGACTATTTGAGTACGGTAATTTTTTTCCCTGGCCATGAAACCTAGAAATTTCTGACTCCCATTGGCTAAATTATGAGTTGAATATTAGAACGTTGACTTACTATTTCATCTTGATATGATTTAAATGTTGTGTCTGTGTCTTCTGGACTGAAATTATAAAAAAATACATTAAAGATATGGAAAAATCATAAAGTAGACAAGAAAGACTCAAGAAATAGAAAAATGAAGATGTAAAGAAGTACCATTGGTTGACACCATTGACTATAAATAAGGTATTTGAATTCGAATTCTAGGTGGCTGGTAGCTTGATGGTAAAGTCTTGGACTTTCAATCTAGAGAGCTGCAGGGTTACTCTTGACAAAACTAAACACGATCTTAATCTAGTCTTGATCTTGATCATACGACCCACGAAGGGACTATGGTCAAAAATACCGCGTTACCGCTAAAGCGCGACTGGTTTGCGTGTATTTTTGGCCGATAGTCACTTCGTGCGTCGTATGATCAAGATCAAGAGTAGATTAAGATCGTGTTTAGTTTTTTCAAGAGTAGCCCCGCTGGGCTTAATGTCTGGGGATTAATTAGGCTATTTGGAGTCCAAGGACCGTAGACAAACCGTACTTAGCGATCGACTACTGGTGAACTTTTCGACAGTCTACCTACATGTACCGTGTAATTGTGCGTTATTGTTGCGGTTATAGTCGAAAATTCGTTTGTAGTCGATCGCCAAGTAGGTACCTATGGTTTGTCAGGGGTCAGATTCATTTTTATGAAAAAAATCATGGTGGTGCCATTTTTTTCCATTTCTATTAGATGTTTATTACCACCGGGTGAAACTATAGGTACTTGGAGTTAATAAAATTCTAAACTAATGTAGAGTGATAGCTGAGAATGAAAGAGAATAAAAGCTTTATCACTTACGCTGTGACTGCTAGTCTTATATAAACTCCAGATTCTAAGATCATGTCATGAGCTTCCTGTAATGTAAGATTCTGTGTTTCTATGTCATTAATCCTTTTCAGTTTATCTCCAGGTCTTATTCCAGCTCTGTCTGCCCTACTGTCCTTCTTCACCTGAAAAACAGTTTGATTTACATATTTATATAGAATACAAACTTTGTCTCTCACTCTTTTTTGGAAATTTTCATTAGATACATATAAAATGTAAGATTTTTTCATTTCATTGATCCCATTCATCCCGAATGTCATATTTTTTATGACGGTGGATATTTTTTTATTATTAAAAAGGCTTTCCATTATTGAGGACCACTTCTTTATTCATTGGATGCAGTTTGTCCGTTAGCTTCCCCTCGTTGTAGGAGATGCTTGTCAACCTACATATTATTTGGATATGATTTTATAAAACAATTTCACAGGATTAGATAAAAATGTTTGAAATAAAATACAGCAGGGCTACTCTTGAGAAAACTAAACACGATCTTAATCTAGTCTTGATCTTGATCATACGACGCACGAAGTGACTATTGGCCAAAAATACACGCAAACCGATCGCGCGTTAGCGGTAGCGCGGTGTTTTTGACCATAGTCCCTTCGTGCGTCGTATGATCAAGATCAAGACTAGATTAAGATCGTGTTTAGTTTTGTCAAGAGTAACCCTGCAGGAGCTATTGTAGGTATGTACTCATTTGTAAAACAGCACGCAAAAAATACAACTAAAGAAAGATGATGGTTAGATTGATACTACCACCTTGAAATTTTAAACGGAAGTTTTGAATTCAAACTTTGTCACCCTTTTATAAAAATATGAGATAGGTTATAAAGATTATGCGGAGGATAGGGCGCAGTGTCGCTTGGTTGGGATCATGGTAGTCACGATCCTCAGCATTGAAGGAGCGACTTGGAAGAAGAAGAGAAGATAAATATTGTCTGATACTTACTCTCATAACCTTCAAAGGTACTCCATATTTAATTCCACCAGCCAAATCAAAGCCCCATATCGTATCATCAAAGTTAACCCTTTCATGCACACCTTCATTTAGAGACTCCCATTTGGCCTTTTCCAAGTGTGTTTTTGGAATCAGCCTCTTGTCAACTTTTGATATGAGATGTCGAGACATTTTGATTATTTATTACTCTGAAAAGAAAAAAAAACCGTTAAAAACATTTTGACCACATTGCAAGCAATTTTATGGTTTTTCGGTTTATTCGTAGTTCGACTTCGTTGTCATTGATCTATTCTCTCTAAAACAGGGGAACCATTAGAACAAAGAGGCCAATTTTCGATGTAAAGATTTGTAAAAAAGAAATAGAACAAAATGTTAGGGTAGCGAAGAGAAAACTTTAATCACTTATATTGCTGGACAATCTAAAGAAATTGGTGATGATTGGGACAGTGGAACGGAGACATGGAAGATATCGAACCCTAATTATGCAGAGCGACCAAGAGGCCATTCAGAGCACACCATGGATTGTGAATAGAATGAGGCACAGTGTGATCACGATTCTCAGAACTGGGGGACCAACGGAGAACAAGAAGAAGGGCTTCTGAATATTAAATAATATTTTTTTTAAAGTTATGAGTAATCAATAATTAAAATCATCAATCATTTTGAATTGACGCTAATGGATTTGTTGGCACATGGCTCACTTTTCATGATGATGATGTCATCTTTTTGCAGTGATTCTAGACTTGAGGTTTGAGGGTCTACAAAATGAATATAAATTAACCAATTTGATTAAAATTATCTAGATTATCAAAT
Organism: Athripsodes cinereus; assembly: GCA_947579605.1. Lineage (NCBI taxonomy): Eukaryota > Metazoa > Arthropoda > Insecta > Trichoptera > Leptoceridae > Athripsodes > Athripsodes cinereus. Next base: position 26,813,329 of record OX388308.1, on the reverse strand, counting down.
CAAATAAGGAATTAATAATTGGGATGCCAGGAGACCACCTGTATATGTATGCAATAAAACACAATGTATCGAGGTTACTGGCAAGATACCACGAGGAAGGACAAAGCGCAGATGACGTGAAGTGGTGAGACGAAACATGCGGAACTGCGATGTTTCCCAGGAGGATGTGGCGAAATAAAACAAGAAAGGCAGACCTCACCACCATATGAGACTAATAAGTGCCCAAGGAGAAGGAGAAGAAGATAGTATCCTATCAACGTTTTTTTTTATTGTAACAGATTGTCTGGAAGGGTAGTTAAATAGAGTAGAGATTAGGTACTTTACAAAACCAACTAGAATAATTATAAAATTCCTGGAAAAAAATTGTTCAAGGAGATAAACATAGTTAATATCTATTGCTACGTGATTTGACCATCTTTAAAAAAACAACATAATATATCTAGATAAATTGAATAGAATTTTAATCAATACGATGAACAAGGAAAAACTAGCAAGGGCGAATCCAAGAGTTTTTATAAACAGTTGAATCCATTCTGTTTAATGCAATATAAGTCTAGTCAAAACACATTTAAGCGTTACGTTTTCGTTCAAACGTTGACGACATTGCGAGAATTTTCGTAGCTAAAATACACAAGTACGTGAAAACGTGTGTTTTGTGTTTGTTGTGTTTTGACTAGGCCTAATGCTCTCTTATCGGATATGTCTTTGGGCTATAGGTAAATAAATAAAATGTTTTGAGCCCTTTGAGTTGATGAATAATATTAATTAAATAAACATTTGTATCTACGGTTTGTGAGTCACTAAGATACATAATATGCAATGATAATGAGTTCCAATGTTTTATTGTCTGATGAAAGACACATACCGAAAATGTTATGTAGTACATCTTCATTTATCTATAAATCAAACAATAGATATATGTATTATCAATTTGATTGAGTGATGATATGCGATGCATTTTTTATTATAGATGTCTATGTACTACATATGTATTATGTTTACCAGTATAACGAAGCCAAAAGATAGATTTATTGTAAATTAATAATATTATGGACATCACAGTAGATCATTCTAGATTAATATTATAAAAAAAGAAAGATTAATTAATTGTAAGAAATTTGCATTATATAAAAAATAGAATATAACAGTTTTTTGAAATTTATGTTGAAGCTATGTCAATTTTGAGCAATATATATTTTAATTTTTATGCAAATTTAATGGACATGATCTCACTGATAGAATCCCTCCACCCATCAATACCATCACAACATATCCCACACGTGGGGTAGCCAGTGGACCGGCTGCATGTAATAAACATGCAAGCTGTCAACAAAAAATTAAGACATTCAGGATGGGTGGCAAACCTCATCGCGGAATTTGAGATGTAAAACATCTTTATTCTTTTGGACACCTGCCAAAAGGCAGTAAACCTGTAAAAACAGGACACTCAAAAACTTACGGAAAAGAGTGGAAGACCAATTCTTTGCTGGATACGGATGCTGATAAAATGCTTTACCAAAAACATGAGGAGAAGCGTGATGCTGTTTATAGATTAAAAGAAATGATTTTTGAATCCAATAATTTTAATTATTAATTATAATTGAGGTGTTTTTGTGGCTCACATGAATTGGTGAACAAAATGACGTATTTATGTACTATTCTAAAATCAAATGGCTTTCAGATACGAGAACCTTTTGTGAATACTATAGGTACGAAAAAAATCGTAGGGGAGAGTGAGGTTAACTGGGTACATTTTTTTTTAAAGAGATATAATTATTATTTGTTACTGCATTTTATTTTTTTCTTGTGTTCTAAATCATAGAATATTTAATATCCTGTGATATAAACCTCTAAAAAATAATAAATGTGCACTGTGTCTATGTAAAAAATATATTTTTTAGACACGTGTCTAGTGGCCCAGTTAACCACCATGTCGGGATTAACTGGGCCACCCTATGGGGTTACCAGACTACAATAAAATTCTATTAATTTTGTAACTTTATATACTTGGAACAATGGAAGTAGTAGAAAAAATACAGCATAATAGTTAATTTTACAATATTTCGTATCAAGAATCTGTTAGAAATCTCAATATTTTATAAAATATAATGAAAAAATTGAGGGAAAGAAAATAAATCAGATCAAAAACACCTTGTTTATATAATAATGGAATAACTCGAAAAGTCAAACTGGAATGAATATAAATTAGCAAATCGTCCTGTTTCTCCATGAAAAAGAGGAGAAGGTAATTTTAAAAAAAGAAGGTAAGTAAAAAAAGAAGGTAAGTAAAAAAAGATGACCACAAGTATAGCCGGGCCACTTAACCCCAACACATTATAATAAATATTATAACAAAAACTTACCAGTATTTTAAATAGTTGATTATTTTTTTATATTTACTCAAATGAACACAATATTTGAATACATAAATCAATTATTTAATCTTAGGTTACTTAAGAAACACAGATTCAACTACCTTTATCATGCAGCAGTAAACAAAAACATGTCACTACCCCAAACAACAAAACTGTCACAATATTTTACAATGGCTGCCTTTTGCCTCGCAAATTAGCAATAAGCAGTGGCATCTACCGATCATTAGCAAAACACTCACAAATGCGGGATATTTAAACTGCAAAAGTGTAAAACAGTGTGTGGCCCAGTTAATACCTGTACCCAGTTAACCTCACTTTACCCTATTTTAAAAATGATGGTGATTTTTGCCGTTCCTGAAATTTATGTTTTTTCAGACTGAAAATATGTAATTAAGTGATATCAGAAATATAAAAAAAAACATTTGTAGTGTTCTTCTGCACATGAGTTTTAAACAGGGGTACAGTGGATACCCAATAAATTGTTTAAAAATGTATTTGAAATTATTTTGTCTAGGTACCTACGAAAGAATTTTGAAACAACTGATAATTGAATAAACTTTCGAATAAAAAAAAAACTTTGTTTATTAAAAAAATATCACTTAATCCAGCCTAGAACCAGTTTGTAAGCATTGGGACGCCTTTCTCACTTCTTCCGATTAGATTTTGCACAATGTTACATTATTTAAACATGGTTCTCCAATCGAGAGGTGTGATTGGTTTCGTCATCTACACATTGTGTCCAAATTCAGTTAAACAACAAAAAATCAGTAAACATTCTAAATATTTGTTAAAATAACCGTTAAATATCTGTAAAAAACCAGGTGCAGGCATAGTTAGTAAAACACGACATTGCTTTTAGTTTTCTAGATTTTTTTTAAACATTGATTTAATTCAATTTCTAACGTCAACAAATAATTTGAAAAAGTATCCACTGTATTCAAACATCAAATCCAATCACATCAATGATAGTACATTGTCCAATTTAATTATAATAATATTTAATTGGTGATATTGGGAAATTATTAGAAATATGTTAACACTTTTAAACTGAGGGAATTACAATAGGTATACATTCACAAAACTACGTATTAGTAAAGGAGGGGGTGGGTGTTAATGTGTGTTATTTAATACTAAAAGTTAAAAGAAACTTAATACACAACCTTTTGTCACTTACTACTTGAAAGTAAAAATTACGATAACTGAATGATTAGGAATATAGTTTAGGTATACTGCAATACAGCTTATGAAACGAATCTTAATCGAATATGACGTGGACGGACTTAATTAATTTAGAGGGATGGATTCAGAATAACTTTTTTTTAAATGTTTTGAATAATTTTAAATGAGAACTACAAATTGCAGTGTAGGCGAAAATGTTCATTTTAAATAATTCTTTACTAAGTATCATACATTGACTTATATGGTATTGACTTATGTGGCAGTAGGTACCTACTTACTAAGTATTTTTTTCAGAAAGTTTATACCAATTTAAATATATATATATATATATTGACCTATATAATTTATGCAAAATAATTCACCTAAAAACACATTGTTTAACTGTATATTGTCCCGTCCGGGGTACTACCAAATGAGGTGACGTTGTCTTTTCTAAGCCTTATATGGTAGTTTCGTGTGTTAAATTTACATATACAAGCAGATCCACGACCCTAGACACCCCCTATACGATCACTGGATGGCACCTCCAAGATTAGGATCGAGAAAATGCTTCCTTAAGATCACAAATGACCTTACAACCTCGTCAGAAAAGCGTAGAGAGGAATTGTGGAGGCAGGAACTTGGCGACAATCCATGGATGATGCTATCCGAAAGCACAAACACCGTGCATAGTCTGAGCTACCCCACGTGGAAGACACTGAACAGACTAAGAGTTGGGGTGACTAGGTGCAGACGTAACCAGCAGAAGTGGGGATTTTTTGGATGGAGAGGACACTAGCTGCGACTGCGGGGAGGAGCAGAGTGATTCTCATTTGTTGCAATGCCCGCTGATGCGGAATGCATGTAATGTGAGTGACCTGATGATGGCGAATGACAAGGCGATATACGTCGCTGCATACTGGAGTGGCAAGGTCTAAGGTCCGGACCCGAAAAGTAGAATTATTGAACTGTTTAATAATTTTATAATCATATTCCTAGCTAAAAACTTGTGTTCTTTAAACACATCACATTTTTAAATTATAGGTCTAATAGAGGAGGCAACCTCTATAAAAATGCACATATCTGACAAGGGTTTTCTATGATTTCCCCGTTATCGCATAAGGCAAATGCTGGAGATGTTTATTAATATAAGACCGTCCACAGCGGCTCAAAATTATTATAATATGGTTGACGATACATGATAATAGCTCATCCCTTTATATTTTTATTTTATTGTTTTATATATTTTGTCACATACCTACATACCTTTGTAATGAAGCTTCACTTTACTTTTGCCTGACGATGAGAGCGGGAGCTCTTGAAAGCCGGCTCGCAAGATTAATAAAGTTAACAATGAAATAACTATAATTATACATCTTCTTCTTCCTGGCACTGTTCCAACTTATTGCCGCTGAAGGCTGTTGGAGTCGGCTCTTCTTGTTCTGAGGTTACCTATATATTCTTCTGTTTCTTATATCATATTCATCAGGCCATTTCTCCGCAGGATTCTATTGCATTGTGTCATCCAGATATTCTTTGGTCTCCCTCTTGATGGATGTCGAGGAAGATTTACTGACGTAACTTTCTTAACAATGTGTTCCGGTGGTCTCCGCCTTATGTGATAATATTTATCTCGTTTTATTAATAAATTATAAGTAGGCGCCTGTTTGACACTTCTCCGTGATTAGGTATTCATTTGTAGTACCAGTCCATCTCTGTGATGTTGACAGTATTGTCTATGATATTATTATAATTGTTATTGAGTGATGTCTTTGTTGTAATAGATCTTGTTAATGCTGTGATAGATGTACATCAGCTGGAGATGAGCCAGGACATACCTGACATACTCCGCATGACATGACATCAATCTAAACATAATGCATTATTATAATAAGATTAATGCTATTTGTTTATTGTTATTGCAATTATACAAACAGAATACCTACCCCTTTCCATACACAATACGACTTCGGTCTTTCTGGAATGGTAAAAACTTGTTTATTTTGTAAAACTTCATATTAATCAAGAAATAAAATGTTTTAAGTAACTATTGCTCTGAAGATGCCGCAAGGCAAAAGCGCCCGGGAATTAAGATTTGTATCTTTGTTAATTGATTAAATACTTACTTATACGTGAAAATTATCAGTGTTTTAGTTACATATGTACTTACTGTTTTTATTTATTTTATAATACCTAAGTAATAAAAAGAATTTTCAAAACGTTGTCACACCAACTTTAAATTTATGTACCTATATAAAATATGATTATTTAGTTTTACAAGTACTAAATTAGAGTTACTCGAGTTCAGAGGCGGCCGGCAATATGTATTTGCGGGGGTTCGGTAAAAAAAAAAACATCCTTATAAAGAAATTCTACCCTTCTCTCTTTACCATTAGCGAACACTTCATTTACTCTGGTATTTTCTGTTCTTAATGTATTCTACGTTTAATTCACCCATTTTAATAGTAATCTATAAGCTAAAACGATAATAATTAATATTATATCAATTTTATATAGGTATATCGTAGATTCTTTAAATTGCATGTAACATGTTGATATAAGCGCGCTCGAATACAAAAAATCTTACAAATAACTACCTAATTATCTGCATAACACAATCGCGACTAGCGGTGACTGTCTATAGAAATTTTACCACTAAGTAATAAGTAATAAGAGTGTATACGGCTGACGTATGAACCTCACGACGTCAATCTATGCATTTTGACACGCTAGGTAGGTACTAATTCATCGCGTCCACATAACTAATAACAGGAATCCCTTCACATACAAAAAAACACACTAGTCAAAAAATTTCCGTCAATGTACGACAAAATGCTACAAGGCGTATCACTTACTCCTTTTTACGTGTGAGCATAATTGTGTTCAATGCTCAAAATGTCCCATATATTTTTAAAATCTCCATACAATCTTAGCACCACGAACTTAGTATTGAAGTTTTACGAAATGTATGGGTTATCGGTGCGATATTAGATTTTGCATCGTTAGTTCGCTCAACATCCGCACTAAAATATTCTAACGAACAGTAGCGCTGCATGTTGCAAAGCAATAGTGAATGTGATGACTGTGTTGTTCATATGGTAACTTGAATAATATTATTATTTTGTTCATGGAAAAATGTATTAATATTTTTTTAATTTTAATTATTACATATTGTTAGGTTTCTATCTTTTAAATTGGGGGTGCGTTTGAACCGCCGCTCATTATCATAGAGCCGCCTCTGCTCGAGTTTCGACATAAGTAACTACTTGTAAAACTTAATAATTATATTATTTTATTTCTTGAGTAAAAACTTGTGAGAATATTGGTCTCCCACTCATTCCCGTAAGTTTTCGAGAGCCCTGTAAAAGAGGGGTGTTCGAAAAATAAGAACATAATCTTAAATTGAGTAACAAGGTTAGACATCCATCCTTTATTATTTTTTGTTGGCATGGAGAGGACGGTTTGCATGTTAGTTACATGCGGCTGGTCTACCCACTTGTGGGATATGCCGTGATAGTAAATATACTATAGTAGCAGTAGTTTTTTTTTAATGAATATGTGTTTGAAAAAATATATACCTACCTAAAGATATGTTTTGTCAGAAGGAATCGGGAAGATGGCATTTTGTAGATGTTGAACTTTTCAGACAGTACAGCATTCTCTCTCTCTAGAGATAGTTACTCATATTACCTATGTAGTCTTCAATGGTTACTTTACTATAAGTATGTAAATGCTGTGTAGTATGGGCAGGTACCATGGAAATAGATAGGTAAGTATTGTTTATAATAATTATGTTGGTAGGTAACATTGAAAAGAAAAAGACTGGTAAATTTTGTTTTCAAAATCAAATGCTTTAAAATAATAAACAATACAACCAGTGTGGCGCAGAGGTAACACTCTTGCCTTCCACGGAGTCCCGTGTTTGATTCCCGACCAGGGAAAAATTAAAAATGACAAAGATGTCTTGCTGGGCAGGTCTGAATGCATTTTATTAATAGGTGTGCCCATTAAGGGACCCCTTTAGCAAAAACGATAAAACATTCAATTTTCAACAAGTTTGGTACACAAACTCTCAAAACTTGTTGACCCTACGAACATTTTGATTGGATAAAATATGAAAACAAATATTAATTACCAATATCAAACTTTAACTTTAAAAAAAAACTTGATTTTAGCTTCATAGAATTCGTTTATAAAAAAGCATATTTCTAAAAATCGAATTCGGGGGTGCGTTTGGTACCTACATAAATGCACAAGAATCCTACAAATTATCATATATATATTTTAATATTACGAATATTTAGATAGTTATTACAATTATAGAACAAATAAATTATATTTTTTTTGTTTTTTTTTTCATGGATATTGACCGATTTAAAAAAATCACCACATGAACTCGATTTTTTGTGTACTAAAAAAAGTTTTCTAAAATCTATTGTATTTATAAGCTTGATAGTATGAATAAAAAATATATTTATTTTACAAATAATTTGTATTTTGATATAACAAAGAGTACCTAAATATATCTCGTCAGTCTGCGATTTATTTATTTTTTAGAAAAAAACTAATATTGGTAATAAGTAATAATTATTTGTTTTTTTTATTTTATCAAATCAATATGTTGGAATGTGTCAACAAGTTTTGGCAGTTTTTCTATCAAATTTGTTGAAAATTGAATATTTTACCGTTTTTGTTAAACGGGGCCCTTAAAGCATTTTTTAAATCTCTCATTGTGTGCACAATTGCTACAATGCAATCTGTAGGTAATGCCAATGTCAACTTTCATGATTGCAGAGGTACACTATTGATATTGAAAGAGAAAAAGCAGGAAACAGTCTCAATGTGAAGTCCATTCATACAAGTGTCAGCCAAATATTTGCACTAAATACAATCTACTGTTATTTATATTGTGCGAAAAGAGGCCATTAGATTTGTAGTGAAATTAAATATTAGACTTTTTATACTTATTGCCTAATGATCTGAATGTCTTGTTTTTTTATTGCTTTGGAGAGAGACCTACATAAAATTTGTTAAAGCCTACTTGTCGTTAACTCAATGATAGGTAGTTAGTTTCATAGGCCGGCAACGTAAATATGTTCATGATCAAATTTTTTTGGCATTCATATCTAAAAAGTAGGATGTATGCTTTTTATTTCACATAAAAATCTCAAAATGAATTATTTTTAGGAAGGTAGGTACCAATTTATAAATGTAAATATTTGTTTACAGTTTTGGATGGCTGTTTGAATATTTAAAATAGCACATTTGAATAAGTAATTTTTTTGGCATTTCTTGAATAAACTTCTTACTATGATATCAAAACCATTTTATAAAGTGATTTTTAGTTCCAAATATTAAAATTTAATATTTTAAGAATAATATTACATGGCAATAAAAAGTTAAAACAATAATTTTAATGTCCCAAATAACAATTTATCAGAGCATGCTTAAATAAAAATACTCCTACATGTGTCATTTTAAATAGACGCAGCGACAATATACTTCAAATTTTGGTTAAAATTTGTATAACAAAAGTAAAATTAGGTCAAGGAATAAAGAAATATACTAAATATTTTCAAATTATTTATTTTCCATCAGTAGAAGGTAAGTATAGGTATAATTATATGGGTTATATTTTTACAAAAACTGTTGGTTTATGAGCATTATGGTAGTAATAAATATATTATGAGTATTATTTATCTATTGTAGGTTATTTTATTATTAAAACAATCATTTGTAATAAAAATAAAGTATTAAATGGTAAATATTTATTGTGCTGCTAACAGATGAAGTGTAAAAAATTTAAAAAAAGAATAGTTTTTGAATTTGATGATAATATGGTACATACTGTGACATTTTTGACAGATTGAAAACATTTGCAGTGTTGCCATGGTATTCTGTTTTCAAAAAAAAGAGATTGAATGTGGTTAATTGTTTTATTACATAGGCATAGATAATTATAGACTAGCTATAAAGCAAAATAAGTGAAACATTTAAACGGATGTGTCCGGAGTATAGTCACATATTGTGATTAGTCGAGAAGTAATTGATCGTAGATGAACGTTATTCACTGAATATTCCATATACACAGAAGAAAATACATAGCATGCTCGAGAATAATGTGCTAGCTTCGTGTGAGTCTGCTTGACAACTAAATTTTACTCCAATATTTTTTCATACGTTACTTTGAAACTTAATCTAATCGATTGAGTTGACGTTTATCGAAAAACACAAATGGCTTAAATTTAATGGTTTAAACGGAGAGTTTGATTGGATTTCTAAAATGATTAGTTTATTTTTTTTTAAACTGATGCCATTTTGTTTTCAATCTGTCAAAAAAGAAAATACAAACATACGAGAAATAAAAAAGACTACAATATAAAAATATTTTTTCTGGCGATATTGGGTGGATAAAACTGTTTCAAAAAAATATTTTACATAGGTAGATACATAGATACAGAAAAAACAATATTGTACATACAAAAAATGTTATAAAAATTTCAATTTACAAGTAAAAAAATGTATCAAAATTTATCATAATTGTACTGATGATATGAATAAGTTGTATTATGGTTTTCTCATTTGACTTTTACAAAGTGCAGATATGTCAAATATAATATTAATTAAACATATTATGAATGATTTAGTACTTAAAGTGGACAAATTCATTTGCAGCAGAATTTCAGTAGAGTTACCATTGTTTTTTTTAAAGATACATATCTGGGCTTTTTGTTATAAACCTTTTACAGTAAGCTAAAAAGCTTGTGTCGTGAAAGTGGAGTTTGCCGGCATTTGGGATTTTCTCTGCTGTTTTTTACACAACTTGCAACACAAATGTAGTATCTATAACTCATTGCTGATCACCCACATTGCTGCAAAGAAGACACCGGCTTGCTCACGTTCACGAGGAAAACCACCAAAAACATGGAAGGATAGCTAGTCCTAGGTATCACAAGAAGGAATCACTTCCGAAACAACAGATCAATGATCTATTTTATGAGGAAGAAGAAGAAGAAGTATAACTCAACGGGGACAGAAATATAATTTACTCCTACTGATAATACAAGGCAAGATTGAGGGTCGACGAGGAATGGGCAGAAGACAGATGTATTGGTTGCACAACATTTTTGATTGGACCGGAATACAACAGGTGGACGAGTTGTTCCGGGTTGTGCAAGACAGAGAGGCCTTCTCCATAGTCAACATCGTTGAATCCAATATGGCACTCTTAGAAAAAGATATAGCTTAACACAAAATATTTCATCATACTAAATCAAAATATAAAAGAGGCATTTTTGGATTTGTCCAATTTAAATACCAAATCATTCACATTTGAAAAAATTGTGGAGCGTATATAATATATCTTATTTGTTGATCTATATAAAGCTGCAATATTTTTTAAACATTGAATAAAATATTGTGTATAATTTGATGATTTAGTGAAACATTTAAATATCAGATAAAAATAATAAAAAAACGGATGGTACAATGTTTATTTTTTATCTCGTACATTCTTCAGTAAAAAATAGGTTTCCCAATCTTTTGTGATAGTTTTCGAGTGATAAAATTATGAAAATACAATTCATAGTTATTTGCTTTAATACATAATTCATAATTATGTAATTATTTTTTATTGTACACAAAATGCTTAAATTCTTCTCGTATAAAAATGTATAAATATTTCACTAATAATTCCTCAATTTTACTATTTTTTTTAATATAAAAATGTATAATGCGTATTGTAATATTTTCAAATATTCATTAAAATACAGTTATATTTCATAAAAAGCGATACTTTATATTATTAACCATAACACTTTATTAATATATATAAATATAGGTATAAATATTTATTGCATTTCGCAAAATGTTTATTAATTTTTTTATCTAGGTATACACATTTAAAAATAATAAATAAATTAGAGATAGGTAGGGAGAGGAATAATTAGTTCTTATTTTAAAACGTTTGGTATAGGTAATTTTTAAAATATATTTATTAAAATATAATTATTGAAGGTGTGCGGTGTTAAATCAAAATTGATTCATAACTGATTTCATGAAATTATTTAATAATTGATGAAAACATTTAGATTAGGGACAAAAGGATTAAGAAAATTTTCAAAAATCTTATTTCTTTTTACTATAGCATCCAAGCCCACTAACAAGAAATATTGAAAACATTCATATACAAACTGCAAATATACTTACAATGCATTCATTTCATCACGTCTTAGATATTTTATACATAGGTAATAAAAAATTATCAGCGACGTTGGTTCCATTCCTTAGAAAAAAATCGACTACTTCAAAAGTGTTCCCGCATCTTTACCTTGAAATGTTTGGATGATATTTTTATTTTGAAACTTTTTATAATACACTCACTATCCTAATACAATAATACAGCAGAATAATTAATTTGCTGATATTTTTAAATGAGAATTTACCAGAAAAACTTAATTGTCAAATAACACGACACGAGCTTTTAGCTTACGGTGAAAGGTGTACTGTATAAGGTTGTATTTGGGTTTATAACAAAACTCAGGTATATCTTAAAAAAAAAATGAAAGTTTTGTTTAATACAAAGTTTTAATAATTTTCAAAATTATTTTTAATTAATATGACTTTATTAAAAGTAAAGAAATTTAATATTAGATTCTCATAAGATTAAAAAATAAAAAAATTGGGTTCTTTTTTTAATTTATATTGAGAGTTCGAAAAGAATTCCAAAGATGTATCTAGATTTGAAATTTATTCCAAACACCATTACGGTAAGCAATTGCTTACATTGGAAAAATGGAGTAGGTTGACAGTGAGAGGATTTGAACTTGTCATCTCTCAATTGAAAAACCGAAACTCTATTACCAGGTTAACTACAAAATATTATTCTTTGAACAATAAAAATTACAAAAATTCTATTTAAATTCATTTGATAATCAACAGTTGCGATATGGTTTCGGTTTTCACAGCTTTTAGTTAGTTATTGCCAGTAATATAAAATAATCAACTTATATATTATGTAACTGGCAATGTTTCATGTCAAATGTCATAACTGTCAAAAAGTTGCGCTATTCTGGATAAGAGTTTTTAATTTTTTTTGGTAAATTCTTTCGAAACCTAGCAAAATCTTTCATCTGCTGTACACATATGCAAAAGCATCACATCTATACAACATAGCTACAATATCCATACATATTTCTTAAAATTCATTGATATTTTTATTATAAACATACATTCTTTACAAAATTGTACAAAATTACATAATCCAATTATTACAATAATCAATAAGATAATTAATCATACAAAACAAACAATATTCAACAAACAAACATTAATTTAATAATATATGTAACGATTAAACATTTTCTAACCTAAAAATATTACTTATTAAATAAATGTTGGCAGTATGTTTCATAATTAATGATTATATTAATAACCACATTTCACAATTTTTTTCTCGTTTTATAAATATTATAAAATGGACAAAAAAAGGGTTTTACTGATTTTCATTAATTCGCAAAAAAAACAATATTTTAATATCTAATACTGTAATTTTAAAGATATTATTGTATCATTCTGTGTTTTCTTTTTAAATAGTTCTTAATATATTTCTATATGCGAGAGATAAACCTTATTCGACCAAAACCAAATTTTATAGAACAGAAAAATAGCAAACAACTATAAGTATATTATATATTATTTTGGAAAAGGTATTTTTCATATTTGAAAGAAAAATATTTCGTATATTTCATATCTCAATCAAAAAATAAACAAATAATATCAATTTTCTACAAAAATATCATTTCTCCCTCATTATTTCGTTGCCGTGGATGTGAAGTGATCTATCCCACAAGACAGACATTTCGAGAAAAAGGGTGTTAAAGTTACGCTGTCACATCCAAAAGTACTAATCTGACAATAACTAAGTTATTTTTGCATGGATTTCGCTAAAATTTTTACAAAATATTCCTGATCACATATTCCACTAATATAAATAACAAAATATTAAAGAATTTTTATATTTTAGAAGTAAACACGAATTTATCACTTGGGTTATTTCACCACTGTAGCTGAGAAAGATTCACCTGTAAAAAAGTTGTTGGAAAGTTACGCGCTATGCGGCTCGGATCTTTTCACTTCTATAATTGTTGGGTTAGTTGGAAGAGATCGCGCCTTTGCGATAAACTCGCCCTCTGTATATTGATTGTATTTAATTTGAATGTATACCTTTCATGTAATTGTTTTTTATCAATGTACAGTAAAGAATAAATAAATAAATAAATAAAAATAATTTAATTGAACCATTTGTTCCTATATTCGTTAGTGAAATGCTCTAACACACACTTGAAATGATGTAAAAACACTTAATATCTCTTCACGATTTTCCAAAAATGTCCTTTAGGATAATCCAATCACTTATTTCTCTTCACCACTATGTTCTCCGTGGTTTTCTGAACAAAACTGCAAACTTAACTCATTTTTCAAAAAAGTGTGGCTTGGATTACTTGACCTCCACGGCAATGATTTGTAGGTTGGATATTACAAAAGTGCTAAGTCTCTGGAGCATAATATGCTATAACCATATATTATAACCAAGAAAAAGTAAAAAGAAGCAATGTAGCAAGAGTGACATCTTTTGAACGAAGTTTGAAGTACATTCAGTTGTTCAATTGCATTGCAACTTTGTACGTTTATTGGCCTTTATGTTTAACACCAATTTGGGGTAAAAACTCTTTTTTGAAAATTTTGATACTTTTTTGTCTTCATTTGTCTGGATGTAAAATTTGTTTTTGTTGAATAAGGTTTTTTCTCTCCCACATATTTCTACAATCACTTTTTGTAAAAATATAATTATATTAATTGAAACAGGTTGGATGAAATATTTAAATATTATATTGTGCTACAAACAATGTTTAAATTGTAAACATTTCAAAATTAATTTAACGTTTGTTGGTGTTTTAAAAAATCTAATCAGTCTTTTAAAAGAAATGACAAAATGAGAATGGACTCTTAAAATTAATTATTAATGATTTAAAAACTATCACTGGTACTAAAGTGATGACGACGGATGATTGTTATTTAGTATAAGAAATAAACAAGTTCGAGATTATTGTCTGCTGTTGACATTTAAATGTAACTTATGTCTAGGTTAAAGGAAAGAAAAATGCAATAAATGGAAAGAATACATAAACTAGACTGAACTTTAGATAATCAACTGTCAAACAATTGAAGGTAACTTGGAAAAAAACAAGAAGTCGGTATAAAAACATTACAGAGCCAGAAACGGTACACTTTTATTAGTTTATATTATGAAATAGTTTGTTAATATGACATCATATCTTATTTGTGGCGTACAGACAACTGGATGCGAACGTCAAACATCAATCATCAAGCAAAAATATTAAATCTTTCGGCAACAATTCGGAGCATTCTCCAAAGACATATTAGAATGAATGCCTTCGTTACGTCTCATGGACGGATAATGAAGGCATTGCTCCAAATTGTCGTTGAAAGATTTAGGATTTTTACTTGACGTTTGATGATTGACGTTCACATTCAGCTGTCTGTACGCCACCATTGGAACATCTTTCATACTGTCATTGCATATTTCAAATGGCGTATAATCATAAAAGTTTTGACATTTCTAGAATTAACTGCTTATTGTGACAATAAAATCATATTTTAAAGTGATTCATAGTATCAAATATTAAAACTTAGTAGGTACTTGAAGATTAATATCACATGCCAATAAAAACTTCAAACAACAATTTTAATGCCTTAATAAACCTTAATAAAGAGCATCCCTAAATAAAAACGCTTGCACAAACGCCATTTTAAATATGCAACGAAGATATGTAAAAATAAGATTTTTTGCTAAATCACTTCTAAAGAGTTGATAGTCTTAACAAAAATAGAATAAAACATTTTCGTAAAAAAAAACTGAAATTTATTTCCTGCAAAGTTGCTTTCACTTACTTCATGTGCCTGCTCAAAATTTCCCCATTTTAATTGGTATAAATCGACATTATTCTGAAGTCACTCTAAGTGGGACCTTTTTCGGAATATATCTATTCTCATGTTAGAAATATGTTCAGTTAAAATGAGTATATTGTTATTTTGATTTTCTTCTAAAAATTATCTCCAATTACAAAACAGACGCTATAAAAAATAGACAAATAAGTAATGCTACAAATTGGACAAAAGGGTAACAATAGTTTGAAAAAAGAAACAACCATTAGAATGTGTAAATTCAAATCCTATAAACATTTTGTTACAATGTGGTCACTGGTCTTACGTTGGACTGATTGTTTCTGGAGATGTTTGCAAAAAGTCAGAGAAATTTGATTAGTCATAGATTAGGTATACGTTGCATACAAATAGTATTTATTTTTTTGTATAAAAAACAATCATAAAACTTGGATTACAGAAAGATGTTTGACCAAAGTTTAAAAGAGGTTACAAATTTCAATTGTTGACATTTACAGCTTCTTATTGCAAACATCTTCAAAGTTCTCTTCTATCGTAATTTCATTATTTTTACACAATAAAAAAATGCAGTCTTTGGTTTTTCTTGTGCAAAAGGCAACATCATGATAATGATATGAATGTGCATTGTAAGCAAACATGCTAAAAAGTTATTAAACACTTCAAAGTAAAATTATTCATTCATTATCAATTACACTTTTATGCAATGACATTTCTTCTTGTCACTTATAAGCAGCGTTGCCAGACGTACAGTAATTACCGTACGACAAACATACGGTAATTTAAAATCAAAACTAATATTTATACAAAATGTAAGGTAATTTGGCAAATATAATATGCAACATTAGTATCGGTATTGACATAAACAATCATTGGTACAAATACCCGTTACATTTTGAAAAAGGTACTGTAAGAAAATATTCTTTAAGAAAACCGAGAAGTTTTTGAAATATTCCAAATTCTTATACCATTTCGAAAATTTAATGACAGGTTTTAATATGAAACAGAATTATGAAAAGTAAGATTCATAATATCATGTGTATTTCCCATGTGCATGGATTTTTTGGCAAAATGCAGGTAATTTTGACCACACAATCTGGCAACACTGCTTTTAAGATATTTATCTATGGTCAGGTCACTCCTTACCTGTGAAAATATTAGAATGAAGATTGACGATATTGTCTTCACAGTTTGGAAAATTCTTCATAAAAGTAGCATAATAGATGCATTTTATGTGAAATTTTATGAACATGTAAATATTCCATGTCAAATTATTCACTAACTGAGTAAATTTACTGACCAAATATATGAAAATGATGTTAAAATGTCACCAAAACGGATTTTTAATAATTTCAATGTTAATGGCAGCGTTTTAGATATTGCTATGCATCGTTACAATAAAAAAGTATCAGAAAACTCATCAAATAATTATATTTGAATATAACAAATGTTTAACAACAAATCGGGTACGATAACTATTCACAAATGTACAACAATCTTTATAAAAACATTAAAAAAAACCTCAATTAACATTAAACATTACAATAATAATAATAGTATCTACATTTTAAATTGTGCAGCAATGTATGAATATTTGGTTTAATACAATAATTACTATGATTTTTAGATAAATAGATAAGTTATGTTGTTATCCTAATGATTACAATATAGTCTTACGTTACCTAACCTAACATAACCTAGCCTTACATTACAGTTTTAAACAATTCATCTACGGCTAATATAAATTCAACATTATATTATATTATTGATACAGGTATATAAACAACAAAATGAGATCAAACGTTGGTTACGTAACATGTGTTTGCATTGAATATATTTTTACTTAAGAAAGAATTTGCGTTAGAAGCTTAGAATAATTATATATTTCGAATATTCTTTCTCTGTAATAGGTATAACATATTCAGTGCTGGTAATACGAACATTATAATGAAAATTTTGGCTAAAATACATTATATACAATGCGATCTTACGCTCTATTTGCATGCACATACATATTATTGTCCGAATCACCACTAGAAGCCATTGAAAAATTGGCCGAGTCTCTTTCAGTATCATGCATTATGTGATTATTGTGAATACCGTAATTATTTTGTTGTATTAAATGCACTGGGAACGAATGATGAGTGGGACCAATACGCGGTTGCGGAGGTCTTCTAATGGCTTGAACTGCACCTACTAACCTCAATCCACCTTGATGATTCGGCAGAGTACAGTGCGGCCTTTGGAAAGATTGACAGCTTGATCCTGAAGTCATATGTGGTGGCAGCATCACCCCTCTCGCTTCTAATGATGTGGGCATCGTCGAACACTGAGGAGTGACTGAATCAATTACTTGTTGCGTTGGATAATGCGGTAATGTAGCCGAAGATGAAACAATATTTCTCAAAGACTCTTTACTATTTGCAAATGTTGTCATCTTCATATTCGTCGATCTACCAAAAGGTTCTTCCGTTATAACAGGAGGAGTGTTCACTGGTTTCATTTTTGGTTGAATAAGATTTTTCCGACGTATGATCACAGTATTATCTTCTACGTTTTCTAATATTGTTGTAGGAACGCCATTGTCTGTCAAATGTCCATTGACAGGATGAACAATAGTTGTGTAGTGTATTCCAGAGAATCCATAAACTGAGTTTGCAGATTCAAGATTGAAATTTGGAGGAATAGCTCCTCTTTGAAGTGAGAAACTCTTAAGTTTATTTTCGTCTCTAGGTTGGGGATCTAAGACAAAATCGTCTAGACTGTTTGCCCTAGGCCTTTGAATGGGTAGACTGGTTGAAGAGTGAACTCCGCTGGATGATTCACTGGTGCTGGAACCCGGAGGATCTGGTGGAGAGGAGCCACTACTTCCAGATCCTGATCTTTGTTGTTCTTCCCCAGGCACTCCAGAATCCGCTCTTCTTAGGCATCTAGGGGTGGCATTACTGGACTGTAAATAAAAAGTATATATTCCCATGAGATGACCATTAGTTTTTATTAAATTTTGTACATAGCTGATGATGAAATGAATTGTAATAAATAAAATTCTGTGAAGTCCCTACAAAGAATAAATCGCTACTCTTTCCTGTTAGTTTTCTAATGTACTGTAAAAAAATATACTTTCATAAAACATCACATATAAGACACCTAACACTTTATATTTAGTGATGAAGTATGCTACTACTTTTGAATGTCTTATTTTTATAGCACAAAGAGGGTGACATGCATGTTCATCTCACGAAGTTTCCGTGATGTTATAAATAGATAGAATGTGAGATAAACAAATAAAAACTTTGACTGCCCACAATGTCATTAATAAAGACATTTATTCAAACCTGGCATTCGCTGGTATGCACAGTGACAGCGGACGATGTGGTGACTGGAGACATTTGTGAGTTTTGTTCTGTCGGTGGGTCGGGCAGAGCGTCGGGTGTGAGCAACGGACTTGGATCTTCATAGTCGACCGGGGGGACCAGGTCTCTATTGGTGCATGCATATGTGACACTGTCATCACGCACGCATGCCAAGAGCTATGAAATGTTAGGTTAGGTTAGTCTACGTTTCATTGTTAAAACTACTGTACCTTTTCAAAAAAATATATACTTATCAGCTATTTGTAAAATGTTATGAATTAATGATTATGTTAATAATAAATTTAGAAAATTATAGAAAAAGTATAAGACAATAAAATAAGCTAAAGCAATAAATTGAGCCATTAAGTTACTATAATTATCAATGAAAATAATAGAAGTAATAGTAATAATAATATTTTGAGTAAAAAATTAAATAATAATTAAGCATATTTTTAAAATAAGTTAGCATTATAATAATAAATAAAATATTAATTCATTGTAGGTATTGGCAATAAATAAATTTTAGTAAGAGAAGTAAGAGTATTGTAAATAAATAATTTTTAGTAAGATAGGTTAGTATTAAAACTCAAGTAAGCGTAGTTAAAAAAGACAAAATATTATTCACCTTTCCCTCCTCGGAAGTGTCGTCGCCAGGGTCCCCCATTCCCCCGAGTGCCACCGGAAGTTCTCTCAGGGTGGCGTAGTCGCCGTCATCTGCCTCACCGATACGTAGCGAGGTTCCACGTTCCTTATTACTGTAAATGTTAATTTTTAGGTTATATTTTAACTGACATTAAAATTAGAACAATACGACAAAATGTGAAATTTCTTCCTTACATTGATCCTGATTTTTGTATTCAAACGTCAGAATACATGATATTTTGTTGGTATTCATTCCTTCATACCATCACAACATTTTCCACAATTGTGGTAGCCAAAAGGCTAGATTCATATTTAGTATTGACTGTCTAGTTGGTATTATTAAAGATAATCTCCATTTTGTGTTCTCTGTGTGCAATATTGCACTTGAAATTCTTAGAACATGCAAGAATTATTTAGTTTAGAAAGATAGAAATCAGATATTTCTAATTCTCCATTTTGAAAACAATTTAACAAAATGGACGTTCAATGGTTTTTATGCTAAGAAGAAATTTCACGCATTATTATAAGTCAAAAAGGACATGTTAATTACATTTTATGAATGTTTCTGAAAATATCAATACTTGTACTTTACAAAACAAATCACTTGACAACAATTGTCTAAAAACAAAAATCTAGAAATGAAACACGAAACGAGAAAAACCATGCAGTCTTCAAAACAGTGATACAAAATACAAAAATAGTTGATGTAGTTTGCCATTATAAAAAAATCGGTATTACAAATATGAAAAAAATAGGTAATGACAGACATTATGAAATTTTAGTTGAATCTTAAGTTGTTAAAGAAAAATGATTGGTTTAAAAGTGCGATTAAAATTGAAAACATCAAAATTAAAAGAAATGTTTTTTTTTGTTAAGAATATTATCACAAAACAGAATTTTGAGATTAGTGTTATTTTTAGTCACTATACACATTACCAAAAGCCTTGTTTGAGAACAATAAATGTGTTAAATTTTGTGAATGAAAATGTGATGATTAAGACTTAAGATTGTTTGAATTCAGCCATATTCAGAATGAAAAGAGAATGAAGTTGACAGAGTCATACTATTTTTTAGAGTATCTACCTTAAATTGAAAAATATATATTTACTTTCACAAGACAGAACCTGAAAAAATCTGTATAATAAACCGTGTCCACACTTAACGATCCAACACTGCGGAAGAATGCTCTATTTCTATGATATTTTGACAATACTTTTTGTAATCAAATGTACAGTAAAAAATAAATAAGCACTCTGAATATGGCTGTAAAATACAGATACCTGAAAATGATGTTATTTTGATTTTATTTGCTGTACAGCATGTTTGAGTGGATGACATTTCGAAATTAATGAGTTATTTTCAGGGATAGGTAATATGTACAGTGATGAATGAATATTTTGTATTATTATTGGTCTGTGTTAGTATTCCCAAACTACATGAGCACACATCAACATGGCAGGCACAAGACAGGAGACAGTGAAGTCACATATTGTACACACAGCCAAGTAGAGTGTGACTAGTTACCGTGAGGAGTTGGACGTACAGGGAACGTCGTTAAATGTCACTTTCTGACCAGCCTTTCCAGTTGAATTGTTTGCGGCTAACTTCTTGTTGAACCAAGCCAGCTTGTCTGTGGAATCTGAAGGATTCAGTGTAACTGTTTTTGGTCTCAGCCAGTAAATTTGTTCTTCGCCATCCGTGTCATCGTTTCCGTTTGATTTTGATTTTTTGTCCATTGCTGCTTTTTGAATCACAGTCATTATAGCTTTCTTTGGTGAATTGTCTGATACTGTGTATGTTCTCCCATTGCCGACGACTAGAAGAGGTTGTGATGTCATGTCTTCATCTCTGTTACAACTTCCAATCAAATCTACATCTGTGACTAGTTTAATTGATCTTGCTGAACGAACTGCGGCTTTCCCAATGGTAACACGAAGTTTGAAGACCCATTTCTGTTTGACTGTCAGGAAAAGCCAGACTAGAATCCATAAGAAAAGATGTATGATTGTGGAAATAACACAGACGAGGACAGTTGCATCAAGGCTTCCTCGATATACGACTGTATAGTCGTGCAAGAGTGGAGCACAGCAGACAGCTATAGCCAGGAGAACACAAAGAGCAGCACAGTGAGTGAAATAGCCCCATCCACTTGCAGATCTGGCTTCTCTCACCATGATGATCCGCTTTTCACGTTCTGTGTTCAGGAAATTGTTGAACCTGTAAGAATAACAGATAACATAACAATTTGCAATTATTTTTAAGTTATATTAAAAAAATGTAGTATTTCAGATTAAACAAAAGGTTCCTACCTTCCATATCCATAAAGATAGAGAACAAGACTAGATGATAGTATCAGGATACCAGAAAGAACAAACAGAGCCAAAGTCACATGTGGATTCAAAAGAAAAGCTGACCCTCCTCCAAATATGTTAAGTCCAGGTCTCTGCCGTAAAAGAGGCAATGCTTTGTCAGCACCAATTACTTGGACTTTATAAAGCACAGACATTCCAGAATACGATAAGAGACTTTGCACTCCATTGACTAATAATTGGAATGAAAATATTAGTCCAAAGCATTTGTTGGTACTCCAGAAAACTGCAGGATATCTGACTGCATAGACTAGTAAAGCGACAGCATAATTCATGAATTCCAATGAGATGTTTGAACCGAAGCCAGAATGTTGATCTATAAAAAAAAGATAAAAAAATTAAGCAAAGTCGACAACTGAGACTATACAGGTACTATTATCATGATAGAATTTTAAATGAAAAAGTTCCACTTGAGACAGCTTTGTGTTGGGCCACTTATGGTAATTTATTCCTTGTTTAAAGATATTAATATGCCATGTATTTTTACACTTTTCATTAACTGGCTTTATACTGTCTAGTACCTACATGTTATTTTTAAAGAAGATAAGTACCATAAAAAAATATAAACTCTAAAATACTAATTCCATTTAAAATGTAAACCTTACCATTCGAATCCCAGTGCAGTGGTCCCAGAAAATCCCTCAATGTCCTCTCCATGCTGAATGGCAAACTTTGAGGTTTGTCTCTGGAATTATTTCTGAATTCTTCTCTTCTTACATTTGGTTTAGTGGTAATTCCAACAGTCAAAGTACTCGGAGTTGTAGAGGTGCTCCGAGCTTGACGATGCCTTATACCTTGACCCTTCTTAGGCACAGATGGTGAAAGATTATTTCTCATTGGTCTTTGAGTGATGATCTCCCTAAGTGTTGTAGTCATTTGTGGGAGAGTAGTCAGTTGCTCAGTCATTTCAGTAGGTTCTGTTGTAGAAGTAGTCAAAAAGGTATCAGATGATGACGATGAGTAATATTGATTGTATGGATTTTGAGGGGTCGTTGAGACTGGTATAGAATTCGTAGTTGTCGAAGAATTTGGTGGTGACATGAAGCTCAGTACCACAAGACGATCATTATTGGCGAGCATGAAGTCAAGATCTGTCTTCCAGATGTGCTCTGCAACAAAAAACAAGAAAAATATGAATTAGTTATATAAAATTCGGGCAGAGTATTTTAAAAAACTATGAAGGGATCAGTTACGCAGTGCAATGGCTGACGTTCTGGATTGTAGCTTTAAAGTTCCGGTTTCAGATTCTGGGTAGGAAGTGAGGTTTTTAATAAAAAAAATCGCATCCAGGGTTTGGCGATCCATAACTGTCATAACAGAATTTAAATGGCACTTGCTGTCTGGGAAAACGCGATAAAATGACAAATTTGCTAGCAATACTAACATCTTGCATTTGACGTGGATCGAAATTATGAACGAAATGCAAACTTTGGGAGTGCGGTGATACCTATTCAAAACGATTTAAAAATAAACTGTCTCGAGATGTAACGTTGTCTATCTAAAATGCACACAAATCCCCGCATTTTAAGATCTATTCATTCAAACATGGAAAAGCAAAACTTAAGATAATATGTTTTTTTTTACCGATAAACAGTTATAATCAGCGAAACCAAATATGAACGAATGAAACCTCTTCAAAACTTGGATGACATTTCAACAATTCATGTTTCAACTTTACATAGTATCTTTCAAAAGTACCTTCATTAAATTAATGCCGGAAAAGTTTAAGCCAAAGCCATTGAAGCATGACGTGAATTTCAAAGACTGATAAAAGTATTAAGTACATAATAAAAAACAAATTTATTTTCAAACAAGTCTAAAAAAGAACGACGGAGAAGAAGAAAACGTAGAAATTAGTTCTCATTGATGGTGATGCGAAATTTTGCGTCAATGGTTTTTCCAATATTTTACAGCCTACATACCTATATACAGAACAGCTTTACATAACAATGTTACGCGAACAGTTTGAAACTTGAGGAAGGCGAGAATAATCGCGATAGATTTAAATATTAGACTTAGTTCCTACATAAGAGTGTAATTATTAAACTTACATATAAATATGTCAAAAATTGAGACTCAACTCAACAAACACCTCATCATCACAAACAATGGACTTGTGCAAACTGCCTATAGTGGGAAATAGGAAAGGTGTTCCGATGCTTACGATTCGGCTTAGGCTGGTTAAAGTACCCTTTACCCATGGTACGTTCATCAATGCTGTCAATTTCTGTTTTAAACCGTTATTTTTGACATCTGTTGAGCATAAAATTATGTCAACTAACAGAACTATCTTTATGACGTGTTCGAGCATAGATATATATGAAGGTACATTCTATGGGACATAATATCACCAAATTTTACCAAACTCCCCAAAACAAGAAAACATCATATAGATTATAATATTTAAGATTCGTGCAGGATTCAACCTGACATCAGCTGAGGCATAGAGGGGCGGTGGCAGGCTTCGGCGGCGTGGGTGTCGTGAAGGCATCAGGCGTCAATGAGCAAGCCTTGCCGAAACCTGCCACCGCCCTTCTTAAATCTCTCCTGTATCATCAAGGCATATTACACAAGCGGGGTAGCCAGCAGACGAACTGCAAAAGTTAAGATGTTCAGGATAAGTGGCATCCCTCATACTGAACTGAAGACGCTAAATTATAATATCATAAACGTGATTTTCCCTGCCTTTTACAGAACACTAAAAAACTTACGGAAATGGGTGGAAGACTCATTCTTTGTCGAAAATTCTAAGAAGCATTTTTTATAAAATATTTTTCTTATACAATACTTAATGAAATCCATACGTAGAGAAAAGCGATTTTTTTGATAATTCGACAAGTTATCATACACTAAGTTATGCCGGGTTAAAAGCTTTTAATAGTAGTAATAATAACGAGAAAAGTATTAGGTAACTGTAGCAACCACCTACGTGTTATCGTAGCCATGAACTTATTATAACATATAATGTAGCGTAGAGCTCTACGACTCTACGATAGATGTTACGTAGTGGAATAGCTTCTGGCGTAGGGGACAGGACATTGTACTACGTATTACTTACTACGCGGTCGATATTCGCCGTAGTCTGAGGTTAAATCGATAGAAATGTATTCAACCATGAAACTATCGCGTTTTTTAAAACTATTTATAATATTTTAATGTCATGAAATATCGTTTCTTTCATACGTGAATGAAAGTTTTAAAAGTATTCTTGATGACATTTTGTGACACGAATTTATCATAATCTCATCAATATATTAAAACTGTTACATGTTTTTAGTAGTTATGCATATACTTTCGAAATGTTTTATGAATATTTAGGTATCTGTGTTTTACAAGACTCTGAAAAACTTACAGAAAAGATAGAAACGGAGTTAAAGAAAATATGTATTAAATTCAAAAAAATAAATGTATCCCATTTGTGAAATATTTTTTCCAAGGATGAAAGATGCGATAGGGATATCGAAAGAAGATATTAGTGGCTGGTGATAGGATAAAAAATGCTGATGCACAATACCATTCTGGAACCGACACTTCAGAAGGTATGCAAGCGAAACTTGGACGTGGTTGAAGAGCGACGAATGTAGAGTAAATGATGTGGATATGCGATCACTGAGAAGAATGGTTGAAAAAACGTTGAGTGATAATGTGAGGAATGAGGATATTAGAAAAATGAGCGGATGCAAGAGGAGTGTTGTATGTAGATAGAATACGTGTAGATAAATAAATTGCGATGGTTTAACCCTTGTCTGCAGAACTAACAAATAATAAAACGTTGTATTCTCTAACCCTTATGTACAATTTTATATTTACACATGTAACCTCATAAGTGGTTAGTTGTAAAAAAACGTTTTACGTAATATATTTAAGCACGTATTTAAATTTCATTTAAGCTCTTTTAACAAACACCGAAAGAATTATACTTTCATGAAACGATAAATTTCGTTTGCCTGTAGATTTTACTATCTTTCTACATTTCACACACATCAGCCGATAAAACGCCAAAGAGGCAGAGTTTATGGCGTAAAGCGGATACAGTTTAGCAACGATAAACTTGTTATACGACGTTACGCGATGTTATTGTGTTTTCACAGCATTTAACGACGTTTATCAGAGTTTGTACGTAAGCGATAGAGATAATACACGAATGCTTACTAGCTACTTGCAATGTTATTATAATTACTATTCAGTTTGAAGTCTAATAGGAACGTATTGAAGTTTTAGATGTTTATCTTGGTACTAGACAGTGGGGCATCACGCCTCAGAGGTGGGGCACCGCGCTTCCACATATTTTTGAAAATTTACCAACTGTCTAATTAAAAAAGAGGCCGGTGGGGCATAATTATGATTTTTGAAAATACTACGGTGGGGCATGGCATGAAGAAGGTTAGGAAACACTGTACTAGAATGTATTTAGATATTTAGTAAACTATACTATACTATACTCTCATGTCGTGTCCCAAGTGGGGTAGCCAGAGAGAACGAAACGCCATACAGATCTATCCTTGCATACTTCTTTCACTTCTTCTACTTTATACAATTTCTCATACTCAATTTCTCTTACTCAATTTCTCTTACTCAACACCAGGTCGTCCTTTTTGATTCACGTGATCAAGCTAAGTGGTTCTTCGATACTCGCGCTTCCTTACACCCCTTCTTTTAAACAATTACATTCCCTTTCAAAATTGTATCCATTGGGTGTATTTCTTAAAAAAAAAAATGAAATATTTTCTAGTAAAGTAAATATAGGGATAAATAAGTACAAATGTTTCCGAAAATTCACTTAATTTTATAGTTTTTTTTATAGATGACCATGGTCACCACTCTTTGAGCTGTGTTTTATGTTAATGGTTAATTAAAATTAGTTTATTTTAGCACATTAATCATGTACCAAATACAAAGGGTACCATAAATTCCTCAAAAACATATGCCTTGGGATTTTCATTATGGGTTATATACCTTGTATAGTGAATACCTACTATCTTAATTTTATTATTTTAGTAATATACGATACATAATTACTATACCTACCTATACATCTCTATGTCAGAGCGAAACTACATTATGTCATGAGATGTCATTTTTCAAAATACTTATCAGACATCTCCTACCCTCCTTTACACGAGACTTGTCTCTATAAGGAGGATGTTTAGATTTAAGTTTTATCAAATAGTCTATATATTGTCATGTCTGTATAATTGTTGTTAAATAAAATAAATAAAAAATCTCGATTGGAGAACCATGTTTAAACAATGTAACATTGTGCAAAATCCAATCGGAAGAAGTGATAAAGATCTCACAATGTTAAAAAATTGGCTCTAGGCTGACTTGAATGATCACTTTCGGAGTCCATGGACAACGTTCACCAATTCTGCCATTCTCACTGTCACGGCATAAGGTCTAACAATCGAGAAATATTCAATGCAAACAAAAGAGCAACTATTTTTTGAGATTTCAAATCAGTTGCTTTTGCTTCTATGGTTTGAATAGAAAGTTTCTCGATTGGTGGACCTTATATAGTGACAAGCAAAGTTATATTGTTAGTACTCATAATACAAGATTCATATCTTAGTTTGGGACTAGCTCGCTTTGTGTGAATTGTCTATTACCTACATGTTATTGTTGGCATGGAGAGGATAGCTTGCTTGTTTATTACATGGAGCTGGTCTGATAGCTATTTCATTAATTGTGTGATAATATGCTATGATGGTAGGTATAGTATAATTAGTAACATAAGTCACATTGGTCAAAATTCGACATCATTTATTTTCCCTCCAACAAACAGAATTATTTTGTATCTACACATAAAATATTTTCCCTTGGTAGGTATTTAGCCATTACCATAACATAAACCCTTTTAGTTCGTCGACCTCACAGTCATAACTATTCAAATAGGCTGTGTACCTAAACACCACTTAAAAATTCTGTTTAAAAACCTAAAATAATTAACAAACTACCTACTTTGAAATTGAAACAAGTATACTAAGTTATTTTTGCAGCAAAAAAACTGCAAAAGCGAATATTTTGTAAAAAATTACAGAAGGACATGTCTAACATTTTGAATTTCAACAATTTCAAATGTTACATTATTTTATCGATGTCGTAAATACCATACGAGTATATTATGAACTTATTTTTTTTTATAAAGTGTTTGTTTTTAACATGAAACTCGAAAACTTACATAAAAGAAAGGGAGATCTTTTCTAAATATATTTATTGTAGATTTATAAAAGTTGCTTGTATAACTATTAAAAATGTGTCAAAAATAAATTAAAAAACACAACATCCCAAGTAAACAAGGATATTTACACGAAATAAAAGGAGGTACAAAAAGTACGAATATTTTTTTTCCTATTCTGCACTTTTCGTAGTAGAGAACGAGAGCTTATAGCTGTGACAGGTTGAGCTTTTTTAATTAAACTTCTCGTTGGAAGGAAGGAAATGGGGAACAATACGAGAAAAAAAG
Organism: Athripsodes cinereus; assembly: GCA_947579605.1. NCBI lineage: Eukaryota > Metazoa > Arthropoda > Insecta > Trichoptera > Leptoceridae > Athripsodes > Athripsodes cinereus. Next base: position 26,784,987 of record OX388308.1, on the reverse strand, counting down.
CTGCTTACATCTCACGAACCGCATTGAAAATCCACATTAAGCTCTGCTGACAGAACGCAATCAAGATTTGTGTCTGCCACTAATTCAGTCTGTTAGGTGTTTTTTTCAGGAGGTGAATTACAAGCTAAAATAGATTAATGATATAGTAATGACTCGTGTGCTGAAAAAAAATCCTGAAGATAAGACATTTTTTTGCTGAGATTGTACAGTGGAAATTGACTGGGTACTTTTTGTAGTTAACCCGAAAAATAAATACGATGAAATCACATTAAAGCATTTACTAGAAGAAAACGTTTGATTTCAATTTATATAATTATGGAATTCTACTAATTGATTACCAATCCATTCCCTCGTTTTAGAGCGCTATTGTATTTTTTGTTTTTGCTAATGGCCTACTGTATGTTATGTTCTTTTTTTTTGTTTTCGAATGTAAAGTGAATATGATTAATTCATTTCATGTTTTTTTATGGATTTGTAAACTTTCTGATTTATTAATTGTAAGATCCGTAAACTTCACTGGTCAAATATTGAGTTCATGTATTGATTTGTAACATGTACCAAATGACTGTATGTTTTGCTTTGCTGATAAATAAAAATAAAATAAAAATATTTATAAAAATATTTCGACGATTCACATAAGTACTAATAAAATTCCGCGTAGGTAGTTCTCGGTAAAGGAGAGGTGCTTTACATTTTTTGTAAGTTTTCAAGTACAACGTAGGGGGCAGGGGTTCGTAAAATTTCACGAATAAAATAATTAGGTATATAAAATCAACAAATCAGCGATGAGGTACAGGTATGCCATTCATATTGAATACCTTATTTTTTATCGGCACGAAAAAGTTCAACTTACAAATTATGTTAATTACTAACATAAAGTTGCTTTACTGGAAATTTCACTTGTGGGGGATGTCGTGATTGTGTATTAGTACAAAATATTACTAATAATATTATTATAAGGGTGTTTTAATACAGAACCTTAAAGTTGTAAACTCACTACGGCGTGAAAATATGCAATAAATATTTTCACAGAAATTATAGCAATTAAAATATCTCATATTGGGAATATAATACAGTATGTCTTATTTTGGCTAAAGTGATTTACGTCCACGAGGCTTCATGCGGCACGCCACTTCTTAGGCTAGATGAACTCAGTCCTGTCGATGAAACACTTTGATTGCCATTCCATTCAACTTTCACCGCTGTCAACATACTCGCAACAGGACAAACACTTCCAAAAATGCAGAGTTGAGCTTAAGTGTTGTAAGTCCAACTGCTTGAAATAGATAACCAACAGACCTAAAGGGACAATCACATAAATTGTTCACTATATGATCCTCCAAAATGAGAAGGTGTAAACAAATGTTTCATCAATAGTGATCACTAGCGATGACGGATGAAAGTGATTACTACCCGACATAATTTTGATAAAAAGTACTTTCACTGAAATGACCATAGACAAGTTTTTCCTATTATTTCTCGTATTTTCATGTTGTCGAGAATTTTATAAATTTGTTTTAATTTTTATTAGCTGTTATTTGAAATTTACTTCTTTTCATTCTGTGTTTTACGAAAATGCGTCAAACTACAGACAACGTGACCGTGAGTTATGACTCAGCAGTGAAAGCATAAGATGAAAAAGTGTGACCAGACGTGTTCACTTTCGATGAACAGGTTTGACTCTGACACTCTGGATGATCATTCACAGTGAACCAATATGAATGATGCTTTAGTTTTTCACGATAAAATTTAAAAAAGTGAGAATGATAATTAATAGCAACGACCCTAAATAATTTTTGACAGTAATTTTGTATTGACGAACATATGAGAAGCGAATTAAATTAGATATCTTGAAACCACTGTCATAATTATAATGGTTGTACTGTAAAATTACGTATCATGACATAGTTAATGTGGAAGCTCGACTTAAGTATGAAAAAATAATTATAGGTCAATCACTAACACCCCACGACCAATAACAAGAAATTTCATTTAAAAAAAAAACCTAAACTAATTTTCTTTTTAGTGCGACGTAAAAAAAAATACCGCAAGGGGAGGTTTTCATAATAAAAGCTTCATCCCCGCACAAAGGGCGAATAACATTATTTTGTATTGTGTTATATTTGGAGAAAAAATATAATATACAGTGTGTTCATTCTAAAAAGCTTCCTTCTTTCTTTATCTTATTTACAGGACAGAAACCATCCTCCTCTTCTCAAAGAGTCTTTGTGTCAATTGAGTCACTTCTTCCAACAGCATTCTTAGCAACCTGATTTTGTTGTCATAGAAACAATATATTGTGAAAGAAGGATGTCCACGATGTCGGAAACCTTGTGGAAAAAAGAAAATTGCTTTATTTGGCCAATTATCATTGGAAACTCTCCATATATGATTCAGTCAGGACCATAACCTCCCGTCTGCTCATAGACGATAAAAATTGAATTATGTAGTAAACGCTGTCATCATGGTGTCTACTATCCTTCGCTTCAGAGATAATGTAACAATATTTTTCGCATTTTTTTAAGAGGTAAACTTAGCAGTAAAGAAAACACATAAGACATCATTCGCAATTGAGAAATGAAAATTTAAAAAAAAATGTGACACCATATATTATATCTCTGAAACGGAATATTGCACATCCTGTGTTGATAGGTTTTTTCTACGATAAAATTTTATTCTCTAACTACAAACGGAAGAGAAAATGTTTGAGAGGACACCCTGTACGTATTGTATGCCTACACGTAAAAACAAATTTGTACAAATATTTTTTGCCGATATAGTCTTTTTTCTCGTTACTTTTTAAAGTATATTGTCGGCCGTCAATTTTAATCATCTTTTTGTAATAATTTTAACGAATATTTTTTGTAAGTTAATGCATTTGTGTTTGCACAGAGGGTGCATCGACTGTACAGGAAATATAATTTGTTCACCAGTTAGAACCTATATCCTGTTTTTCTGTGTATTTTTTGTTGTTTGAGAATGACAAAGGCAATACACAATAATTACGTGTATTAATTTCCAACATTTATAGAAGTGTTGAACGTTGAAAATTGGGCTCGGATATTAGAGTTTAAAAGTTTACATTTTACAATGCACCCATCCATCACATCATGACATCTTCCACAAATGGAGTAGCCAGCGGACTAATTTCTTATAATAAACATGCAATTCGTCTTCTCCGTATCAATAAAAGTAAAGATATTTGGTGATGCGGGTGCGTTGTTCAAAGATGAAGATAATAAGAAATGCAAGAATGTTCCACTTACCTTCTGGATGAGGAATCTGGAACCTGGAATTCGCCTTGCCTCTCACACAAATTCGCTTCTTTTATATAATATATATTAATAATAAACTTAATGTGCGGTAATTTTTATATTAATTTATGCGGGTTTGTATATTTATATTTTATTTATAAGCGGTTAAATAATATATTGATGCAAGCGATGCGATAGGTACTGATTCACAATGAATACTGGTGGGGAAGAAAAAATGAAAGGAACACAATGTAATATGATTGCTGCAAGGATGGGAAGAATTGTGACAATTTTTGATAAATGAAACATTTCACACAAACCCTTTCACCTCCACATAGGAACAACCCGAAATCAACCATAAATTAGAATTGGCTCAAACAATATTCACTGTGTCGGTTTTAAGGTAGTAGAATTGCATAGCGAAATAAATATAACAAATGTTTTATTCTACTATTTGATTTATTTACTAGAGAGACGTCTTTCGTCTTGTTAGGACATTGTCAATCTCAATGTCAGTCTCAAGATTGACAATGTCGAATGTCAAAATAAATCGAATAGTAGAATAAAATACTTGTTTATTTATAAATCGAATAGTAGAATAAAATACTTGTTTATTTATAAATCGAATAGTAGAATAAAATACTTGTTTATTTATAAATCGAATAGTAGAATAAAATACTTGTTTATTTATAAATCGAATAGTAGAATAAAATACTTGTTTATTTATAAATCGAATAGTAGAATAAAATACTTGTTTACTTGTTTATTTATACCGAAAAGTAAAGATATTCAGAATGGGTGGAATACATCATCGCTGAATTGAAGATATTAAATGTCTTAAAACGTGGAAGATCCCGCCATTTCCCCAGTAAATAAAAGATTTACCATTTCTTTCCGTGAGTTTCGAGTGTCCCGTAAAAGGCAGATACACTTAAGTAAAACATAAGGTTTTAAGATTAAATTATGACCCTTAAATTATTATTTTCTGTAGTAAGACATTTGGCATCTTCATTTAAGCAATATCACCTATCTGGAATATTTTTTTAATAAACGTTCTACGAATACCGTTTTTCCAGGATCTTCAAAAATTTACGTCAAAAAGTCAGAGTTCTATTTTTCTTCGAGGACTCTAATGGACATCTAACTGAGAAATGTAATAGTTAACTATACTTTACTACTATTCTTTACCCTTACGCCGTGACCCAGGTTGTATAGGCAGAGAGAACGGAATGCCATATAGATCTATCCTCACATACTTCTGTCGCTTCCTCTACATTCTTTTACGATTTAACTGTGAGGCAAATAAAACTGTTTTCTGAAAAAAGCCATATGGAATAAAAATGAAAAATTGAAATATAAAAAAAATACAATGCATCATCTGCAAATGCATGGGAGGGTTTGGAATATGGTAATAAGAGAAAAAAGTGCAAATCAACAACATAGCAATTATTATTGTGTAAAAGGACGCAGTACTGCCTAATGAAAAACCATTTTGTATGCGTTTTGTTTTTAAACAAAAATCACTCCCTCCAATTCATCACAATCCTCTTCAAGTACATAGTTACAATGAAGGTTTGTATTATAGGTACTAAGGGGAGAAAATTATGTATGTATTGTGTTTCCGAATTCGCCTGCCAATTAAACACTGAAATGATATTTAATTTGTAAAATTATTAGTAAAAAATTGAAAATGTGGAGAAAATTAATAATTAAAACTTAAAAGGGGATACGTAGGAGAATCTTTTTTTTTAAAGATATATTTATTTATTTATTTTATTCTTCACTGTACATTGTTTACAATAATACAAATTAAAACATTTATCATAGAAAATATCAGTTATACAATTCAATGTATAGAGGGCGAGTTTATCGCTAAAATGCGATGTCTTCCAATTAACCCGGTTATTAAAATATCTGGGTTTTGTTATAAACCCTAATACAACCTTATACACCTTTCACACTGAGCTTGTGTCGTGAAAAAGGAGTTTGCTGGCACCCGGCATCGAACCACGGACCCCCAGTTCACGAATCTTAGTTCTCTACCACCGGGCTACCGACATACTCTATAATCTCGTTATGTTTTTATTTTCAGTCTTGATATTGTAACTAACCTATTTTCTAAAATATGGAAAATATATCGCTGTGTTTTATTTTTACTTAAGAAATTGGTTAATGGCTTAACTATTTTTGATAATGTATTTATTTTTTAATATAAAAACCTAACCTTTATCAAAATACTTTACGCAGATACAGAAAACAGTGTAAAACAATTGAGTTCATATAGAATCCAAAGTAATGTTAATATATTTTCGACATAAATTTTCCCCTATCCTACTTTAAAATGTATTTCAGTGAAATTATGACGAACTTAATAAATTTTCCGGCTGACAGGGAACTTTAAAAACACTTTGTAGATATGCATAATATAAAAAATAAAAGGGGACTTTAGTGTGTAACCGTAAATGCGTTTCATTGTAAAAATGACAACAACTGATTGATCATACCTTCATTGTTCTAATAATTGATGTGACGTTTTTCAAGTCACCTATTTTTAGTCTGATTCTCTTTCCTTTTAAAAAAACATTTTAAGCTATTTATAATCATCATTATCACGGTTTCCTACTTTAACGCTCCTGTTGGAAACAAAAGGCAGAAATCGGCCTTCTCCGTTCAGAGCGCCTCTGCGCCAATTGAGTCATATTTTCTCATGACTTTTGAGAATCTTACATATTAGTATGGGTACCCCATTTTGGAAGTATCCAACATCAGAACAATACCTACACGTGACGCTGTCATCAGGGTTTATAAGAGAATATCGGATCCTTCGGCAAGTCTCCCGGTAGCTTAATTGAACAAAACACTCCTCGCGTAAAGGAAGAGATGCGGGTTCAATAGTCCTGTCCGGGGCACTACCGAATAAGGTGACGTTGTCTTTTCTAAGCCTAATATGGTAGTTTCATGTGTTAAATTTACATAGGTATATTTATTTTATTCTTCAATGTAATAATCATTGTAAAAATAACATCGATAAACAGTCCTACACATTGTTTAATAGAAATTCTACGGATTCTGACATTACCATCTTCGTTTTTATATTTTGTGGTTTGAAACATTATTGCATGAAACTATCGATATTCAGTCGATAATTCAACGAACCACAATCTATCAATATCAATTAAGAACTTAATCGAATAAAGTAAATTCTATTTTATCGATGAGAAATATCTTCCTATATGTGGTGATAAATAAATTTGATGGGAAGTGATGGTATTTTACAATTTATCGATATCGGCTTTTCACATAATCCAATTATTATTGTCCTATAGCCGAGTGAAATATATTTATTTTCTCATTTTTTATTTATATTTTTATTATGTGCATTATCAGATTTAAAAAGAAAACAATGTTTAATACTTCCACGATGGCATTTATGGTTGCGAGCTTTTAGGAGTTTCGGCTGTCATCCGGAGAAAGGAAAAAGTGTTTACCGTCTGTCGAAAACATTGACTACGTATTTTCATTTTATTGCAACAAACTTCAGAGCATAATAATTACACAAAATCTATGTTTACAAAAAAAAAAAAAAATACACGCCAACTCTTTCAGATGTAAGCTGTCCTATAGTTTCATAGCTTTAAAACCTATATAATGTTGTATATATCATGCAAGTTTCTGTCATGTGTTAAAGCTGATAAAAATTTTGTTTGATCTCTTATATCAAATTTTTAGCATTGATTAAATACATATTTTCTTTTTTTATGCTTGAAGATTTTGAAATGTATTTAAATGATTATATTAAAATGCAAATGCCGGATATTGTTTGAATAAATAAATAAATAAAGGTCAAAAACACTCCTGTCTTTCTTATCTCATATCCCATATAACCAATGTCACTCAATCACTCATTCGTCATTTATGTAAGAATGCTGTTATATTTTATCGTTTTTAGATGATTTGCACGCCAGAAAATCTATATAATGTTATTCTACGAGACACACTACCCATTAAGTTTTCAAAAAAGAACAGGTTTCCCAATTTTTTTAAACACTGTCTTTTTAAAAGTAAAACATCATGCGTTAGACATCTGACATCTTCAATTTAACAACCCAAACTTATTTATACGTATTCTTTTCATAAAGCTCGTCTCAAATTCACTCATTTTTCTAAAAATATGAAGTTAAATTTTCAACCTAGCTTTGTAAGGGTAAATACATGAATAGATCAATAACAACGGCATTCAATTCATCTGTATGGAGCATACAAAATAATAAAAAAAAAAGTATAATTGTATAATCACGTACGATAATCCTCGCATCGAACTGTGCACAGTTTTAGACAAGCTATCTATCTCTATTGAAAGCTGGTTCCATTATCTACAATGAATAAGCGAAATTCAACACTGTATACATGTAGGTATGTAGGTACGTTGTATGCAATACAAACGTAGTTAAAAACGAATTGCTTTTAATGTGTTCTAAAAATGTTCGATAGGTACGTAATTTGTGTTACCTATAAAATATCTGTTACTATTTTAGGCATTGTGTGTTCGTTTGTCCAAGAATTAGACCTTTTACAAATATTGATCTCAAGAAAGAGGCTTAAGTTTGTAAGTATGTTTTTATATTTTAATGAATATTAATCGTAATCGGTAGAGTTTTATAGTTTTCTGTAAGACTCAAGTATTCATAAAACAACACAAATGAGAAAAAAAACAGACATGCATTGGAAATTTAATACAGCAGTGATGGGGTATGTCAACCATTCTGAATACCAAACATTTTCCTTGCACGAAGAGAACAACATACATGTTTATTACATGCTATCAATTTGCTGACTACTGCACTTGTGATAAAAATATCATGAAACTATGGAATAATGAATTCAGTTAAATTGTCATCTGGTAACTTTTTAAAAACAAATAAAAATATGATTTAAAGTTTAACTGCCTAGTTACTTTATTATACTGACCCAAGTTTCGACGTGCGTGATCTCATTTTCAAACTAAACATATTACCTATAACACCTTATTAGGTAGGAAGGTATTAAATTTAGTTTGAAAATGAGATCACACGTCGAAACCTAGATCACTATAATATTGTAGGTATCTAGTTAAATTTTAAATCCTAATTTTTTTTTCTTATAAATGGAAATGGAGTTTACAAAACAAATAACGATAAAGTACTCTATCTGGTTACTTGTTTTACATAAAAATAGTTTTGTGATATGATTTCATCTTTGTTTTCCTTATTTTAACTCCTAAACACCTAGTTTCAGAACATGAGAAAGCTATGAGTCTCTTTTATTCAAAATAATATTATTCAATACCGGGGCCTTGCACATGGTGGAGGATCGCTCGAGGTGGAGATAGAATATGGTCTACAGAACGAGGCATGATGGTCACGATCCTCAGAATTGAGGGACCGACGGAGATGATGATGATGAATACCGATTTATTTAAAGAACGAGCTCTGCTTAATTTTGAGGGAATAAATTGTATAGGTACTTAGATATTTTTGAAAAAAAATTGACTAAACCACATTTTAAGAAATTCTTATAAATATATCGTTGTATCACAGAAACGGAGTATTGAGATAAGTTTGTCTTCCGGGACGACAAAAACCTTACAGACAAAAAATACTACCTTCTCTTCAAGTAAAAATATTCATGGGAAATAATTTGTAGTGGCTTATATTATTTATAAGTAGAAGGAATGATAAGTAATATATTATTTCACATTATTATTTTCACGATAAATAAAAGTATGAAAAATGAAATCTCTCAGTAGTAGGTAATAATATATTGTCTCCATATCTTAGCACACACATACGGAAGGAAATGCCATAAATAACTCTTTACGTATATAAAATGTTCATATTACAGTATTATGTACATATCTTCGTAATATTGAAATTTACTTTATGCCACCGTAAAAACTTGAGTGGTTTACTATCAGAATATTGGACATTTATTTGTAGTAAAATATCAGTAAAAATATCGATAACTAATTAGGTTTAGACTGGTTTCCATACTGCAGTTGTTTTATCAGCTAATTTACCTAAACACAAATTTCAAATGATTTAATTCATTCATTCATACTATAACAGCATTGTCCACGAATACAATAGCCAGCGGGTTAACAACCCGTAATTAGCATACAAGTTGTCTTCTCCGTGCCAATAAAGGTTAAGATATTCAGTATAGATGACATACCTCATCGCTGAACTGAAAATGTTAAATGTCTTAAATGTAATGTTTTACGAATACCTGCCTCTTACAGGATACTCGAAAATTAACAGAAAAGAGTGGGAGATCTATTCTTTATCAGTTTTTTTTACTGTTTTAGATGCAGTGTTATAAAACTCAACACAAAAAAAAGAATTGGGTTAGTTGAAAGAGATCGCGCTTTTACGATTAACTCGCTCTCTGTTTATTGATTATACCTATTTAATTTGAATATTTTTTCCTTTAAAATTGTATATATTGTGATCAATGGACGGCAAAGAATGAATAAATAAATAAAATAATATTTCAGATTCTTAGTTAAAAACCAACTGAAGAAGGACACGAACTGTGGCACAAACGTAGAACTAAAGAGACTAGCTGAAAATAGGGAGATATGGAGAAGAAAATGCAAACTCGTTGCAGACCAATCCAATAGATTTTATATATTTAAAAACTTATTTTTTGGATTTTTCCAATTTCAAAATCAAAAAACTCACTTGTTAGCCAATTGTATACCGACACAGTAAATAGAACGAAATATTAATTCTGTAACATAAAATGATAACAATTTTTATTGCGTTTTCAGTCTCGTTAGTCTATGGAGAAGACAAGGGATGACTATAGACTTTTACTCGCATTTTATTACGTACAATCCAATATCCATTTACTATGTATTTTTTATACATTTATTTAGCGAAGAGTTTTGAAGGAAGACAGATGAGAGGAGGAGAGAGAAAGAGGGTAGTTATGGAATGTGAGATACTTCTACATAAAGACAATTTGATTGGTTTGAGGGGAAAGAAATGTGTCAAGAGAGAACGCACAGTGTCGCTTTCAGATAAAAGCAATGTTTTAGTGTGTTTGCTTTTTTATATATAGCAATTCTATATAATGTAATAACCAACGTAGTTTTCCCTGGATTTATTCAAGAAATAATCTTCGAATTGAATGAAAAACAGGTTAGTTGGAAGTTGGAAGATATCGCTTATGCGATAAACTCGCCCATTGCACATTATCATTTATTTGTATTACATTATTTTATAATTTTGCAATTATGTATTGTGTAATAAAATCTACTATAGTAATAAATTTAAAAAAAAAATAACACTCGCAGATGATGTAAATATTTTCTTGTAAAAAAGGTTTTTTTTTTATCTGGCAACATTTTGTGATAAAAATGACAGATTTATCAGTAAAAAATAATGTGATTTATTTTTGAATTTTGTTAAGGTTAATTTTTACTTTAATTGTTTTTTTTTTATACAAATACCAATTATCGATATTTAAAAACGACAGATTTTTTTATTTATCTTGCATGAAATTTTGTATTTTGAGAGCTTAATTAAAATACTAAAATATAGAAATTGGGTGGCCAGCAGATCAGCCGTAGGTATGTAACAAACATGCAAGCCGTCCTCTCTGTGCTAACTAAAGGGTTTGGCTGCATTGATGGTCACCGCCTCATGTAGGTTCCCCCGAACAAATTCAAAACCATACAGAGGACACTCCACAACATGGATTATTGTCTGGCATTGTGAGCAACATTGATACACAGAACAAGAAGACGAACTCCATATAATTAATAATTTTTCAGTCTATCCTTTATACAAGATGCGTCAAAAGCTTTCATCTTATTTATTTATTTATTCATTGTTTACTGTACATTGATTACAAACAATTACATAAAAGGTAAACATTCAAGTTATATACAATCAATATACAAAGGGCGAGAATCATTCGGATTACACAAAAATTCTAGATACTGAAAACATCCCTGTTACATCTATAATTTAAAAACACTAGGGGTGCGTAGGGGTAAAAGAAGCACACTTAAGATATTTGTATAAAAAATAACATTAAAATTTTTACTAGTCCGCCCAACTGTCTAATTCCATAGACAAGGGTGCAAATTTTAGAGGGAGGGTAGGGAGAAATAATATAAAATGTAAAATTGCACTCATTGAAAAAATATCACACATAAGTACCTAGTTGTGTAACTTTTTATCTTTAATAAATAATGAAGGGTAAAAAAACACATGAATATTGTTACAAAAAGAAAAAATGTATTAATGTTTTAGGAAAAACATTGTTATCTATGTTATGATTTGGGAGGGATGAAAGTCTTGACTGGGTTACGTTTATGTATTTTGAAAATATCCAATGATCCACTCTAATCCAACCGCTTATTTAAACTTCTACCGGGAGCAATGCAGGAAAAGTCTTTTTCATTCAAAGCATCTTCAGCAACGAGTAAACTGGATTGGCCACAACATCAGGCACCCAGACCTGCTCATCACCATCGCGGAGGGCAAAACCGAAGGCAGAAATGGTAGTGGCTGACCAAGAGACATCTATATAGATCAAGTGAAGAAATACATGAATTACTGTGGCATTTACGTAGAATTTAAGAGGCTAGCAGAAAAAGGGAGAAATGGAGAAAAAACCAAACTCGTTACAGTCCAATCCAATGGATTGTAGATAACTATATGTATCGGTTTGTCTTTTACCTTTGCTAAAAATAAGTTCGCCCTCTGTATATTGATTGTATCTAATTTGAATGTTCACCCTTTATGTAATTGTTTGTAATCAATGTACAGTAAAAAATGAATAAATAAATAAATATGTATATTTGTCCAACTGAACCACTTCTTCCCAAGACATTTCAATTGCTGTTGATGTCGTTGTCATAGGAACAATTTGCTATGAAAGAGGGATGTCTAGTAGATATATTGTAGGTATCTGTATGTTTGTTTCATGCAGTTAATTCTCTGGTTACCCTCCTTGATATTTCCTGATGATATAGATATAAATAATTTTAATCTTTTGGTAATCAAGAAAGGAGATTATCTGCAAGTGCTTTTATTTAGGATGTTTATTATTTCATTAGATAAAAACATAATCGGTGATGCAAAACAACTGAGGAATTATCTATTCATTAAAAGTGAGAAAGGAGAGATTTGTAAAGAAACCCTTGGTTACTAACTTACTTTTTTGAAAATCTGTGATAAGGGTTGAAACTCAAGGGATTGTTCACCGAAGAAAAAGTGTTTGACGAGAATTCACCGTTTGAATGATGTTCCATGCTTCACTCATTTTCAGGTCCTTTGTCATGAAAAATTATAGAAATCAATTGGATGTTAAATGGTATATTCACGTCATCTTCGACTCGCTGAAATTGCATGCCAATGAAAATAAATATATCTACATTATAAACTATTTATTCCCAAATTTCCCCAATTACGGAATGAATGTGCGAACGTAATTTTTAAAATTAGCATTTTTTTTATTTTTTAAGTTTACCTTATGTTTTTATTATTTTTAACATCAACATGTGGATGGAAAGTCGTGTAAGATGGTCGCATGTTGAGTAATAGAAATCGGCGAGCATGTATGAGAAATTGGATGAATGTGGAGGAAGCGAAAGAAGTAAATAAGCTCTGCCTACCCCGCCTAAAGACACTGTTTGAGGAAATAGTATAGTATAAAATCGTAAAAACACTATCCCAAATTGTAGAAACATACATCCAAATAGAAGTTTATTGAAAAGTTTGTGAATTTATTAAAATATTATTTGCAACCTCGTTACGCGTAGTCATATTGTTACCAGTATAAAGATAATATTTTTAAGATAAATTACGACAGTACCTAGTTAATTTTCACGCGGCAAACTGTCCCAAAACTAAGGGGAAGGTATTATATTATTATTACTGTTGCAACAATAAGGGTTACATTAATGAGAATCAGGATATTATCTCCGCCTACTCTTAGAACGAGGACAGAGAAAAGATTTGGAGGGTGTAAGGTTGTGAGACAGCCTGCAACTTCTTGAGACGAGACTGCTGTTAACTCAAGATTAATGGTGTCCCGTGTTATTGAGAAAAAAAAAATACAAAAAATCCTTTAATAAAGAGTTACAACAAGGACTTTATGTAAATAATGAAAGTTAAAGGTGTCGAATTCAAGGACTCTTGAAGTTTGATCCAATTTATTTTATTAATTTGAAGGAAACAAATAAAAGTTTTTTAATGACGTTCTTTTTTAAATGATATTTTTCAATAATAATAAATTCATTATTATTTTCAGAACACGTGTTTAGTCAATAGATTTTTGTAGAACTTAAGCTTTATATTTCTGGAAAGAAATAAATAAAACAAAAATAAATATTTTTTGATCAATTTAATATCTCAATTTTGGGAGCGTTGAATTTAAAACTAAATATTGTAAGTACACAAGATGTTAAGTTAAACAATATTTCCATTTCTTCCACACAACCATTTTCGTCTTGATGCCAAATTTTGGTTGAAAAAAAAAACAACCCTTCCGGGAATCAAATTCAAGACCTCGATGCTACAAGTCTATTTCGAAAGCCGTTGCAAAACTTTGCCGGTTCTTTAATTTGCTATTAATTTTGAAATATTGACACAATAAATAATATTAAGTAGGATTACTTCAATTTACCTTGAGATAATATTCCGGCTTCCACAAGCCTTGCTTCCATCAAGAGACGTGGTAGCAGAAGACAGAAAGCAGTTACCAGATGAAGGAAGGGTGCTGTAGGACCTCCATGCTGCCAAAGACTATGAAGAACACCTGAAAAAATATTAGTAACATATTTTATTATCATCATCTTCATCATCATCATCGCCCTCAACGCTCCTCTCGGGAGCACAGGGCAGAAACCAGCCTCAATATTTTATTAAGTGATCAATGATTTCGATTAAAAAAACCGACATAAATTAAGAAAAATAGCATCTTTTTAACACTTTCCTATACATAGGTACACAGATGTTAGTATAGCTGGCGGACTTATCACTTACGTAATTTCTTCCAGACAACCAGTACTGTCTCAATTTTGCTGAGAGAGTTCTTTTCTAAACCCTCCGCGACCCAGCTGGGAATCGAAACCAGGACCTCGATGATGCAAGTCAACTGCGATAGCCGTTGCACCACGTGGCCGGTTTATCATCTTGTCACCACATCTTTAGATAGATATCAAAAGAGAGAACGTCTCTAGCGAGCCTCAAATTCTGAATCTCCTGACTGAAAGACTAATACTCTAGCATCCTGAAGATGGTTAACCCTTTCAGGATTGTAATTTTCAACAATTAATTTTAAAAATCCATCTCAAATGGAAGAATTAAAACTAAAAATACAAAAAATATTGTCGTTTCAGAAAAAATGAATCCAAATAGTATTTTCCTTGGAACATAAAAAAATGTACAACCAACAAACCAAGCATATGATACCTTAGCCTAATTCTTCACTGACAATATACACATAGAACAATGATTACGTACGAACGTTTTTGTACGTAGACTGGTAAAATGTCAAAAATGTTATGGTGACGCATTAAGTTTTAGTATCACTCTCGTCGTATAAACTTTATACATCATAAAACACATGGTTCTATGAGTACATTCTAAATACTCCAAATGAATTTTGAGAGCATGGGGCAGTTTGTACATTCATAAATATTTTATTTTATTTTTTTTAAATATATTTAAACAGCTTTTATCTTATACACAAAAATTAAATTACATAGGTGCTTCCAAGAGTCATTGTAAAAGAATAGAATAGGCCTCTCACTCTTTTTTCAAGCTTTCGAGTGTCCTGTAAAAAACAGGTTTTTGAAAAAACTTCACTTTTTATGACTTTTTATAACCTTTTTAGTATTGTTTTCTGTATTGAGATATTTAAGATCATTATTTCAGCGATGCCACCTTTCCTGATTACACTTTTTGCTTAAATTATCTATTCACAGATAAGTATAATAGCTGGTAACTATCGCTCATTTTATTTCTTCCAGATGCTGTCTAAATTTGCTATCAATGCGAAGAATATCTTATTTTCTATGGCATGTAAATCATGACTTTATATACCTGTCTATATTATTACGGCATTTCTCTTAAGCGGTGTAGCCAGCTGTTTGACTGCATGTCATAATTATGAAAACTACGATATGGCATGTATCCTGACTGTTTAACTTTTATTGGCATGGAGAAAGAGATTTGCATGTTTACAACATACGATTATTCAGGTCCGAAATTATAAACGAGGAACCCAATATTCGTAAGTATGTCGACACTTTACGAACGGATGGCGATCTGTTCGTACATTCTACTAGATACTGCATTATAAAACTATTTTGACAATTCGTTAAAAAGAAATATTTTTGCCTACTGTACCCATTGTTTTCAAACGGTGGTCACATAAGATCTTGCCTGTCCCTTTTATCTACCTGCTCCCCATTCATTAAAACTTCACCCAACAATCTCATAATTTACACAAAACAAATGAGTAATTGACAGCGATGCTATGAGAATATATCTTAACAAAACACGTGCGTAGATTCATCTATTGTTATTTCTTTCTCTCTTCAGGCAAATAGTGAGACAGCAATGCTAATCGTCAAAACTAACCCCTGGTCGGTCGGCCAGTTAAAGCCGATGGTAACATTTTACTGAAATAATATCAACGGATGTTTATAATACTGAAAAACGAGTAGTCATATCAAATTTTGGACCATATTAAAATAACTTGAGCTAACGGACTTTTATAATATTGGCCCTCAGTTTGCCTACTATCCCACTTGTGAGATTTGAAGTGGTGGTATATGTAGATACATAGACAATAAGATATATTCGCTTTAAATATTCTTATACCTAATTATTTTTTATTATTTGAATGACTTGCTAAGCGCCATTTTGTGAAAAATATCCCCCTCAAGAGCGCTCTTTGCTAACTAAGGCTTATGGTTGTGTATGGACTTCCGTTTGATTTCTTGAATAAAAATGTGTTCAGTTGGTTCTTGAACCGACATGTCGTGCGTTTCTCTGATATTCTGTGGAAGCCTGTTCCAGACTACAGGTGCAGATATTGCAAAAGCACGCTTCAAATAATATATTGGTTTCTATACAGTACTGGTCACCTCTAATTTAGTTTTAATTCTTATATAATATTTGTGTACGGTAACCATTGGATACAGGTCTAGTTAAAAAGTCTCGAGCTGACTTTGCTTAGTGTAAGTGGTAAAAAGTAATGTTTTGTGGCTTTAAACATTACTCCTCCAATGTGACACTTGTCAGTTGTAGTCAGCGGGAAAATTAATTAATCCCAGAATGGGATAAAACCGAGGAATGGGTAAAGGAAAGGGAATATGAAGGGAATGAATTTTGTACTTTGGAAACTTAGCTAATAACAGTAATAGTAATAATAATAATATAACGAATTAAAACTTAAAATTGTTAAATTGTGTTCTTTAGGACGAAAAATGTAAGGGACAATTAAAAGTCAAGTACCGAATAGTTTTTAGTTGTTTCATTAATACGGAAATTATAAGGAAATTTGAGGTAACTGAAGTTTCGAGCGTTGAAGTATTGCGTGGAGCAAATACTCATAGAAAATTAATTGTTCACAATAATCAAGCTTGGTAAAACTTCATATATTTTGGTTACATAATGAGAGGAGAAAAATACACCATCCTGCAAGTTTTCGAATGTGGCAGGAATTTGTAGAATATAACGTTTTTTAAGGCGTTCAAAATCTTTAGTTCAGCGATAAGATTTGCCACCAATCCTGAATATTGAAACTTCCTGAATACTTAAACTGACACTTTACTAGCAGTTTGTCCTCTGGCTACCCTACTTTTGGTAGATGGCATGATGAGATGTTTGATTTTTATTTTTATTGCGAATTCAAAAACTTGAAAAATATCATTAATATTATAATTTACGCACGACGTAGATTTCGACAGGGATTCTGTCATTTTTGGCGCAAAATTGACTATAGAATAAAAAAAAATATCAGTACAATTTAAGAATGTCAAAATCCTTTTCGATTTTGGTCGCCTTGGTCGCACGTAGAATAAAATATTTGTGGTATTATTAAAGATTCGACCTTGGTCGCACGTAGAATAAAATATTTGTGGTATTATTAAAGTTTTTGACTCCAAACATTCATTGGTTTAGAGACTACCACAGTGTTACCGCCAAATCAATAAATAAAGTAATAATCTTTATTCCACTTTTTTTCATTTTTGATCTTTGAATTTTATACACACTTATAATATCACTTTCATAATATTTCAATATATTTTTACGAGTAACTACGTAACATCGGGTTAAAATGCTACTAGGAACATAATAATAATAGTGTTGTTGGGACGTGTGTAACTGAGTGCATTGCGTGGTATAGAGGAACAAGGAACATGGGATAGGGGTAAGGATGGATGGGGAATGAAGTATAACCATAGAGCACGAGTATACGAAGATTAATTATGCCTCTGGTGGTCATAAAATGGTTTCACGTACATTCATTCATTATATATAACACGTACATCAGTCATGTTCGTTAACACTGTTGGCTAACTTCGTAATTAGTTGAGTTAAGAACACATTAATGTAAGTAATTATACTGTAAAATTTAAAGGCTGTTGTATTTTACTTTCTTCAGACGTGGTCTTGAAAAACTACTCTCTTTTTATCATCAGATTCGATGCTCTTGAAAATATGCAAAGGCTTTTCCTGTGTCTCAAAATGCTTAATGTTTGTTGTTACTTATTTCCAGTGTTATTATAATATGATAGATTTTTAAATTAAACATAATGTATAGTTATTTCACTATTGACTTTATTTATTTTTGCGAGCTGGCTTTCAAGAGCTTCCGCTCTCATCGTCAGGCAAAAGTAAAGTGAAGCTTCATTACAAGTTAAGTATGTGACAAACAGAAAACAATAGGTGAACATTAAAAATAAAAGAGATGTGTTTTTATCATGTATCGTCAACCATATTGTAATAATTCTGATATTATAATATGGTATGGAACCCTGGACACTGACTGATAGGAGAGGAGAATACAATCATATGAACTCTGGATAATTTGAAAAATTCTTAAAATAGCTTGAAGACACAAGAGTTCGCAATAAAATTATTCTCAAATGGATGAAAGAAAATCTGAAGTGACTCGACAGTGTAAAAACAAGGATTTTGCATTACTTTGGTCATATAATGAGAAGAATCTCTTGGTTGCAAAATTGATGTAAGACAATGATTCAAAAGTAGCAACATATTTCCGTTCAGGGCTACAGTCCAAAAAGGTGGAAATAGTCCTAATGTTCGGCAACTTTCGTAGAGCAGAAGGTACTTAAGAGTAGGAGATCTAGTTGAGATTTTCACGTAACCTTATACTTAATTTGACTAAAATTTAATTGCCTATTAGAACATACAGTTTACGAACAAAGTTTGTTAACAAGATGTATGACAAACGTACTTCAGTGAAAGCTCGCTTTATATAGATATAATATTTTCCTGGGTGCATATAACCTATATGCAGTTCACAACATGACGTGAATGTTAACGTAGTTTCACAATATATTATTATTATTATCATTAGACACCGTGAAACGTAGATACGGCATGGGGAACTTTATTTACGTTTATATGGCGCGAAATGGATAATTTATGTCTGTACATCGGAGCGAAAGAACAATGTGTTACAAGAATTTTTCAACTTTCGTCAGTTGCCGTTCAAAGTTTTTTTTTTATCGTAGGTAATTATTATTTTTACTTCTTATTTCTTTGTTAACACAAAATTACTCTCAAAGATTGTGGGTGATAGCTAGTTTGGCAGAACAGCTAAAAGCCGGTTAACTCTTAAGGTTGGCCTGCTATTAGTGTGGAGGACATTTGCTTAGTGAATAATTTCAGATAAATGGAAGTACCAAAACTTGGAAGCGCTATTCGGGGGGTACGTGGTTCTTTGTTCAATATTTATATATATTTTTTATATTATTATATTTATTTTATATTTTTATTCGACCTCCATAGGCTCCGCAATGGGCACTTGGGGGTGTCAATCCAGAGTACATTTTAAAAACATATAATTCAATTAAAAGAGACAAGGCGTACAACAATATATTAATATCAATGGTGATCGATAATCCCTGGGTGTAAAGGGCCCAGTGATTATGTCGTCAGATGTGATATCAAACTACATTATGTTTCTGCATCCATGTTACTAGAATCTTTTTCCAATAACATTTCGTTAACTGAATAAAATGATTTTTCTAACAAATACTTCCTCACCCCTTCCTTAAAGCGATCATCCTCCAATGTTTTGATATGCAGTGACAGTTTGTTGTACAGCTTCACACTTAAACCCACGAAACTATCCGCAACCTTTGCTAGTCTGCATTTTACGGTTCTGATGCTGCCTGCACTTCGCGTTGGATAGCTATGGTAGTCTGCGTTTAGAGGTGTGTTCTCTATATTTTTTCGAGCATACATAAGGCACTCCTGGATATACGCGCCAGCAAGTGTGAGTATGCCCAGTTTTTTAAAGTGTTCACGGCAGGAATCTCTCGGGCGCAATCCTAAAATGGTCCTTATGGCTCTCTTTTGCAGTATAAAGACTCTGCCTGATTCGGCACTCTTCCCCCAGAACATTATACCATATGACATTATACTATGAAAGTACGCGAAGTACACACATCTTGCAGCATCAAACCCGCAAACCTCTTTAACTTTTCTTATTGCAAAGATCGCAGAACTGAGTCTTGTGCAAAGCTGATCAATCTGTGGGGACCACTGAAGTTTACTGTCTACAACCAACCCTAGGAATTTACAATTGTTTACTATGTTCAATGATTGGTTGCTCAAGATTTCTTTTACAGGAACTTCGTGTTCACGCCGTAAGGAGAAGCGAAGAGCATTCGTTTTCGTCATATTTAGAACTAATTTATTGTCACCAAACCAACTCTTTACATTTTCAAGGGTTTGTGTTACTATATCTTTAGTATACTGTAAATTATCCAAGTCTCTTATCAGTATGGATGTGTCATCTGCAAACACTATGATTTTATTATTATCACTGATTTGACTAGGCAGATCATTGATATATATTAAGAAAAGTAATGGTCCCAAAATAGATCCCTGGGGCACACCACAGTTTATGTCACAAATATCTGATTTTATATTGTCAATCACTGTTATCTGTTTTCTATCTCTCAAATAGGATTTTAAAAAAGATTTTTCAACTCCACGAATTCCATAATGGTCTAATTTAGCAAGTAGCACGTCATGTTGGACACAATCGAACGCCTTTGATAGATCGCAAAAAATGCCAAAAGTATCCTGTCCGTTCTCAAAGGATTCCATAACATAACCTAGCAGTTGTGATACAGCGTCACAGGTATTTTTACCCTTTTGGAATCCATATTGTTGTGGGTGAAGTATACTGTTATTGCTAAGAAATTGTGCAAGCTGCTCGGTGACAATTTTTTCTAGGATTTTACTGAACACAGGCAGAATCGAAATGGGTCTGTAGTTGCCAAAGTCAGTTTTTTCTCCTTTCTTGTATATCGGAGTGACTCTTGCAATTTTCAACAGATCTGGGAAGTAACCTTTTCTAAGACAAGTGTTGAATATTTTGGCTAGATGTGGTGCTATATCAGCTATGATTGTTTTTATAAATTTAATAGAGAGATACCAAAGGTCTTGTGACGATTTGGATTTAATACATCTAGTTACTTTGATAATATCATTTTCGTTGATGGTCTTAAATTTAAAAGTATTAACACATATAGGTAGATTTACCATGTGTTTCATTGCATCATGTTCAGTTACATCGATTTGTTGCGTCAAAAGCTTAGATATGTCTGTGAAGAAACGATTAAAGTTATTCACAATATTTTTTTTATTAGCATTGTTATTATCTATTGCCATGAAGTCACTCATGATAGTCAGTTGGGAGTTTTCAACCGACCTTCCCGTTTCCGATTTGATGACATTCCAAGTTGTTTTAATTGGGTTCTTAGAATTTGATATTTTATTGCTAAGATATATACGTTTAGCATCATTACAGACCCTTTTAAAGATTCTGCTATAGTTCGACACATGCTTTCTAAATGAATTGCTATTGTTTATGCTTCTTAGGTTATAAAGTTCAAATAGTCGAATACGCGAAACTTTTATACCCTTAGTAGCCCAGTCGTTAAAAGTTTTCTTTGGTTTATTTTTTATGCATTTAACAGGCATGTACTGGTCAAGTCCAAGAACAAAATATTTAAAAAAATCATAGAAAGCATCGGTAGAATTGTCATGGTTGTAGTCAGGAGTGTACAATGAATTAAGGTAGCAAATAAGATTATAAGTATTTTCGTCATTAATATATCTAAGGTTTGTACTTTGTACATTTGAGCTATTGTCTTTAGGAGGCTGCTCAAGCAATACTTCCACTAACTGGCCGTCATGGTCTGATTTTACAAATTTTATAGGAGAGGTGTGATTAAGTGTCAAGTTTGTAAAAATGTTATCGATACATGTGGCTGTGTTAGATGTTTTTCGAGTAGCAAAATAGATACTACGTGTCAGTGAGAAACCATTCATCAAGTCTAGAAAATTTTTGCAATTATTACTGTTAGCATTTAAATCTATGTTAAAATCTCCACATACGACAATCTTTTTATTATTATTTTTAGTCAATTTATTTAATATGTGTTCTAGAGTGGTAAAGAAATCATGAATGTTAGATGATGGAGCTCTGTACAGGCAAATGACAACAATATTTTCAATTTCAATGCAGCTAATTTCACATGTTTTCTCTATTGACATATTCACAATATCGACTCTATTTTTTACATTATATTGAGATTTTGCCATAATCAAGCAACCGCCCCTTAATGAATGCTTTCTGCTAAAACTACTGACTATTTTAAAATTATTTATTGTAAAGTTCATAATTTCGCCATCATTCATCCACGATTCGGTTATCGCTAGTATATCGACATCAGTCATATTAATGGATAGGTGCATCTCGTGATTTTTGTTTCTCAAGCCCTGGACGTTCTGATGCGCTATGGCGAGTCTTGACCTTCTCTCGTTGTATACCCTGGGAGTCTGATGGATAAAAAAGAAGAAGAAGAGCTCTGCGTTTCGCAATATTTTCCTGGTCTATCCATGGTCACGTTTGACAGTTCTGTTTTCTCGTGATTTAAACTGATTTGTACATTTATGTTGTTTTTTATTTTTTTACACTTTAGTTTGAAAATTATTTGTTCAGATATTGATATTCGTTCATTTATTTCCATTATTTCTACATTTTCAAGTTCATTCACAATACTATAGAGATCACAATTCAGTGTATATATATTTTCGTTAGTTCTTTCATTCTTTGCGTAATGTATTGTCGATATGAGGAGCCTTGTATTTTTTTTCTTTGATTCCGTGATTAGTTCTTCCATAGTCTTTAGATAGTTGGCTCTTCTTTTTAGGTTTTCACAATTTCCGGCAAGCACAACCACAGTATCGCTGCTTCCGCACTCTCGTATTTTCTTCATAATATCATATTTATAATTAAGTATGCTATCGCCTGGCTTGCTTAGGACGTCGATCCTGTGATCTGTCCTGCTTGTCAATTTCACTCCCATTCCCTTTGCATATTCATCTCCTACAACGTATAATGATTTGTATCTTCTGGGCATTCCTTCATCCAATTTGTTCACTGGACAGTTTCGTTTTATTTGATTACCTTTACTAGTCGACTGTGTGACAATATTAACTAAAGCTCTCACCTTTTAAAATACATACATCGAATGACGATTTACAAAATTACCTACATAAGTCTTCATATTCTGCATAACGGTCACCATTAGCACATAGTTTGTCAATTTATTGATTATAGTGGATAGATTAGAAAAATATGGAGCATAAAAAAATATGACAGAATGGTCGCGTACAGAGTATTTTTAGCGGTAGGTATAAGCAAAGCTTTTTAGCTCCAAACATTCGTAATAATGGATATTTCAAACTATAACGCGTTTTGACACTGGTGAATATGTCATAAAAAACAACATAACGAGGACTACAATACTGTATTCATAAGTAACTATGGCCACAATTCTACATAGTATAGTTTCTCTTTGATACATACAGAATTATTTACTCATTCAGCAATGCAGCCTATAATTTGTCTGGTGAATTTGAAACGTAAATAATGTATGTACATGCGGCGAGTTTTGTGCAAGGCATATAGTCTTTATAGGGAGGAGTGTGAGTGTCTAATATTATAATCTACTATTACGTCTATACCATCACGGCATATACCACAAGTGGGGTAGCCAGCAGACTACCTTCATGTTTAAAATATTGCAAGTTGTCTTCTTCGTGCCAACAAAAATATAAGACATTCAGGATGGGAGGCAAACCTCATCGCTGAATATATGATGTAAAATATCTTTATTTTTACAACACTTTCCTTTTACGTGCGAAAAGAGTGCGGGACTAATTCTTTGCCAGGTCGCATGTTATAAAATCAGTTTGACAATGACTTTTTTAGTCGAAATAAGGACAGAAGTGAAAATAATTGTGTTTTCATAATTGTGATCAACTATCACAATGTCTTCCAAAAATGGTATAAACTATAGAGTAAATAAACAATGGACTAACTAAATACAATAGACATGAAGATGATTCTCTCTGGTCTTACAAAAACAAGATGAAAAAAAACTGAAAAACGATAGAAAAAAATAATGAGGAATAATAATTATGCTGAAGAGCCAACAATTTAATTTGCTAAATGAGCAAATTTTTAGTGAAATTTAAAAAATGGAACGAAAATTACCATTTTCAATTTACCCTCATTCAAATTCAGAATGCTTGCACTTTCTTACTTTATCAACACGATTGTGACTAAAATGCTTATCTAAAATCAGAAAATCCGGTTGGGTTTTCTATTTAGGGGTGAAATGAATAGAGAAAAGTTAGTAAATAAATATTTTTCTTTTAGAATTCACTTGTACATTTTATACAAACAACTGCGATAACTGGCAACACCGAAACAAAATTATTGCATAGGCCAGTGGCGTACATTTCAAAGATGCAAAAAAATACTAAGCAAGTCGGAAGATATTGCAATCTAGTGATAAACTTGCCTTATGTCCAGTCTATGGTAAAGTAATAAAGCGTATAATTTAAATTTTATGAAAACTTGTAATGATTGATGTAATACCAATGTTGATATATAAAAAATATAAAAAATAAAACACCGCGTGCCTGCAATGACAAATTTTTCATGTAAACAAATACCATTGCAGGCCTTCACAATATTAATTAATTTGTCTCAATATACAATACACAAATAATGATACAACTGTAAAATTGCTCAGACTTAGCTTATTCTGGATAAAATGACATTTTGGACCAACATACGAATACAAGACCCTAACAATTGACCGATTACCTTCAACATTGCAGATCGAATAGCCTATTTGTCAATCTGCGGCACCAGAGAAACCTCATCAGATTAAGAAGCAAAATAAAAGCAGCCCTTTCACCGGGGACCTTGAGACGATTGAAGGATAATAAAATGGAGTCAAAAAAACAAATCGCTCATTATCAACAACAGCATAAGCCAGATAAAACAGCATCTCAAATTTTTACCCCATCTTCACAAATTTTCTATTAAATTATGCAAACATGATAAATATAAAAAAGTCTGATACCGCCACTGGCATTGAGTAGCATATTTTGTCGCATAACTTATGAACAAAGCTAATAATGTTGTCTGGTTTTCTTTATTCTCGACGCATTTCCCGCCCTAAAATGTTCTAAATTTAAAATTATCGCAGGTTGCAGTTTTGCCTACACTCTAGGTAAGTACGTTCTACATTAGCATTCATTTTCGTACGAATTATAATCATTTGAATTTAGAATGTTTCAATTATCTGCGTTGTATTTTAAACGTGAATAGATAATGACCCGTAAAATATGATGATTTAGTTATTTTTGTTTGATAGAAATAAACACAAACTTATTTTTAAGGAATATTTTTGTAGGTATATCTTAATGTCTACAATTGTTCAAAAGTTCCCGGCCAAGAATAAGACTACATTTTTTTTATAAAATAAAAAGCAAGTATTCATAAAATATCAAAAATACAAATCCATCACCTTAGTTCAGTTAGGAAGTGTTCTATCCACCTTGAATGCCTTATTTTTTTTGGCACTAAAAACACGACTTGCAGGTTTATTAAAAACTATAAATAAACTGGTTACCCCATTTGTGGCAGATACTATGATGATATAAATAGATAAAAATAAGAAATCGCATTAGGTATCTACAGATTTAAAAAGGAATACCTACTATTTTTTAGTATGGAATATAATGTCATACATTATTTTAGGACAAGAATGTACAATTATAGGCTGAGAATTTGTTTTTTAATCATAGATAAGAAAGTAATATAGAAAAGGGTGCTCTGACCATAAACAAGAAAATGTAAGAAAGTATATAGGAGCCCATAGATAAAGTTAATAATAATAGTATTTGTATATAGTCTCGAGTCGGGCTTACGCAAAAGCAAGAGAACAATACAAGATCAGAGTTCAAAAGACTCATAAAAGCTAAATTTGTCTATGAAATTGCGAATAAGGATATTTTCCGCATGAAACATACGTCGAATGCTTAAATCTCTTCTGAACTTAGGAGTACCTACTTCCACGGGCGTGCAAAGGTTTTCTTCCCTTAAGTTATAAAATAGTTTGAAAGTATATATAGACTGATATTGTTATACAAAAACGACGAGATAGTGAAATATATCAGACGGAGAGGTAGTGATTAGAATATTTGAGTGTTTTCTTTTAAGTTTTATACAAAATTATGGAAATAATAAAAATAAATAAATATAAGGAAAGTGTGACTAATATGTAAATGCAAGTCTCGCCACTGGCGGAGGTATTTTAGTATTCTAGTATTTAGTAACTTGGTAAAGAAAATAATAAAATAAATATCCAATTTGTATGAGTGCGCCGCTGACGCCATTATAGTAAATGGAAAAGAAAAACACCAAATCGCGTGGATTCTCCTATAGTAAGTTTTCGGATGTCCTGTAAAAGGCATATATTCCTAAAACATCACGTTTTAAGGCATTTAATATCTCAAGTTTAGCGATGAGGAATACCATTCATCTTGAATATCTTAACTTTTATTAGCACGAAAAACACGACTTGCGTGTTTTACTGACCGTTGGTCTGCTGGCTACCTTAATCATGTAAGATGCTGTGACGGGTTGGTTGGATGGGTAAACGTCAAAATAATAACAAATTTTCGTTGACGTCTTAAGTTTCTTCATATGATTTAGCTTTATCCTATGAAACTGCAAATAACTCGATCGTAAAATGTTGATTACGGATGTCGTGAAACTCGAAAGCGGATAAAATTGATAAAATAATGTAGAGTGAATATTATTATTATTATTCTAATGCAACATTCCTTTTTAAATGAAGCAAAATATGTTTAAATAAGGCGCAAAGAATGTTGTACAACATGTCGTGGAATGACGAGAATTCTTATTTTGAAAATTTAAAATGAGAACATCGAATATACTTTAGCAATTTATATTTTCTATTTGTAAGGTTTACAATAATCTTAATTTGATGGGAATACGGGAGTTTTCAATTTTGTGGAATAAATTATAACCTTAAAGCTATGACAATTTCTAGTTTCATATTTATATATTTGATCCATTGACTAATAGCACAGCACTAATTATTTTAGAAAAAATGTTCCATAGGTATAGGTACTAATGATGATAATGTTTTACTCTATTACATTAAGATGCTAATGGTCTCTATTTTAATTGTACTAAAGAATTGCACATATCCTTCAAAATTCCTCTCGAACCCCTTTGAAAAATACCTTACTGAGTTTTCGAAAGCCTTCTCAATTCTGGCTGGAGAGGTTGATATCTTCAACGTGACGTATGCAGAGTTTATAAGAAAAATCGAGGATATATTGTAGTTGTGTTATCGTTTGAATATCGTTTAATGTTTTCTTCTAGGATCGCATTGGCCTTCAGCTATAACGATCCTTGTAAGAATCGTCTTATTGTCAGTAATAATAATAATAATAATAATAATAATATTATATACCTGAAAAAACCATAAAAATACCTCTACAACAACAAGTGATACAACCAATGTCCTACAAACCATGCAACACCCTGTGCTTGGTCGCAAAATTTGATCAGTTGAATCACCACTTTTTCCCTTAAATTTCTAATCTATACATTATAGATTGATGATTTGATCTAAGTTTTAATTTTATCCTAGGGATTGATTTGACTTAGGAGATCATCTTTCATGGTAAAAAGATTTTTAAACGCTATCTAAACATTGGTATTTTTATTGGATAAGAGCAATCGTTAACAAAAAAGTAGTGTAGGTAATCGAAAGACAAAGGTTTTTCGCTACATGGACATTAAAAATATTGAAAAAAAAAAGGTTAGTTGCGAAACTTGGACACTTAAGGTTAACACAATGAATCGGTTGGAGGCATTCGAGATGTGGATTCATCGAAGAATGCTTCGAGTACCGTGGACAGACTTGGTGCCCAATACAGAAGTACTACGCAGAGCGCATACCTACAAATAGAGAGCTCCTGACAAATATTAAGGTTCGTAAAGTCTCATATTTGGGCCACATCCTGCGAAGGGATAAATATCGGCTTCTGCAGTTGATAATAGAAGGCAAGATTGAGGGACGTCGTGGAGTAGGAAGGAGGCAGATGTCTTGGCTGCGGAATATACGACAATGCGCCGGAATAACACGGGTGGGAGAGCTGGTCCGCACAGCGCGAGACAGGGAGGCATTCTCCAGAATGATCGCCAACGTCGGGGGGACCTGATACGGCACAGATAGAAGAAGAAGAAGTTAAGGCATTTGCCTCAATTTACAGACTCACTTCTCCCAGTTTGTCTAAGATAAACTTAAAGGGTAAATTATTAATGAATGAAATTACATGATCAAATGAAATAATAATAAATATAACATTATTTAATCAATATTCCTCTGAGAATAGATACTATGTTTCTACTAACATTATAATTATTATTATATTAAGTGGCTATTATGTGTTGCATCACTCTGACGTAATATAATATTACGTGATATATATTGTGACGTAATACTATGATGCAATGGTGATAGTAGTGGTTTGTGTGTTTGAAGTAAGTTTTAGTTAATTGGAAGGTATCGCGCCTCTGCGACAAACTCGCCTATTGCACAGATTTTTTGTTCAGTAATGATGTTATCATGTTTTTTTCTTTTGTTGTTTTTTTTGTGCAGTAAATATTTTTATTATTATTGTTAAAGAAATATAAGATAATCCGAGACCGAGCCTATAAAAACTCACACACAGATAGTCTAATGACGAAATATATTATGGCGTGACTATATAGGTACATAGGTGTAGTTCATCGGTACCGTGGAGGTATGGTCTCGTCCTCATGTGCGTGGTTCGATCTCAGGGGTTGGCAAACTTCCCTTTCACGACACGAGCTTTTAGTTTGTTGTGGAACTCTAAGGTGGGTACGGTTGTATTATAAGACAATTCGCATCTATAATTCGACAATCTGCATGTTTATTGCTTGCAGTTGGTCTGCTGCCAACTAAACTTATGATAGGAAAATGCTTTGATGATGGTGTGTGGTGGTTAGGGTGGAACACTTTTGTATGAAAAAATTTTTTTTTTCGAATATCGAATTGGAATACCTGGCAAAAGTTGCCTTATATAATTGTAAATAACACCCAGTAATTTGGAAGTTCTAGCTCAACAGCAAGAGGTCCCGCCATAGACTTGAAATTTCAATTTTTAAGTTTTTACAGACGCTTTGTTAAGTACACCCTATTAACAAAATATTAACTAAATATAATATGTTATGCATTTATATGATAAGATAAAAGTATATTTTACTTAATAGAATCATTTATTTTAAAAATATACACAGTTTCAGAAAGTTGTGTCGGTATGAATAACGTCATTTTTCATAACAAAAATCCTTTTTCGTCTCAAATTTTGGCATGAGCTTTCGAGACGCTAAATTAGATTTTACAAAACCCTATCTTCTTGTCTTATCGCATACACGTAGAGCTGCTTCTATCACACATTTTACTGATCTTTCCACAGCTTGTGTGTGGTAAGGCAGTCTCATTAACTCCAAAAACGATTCTCCTCCATTTTCAATAAGATGTTGTAACTGCTTATCGAAAATATTCATCAGTATTGAGGTTTCGTATTTATTTTGTTGCCAGTTTATCAAGTCTATGTAAGAACTTGCATTTAAGTCCACTTTTGGCACCTCAAACATGCGTGAAACAGAATTTTTATTCACTTGACGAGCTTTTAAAATGCGTCTGGCAGCTAGTTCTCTAATGTGCTTACGCGTATCTGTTATCGTACTCAACAACAAGTTTTCTGGTTGAGCAAAGTAACTGTTCCGAAATAAAACAGGGTCCACAATCGCTAACAATTCGTTCGACAAATAACTAGTGCTGTTAATGAGCTTCCATAAATGTTTTGAACCATCTTTAATGCTATACCAATTTGACCTGCAAATGATTTAGATCCTGCTATAGGGCTATCCAAATAGGAAAACAAAGCGTCAATAGCAACTCATTGGCGTATAAGAGACAAATTATCCAATGCAATGGTTGAGATAGTCTATTTTCCAAAAAACCAATCACGCCTCCCACATTCCCTGTATTTTTGGTTGTTCCATTACATCCAACAGTCATTATACTCTCTGGTGATATATTTTCAGTCGTCAAAAAGCCGTGGATAGCTCTTTCAATATTTCTCGCACTGCCCGATGTTGGAAACACATACCCAACATAAACAGAACCTGGTTCTTTAATAATCGAAACATGTTCCTCTTGTACAATCACTTTAAATCTCTTCGATCTTTTTCAAACAGTTTTAGCCGTCTGGTTTTTCCTTCCATCAAAATATAAGTCAGAAATTTCTGTTACTCTTTTTTCTGTTAAAATTTGCTCGCAAACTTTCTGTCTTATTCTTCTGAGTTTCATCCTGCCCACGACGTTAGTCGACTGCGCCTCAGAGTCAGCATCAGAAGCAGAATAAAGAACATTTATGATACGATAACCGCCGCAGCTCGGTCTGATACTCCGTATCTACCGCATACAATCGTCAAACTATGAAGACTGGCATCCGTGAGCTTTATAGGCTTTTGATCCACTTTGTTCGCGGTGTCAAGACCATCTGCGGCCGACGAACAAGAAGGAAGGTCAACATTAGAACTAACTTCAGATCTATTTAGCCTATATAAAGAAAAGGAAATTTCTTTAATTCTTGTATTTGAATTATGCCTGATTTCTTGTTTAAGAGCACGTAATCTTCTTTTCTGCAATTTTTTACTCTAGATAAGATCCGTTCTTCCTAAAACCATTTGTCTGTTAGTGCGTTGGTCTTCTAAAAATATTTGTTCCTCTTTTGGCACTTTATTTTCTCTCAAACAAGTACAGTTTACAAATTCTTTACATTTACATGCAGCTATGTCAAAAAGCTTTGCACTTTGTACTCTGAATTCTTCTACCTTTCTTTCCTTTAGTTTCTCAAAGACTTTTTCAAATTTCAAACAAAATCAAACAAATTAAATCAAAACATTTTGAGTGATATTTTTTAAGTAACTGTAAAACTCGTTTGTGTGTAACAATTGAAATAGAAGATTTTATTCATACCTAATTCTTCAATTTTTGTTTCAACTGTTTCGGCACTTTTCCAAAAATGTAGGTTATTTTGTGGTGCTGTTCTTTATTTTTAAGTCTTGTCGAACCCATTCAAAGAATTTCATAACATTCTCATACGTAAGTAGTATATTCTCCTTGAACTCTGCACTTTCACCAAATATCGGACATTTTACCTTTTGCCTTGTAGAAGTCATATTTATACACTTAAAAAACGTAGGTACATCAACTAATACCTACTGGTGAAAATAATTGACGGGCTACCTTCCACCTTGAGACAATATTATCGACACTAGTTGAAACGAAACACTGCAAATTCGTAGATCGAAGCGTGCTGCCCCCGCTTTGTCCCGCACTTTGCTCAACTGTCCCAGTACCAAAGTATATTAAAATGATGAAATATTTGATTGCAACTGCTAGTTAACTATATTTGAATATGTTTTTGAATAAAATAAACTTATTTTAATAAGTTCTGTATCGTTTTGTAGGCCGCGCAAATAGCCCCTAAATTGTCCTTTTTGTAAATATTCGATGTCTTGTCGGGGGCTCTTACCGTTGTCTGATAATTTTTATATTTTTAATGCAGGCAATTGATGGCAAAAGGCAACTAAATACAACTATTCCAAATCAAAATTCGAGAAAAAAAAATTTCGTTCCACCCTAGTGGTGGTGTTACATTTAAAAACCCGGGTAACGTCAGGTTAAAGGTTATGATTATCCGATAGGTTTTATTTATACAACCCTTGAATAGTACCTTCGTAATGTATCTCATATACCTATTGTATTCGTTAGAAAAGTAATTTGTCACTGTCACTCTGTCAACCCTACTAGTGTTGCAATAGCGACTTTATGTTGATCGCATTAGATAAATGCACTTATGTAATATAGGTTGATGTCTCTTAATATAATAGATAATGTGTCTAATAAAATAGAAAGTGTCCATA
This sequence comes from Athripsodes cinereus, assembly GCA_947579605.1. Lineage (NCBI taxonomy): Eukaryota > Metazoa > Arthropoda > Insecta > Trichoptera > Leptoceridae > Athripsodes > Athripsodes cinereus. The sequence continues at coordinate 26,753,032 of OX388308.1, read as the reverse complement.
TAAATATCATTTTTATGGATTATGGTTCCGAAGAAGAACGAGACGGCACAGTCTACTGTTTACTAGAGATATTTTCTACCAAGTGAACTGTACAAGAGGATTGTCGAAAACTTGGGAACAATATTAGATAATATCCACATGGGTCTACGAAATAAAGCATACTTCTGCTATCATACAAGTAGGGTAGCCAGCAGACCAGTTTAAATAAACATGCCAGCTGTCCTCTCCATACCAATAAAAAAATTAAGAAAATTCATGTTGGGTGGCAAATCTAATCGCTAAACTTAAGATGTAAAATATCTTTACTTCTTCGAACATCTGTCTTATACAGGACATCCGAAAGCATACGACAGAAAATAACAGAAGCCAATTCCAATTCACAATGATACTAAGCATGCTTTGTTAAATTGAGACAAATTTATCAAACACATTAAGAAATAATACATTTCCATTATCTGTCTCTCGACTGCAATGGGATATTATTCAACGGTAGCGACACCGCGGCATTATTCAGAACTAGGAGGGCGGGAATGCACCAGCTGTATAATTCGTTGCATATTTAAAATGACGAATGTGAATACGTAATATTTTGACAATTCTCGAATGAACTGCGTGATTCTTAGTATCAATTTATCAAATATTAAAACTTGATATTTTGAGAATAATTTCGCACGGCAATAAAAACCAATCAGAAATCTCGATTGGAGAACCAAGTCTACACAATGCAACATTGTTGCAAAATCTAATCGGAAGAACCGAGAAAGGCTTACGAATTGGCTTTAGGCTGGCTTAAGTGATCACTTTCGGTGCCTATGGACAAAGTTCACCAATTCCACCATTTTCACTGCCACGATGTAAGGTTCACCAATTGAGAGACGCTTTATGCAAACCAAAGAAGCAACCATCTTTTTGGGATCTCAATTGGATCGCGATTTCCCGTCTAAATGGCGCCGGAACAATTATTAAGTTCAATACTTTATCGGCTGCTAGTTCGACCAGTCAGCAAGAAGTGTTTAGAATATTTACATTTTTTTTTGTTTAACCGGATTTGGGAGCAGATGACAAAAATCAAAAGTTCACAGAAATTTTTTAATGTCTTAATGAAAAGTTTTTTAGGAGCATGCTTAAATAAAAATATTCTTTAATGAAATTAAAAAACAAATGTTTTCTTCTATATGTTCTTTATTGAAAGAGACATCACCCGACGAAAGACGTCTCTCTCAATATGGAATTCTACTATCTAAACATCGACACAGTGAATAAAAATATTCACACATGCGTCATTTTAAATGTGCAACGACGTGATGTTATGGATTATGTATCTATCTGTAGAGGTTAGCTGGTACAAGGGTGGGTAGGCACTATAAGTCATTTTGATAATATATTGTTTCATTCGCCATATTATGGCAATATGCAGCGAAATGAGATTTGTGGTATAATATAGAGGTGAAGTGTCTTTATGAAATGTAGAGACTGAATTATTATGTGCGGCGAAGGTGTTTGAGAAAATGTTGGACATGAAAAAAAAACAATGATTGCTGAATATATAATTTCTTTTTGTGGATAAAATAAGACTCCCACTCTTCAACGTGTCATGGAAACGAGAGATGATTATAAAAAAAAATGGCTTAGAAGTGTATACTGAAAGATAAAAAAAACCTATGTTGAATTTCTATGTTTTATGTTACCTTAATTTAAAAAACGCTATCGCGATTTCAGTGTTCTTACACCATTGACGAGCTTTTTAAATTTTTTTTTTGACCGCAATAAAATGAAAATATTTGAGGAAAAAAAGGATATTTATCTCTAATAGGTTATCTTGAGTTGTTTTAAAAATCTAACAAACATAACCTATAGTACACATCATCATCATTATCATCGCCCTCAACGCTCCTCTCGGGAGCACAGGGCAGAAACCAGCCTCCTCCATTCAGAGCGTCTCAGTGCCAATTGCGTCACCTCTTTCCACGACATTCCTTGCGCTCTGATATCGTTGTCATAGGAACGGTGTATTGTGAAAGAGGGACGCTAGGGCCGACGGAACCCCTGCGGACGGAAGAACAGTACACAGTAAAATAGTACACAGATATAGGAAATTATCTTTGGTATTAAAATTGACTTCAGATGTTCAGCATCAAGTTTAAAAAATTTCTAGCATAATACGAAACCAAAATGGTATATTATGTGATATATTGAAAGCAATAAAATGAATAAAATGACATGATATAGTACCACGAGTGACTGAATAGGGTATCGTCGACGTACGATTAAAATCTCATAAGTGCCGAAACTGCGTTTCTGTGTAGATGAAATTCCATTACTGAAAAATAAAAGACAAAAGCAAAAATAGAATTGGTAAGTGTCGTAATATTATTCAAACCGAAGCGTCGTACTAGTATTAACTTAATATGAAACAAAAAATTGAAATTGGTTTTGTTTGAAAATTCATCCAAACATAACAATAATACTATGACCACTTATATAGCGCCGTACTGTGATAATATCACCTCAAGGGCGCTTTACATTATTTAGGATCAACATTCACGTCCATTTTAAAATTACATAATTTTATCAAAAATTGTCGTCAGAAAGATAAAAAAATCTTACCTACGATGAACACATTTATAAAGAAGACTTTTGCCAAAATAATAAATAATGTATTTTAAAAAAAAAAAAAAAGATATACCTATCTGGGTTTTTGTTATAAACCCAAATACAACCTTATACACCTTTCACAGTAAGCTACTAAAAGCTTGTGTCGTGAAAGGGGAGTTTGCCGGCACCCGGTATCGAACCACGGACCCCATGTTCACGAGGCCGAGACTCTACCTCCAGGCTACCGACGAACTTAAAAATATTCACTATTTTTACTTTCTTAACAAGATGAATCTAGATAATGTAACAAACCTCAAACAAAAACACTCCAAACATCTTCACAGTAAGCAATATGCTTGTGTCGTGAAAGCGAAGTAGCTCGTTAGTAAGAGAAATTGAACCCTGGTCTCTCGATCGAAAATCCGAAAATAATACCATTAGGCTATCGGCCACCTCAAAATATGACGTAGCAATTTTTAAACATCATTTTGGAATCCATACTTATAACCATAATAAAATTTTGACAAAATAAGAATATAAGCGATTTTATTCTTACAAAAATACAATGCTACGTATATGTATATAATACCATGAGAAAGAGGGTGTCTTTAGAGAACCAACTGGGAATAATGGCGGTTGGAACTATGTAGTGGGTGCAGAACACCATAAAATACACCATGCATCATTTAATATTTTCATAACGCCATTTCCAAAATTGTATAAAACATAATAATCTAATATCGCATTTGGATTAGGGAACTGATGTATTTGCAACAATATTGTATAATAAATCTGATGTATGGTATTGATTTCATACATTATTATTGTGTCGAAAACATAGGTATATTTTTTTGTTGTTTTTTTTTACGATGTAATGGTGAAATGAATTGTATTGTATTGTCAATTCCTCTAATCCGTGTGGTTTTCATAATAGTCCAAGAGAAGGAAATAGTGGAAAAGTATCAAACTATGAGCATTTTATAAATTTTAAATAATTACAAATACTTAGATATAAAAAACACTTTTATAGGATGATACATATTACTGTATAGACTGTCCAGCTCCATAACTCAACGAGTTCGTCGGTAGCCTGGAGGTAGAGTCTCGGCCTCCAGAACAAGTTTGGGTAGATGGCGCTCTTGCAGCTGCCTGAACCCACAGATTCTCTTTCTTTTAAATTCAAAATAATAGTTTAACCTCAATTAATTTTATATATTTTTTCATTCCGACTAAAATACAGTGTTATTTATTTATTTTATTAATTGTAATAATAGAAACATACAAACTAAATCCAATAACAATTTGTGACAATAATGTTTGACCATTTTTTTATTATAAATGAATAAAATAAAGTAAAGAATAAATTATAATGTGAAATAATAGTGTATGTAAATGCGCCCTTGAGATGATTTGAATCATGAAAACGGCGCAGTATAAATTATCCAATAATAATAATAAGGGGTCCGTGGTTCGATCCCAGGTGCCGGCAAACTCCCCTTTCACGGCACAAGCTTTTAGCTTAGTGTGAAAGGTGTATAAGGTTGTATTTGGGTTTATAACAAAACCCAGATATATCTTTTTTTTTTTTTTTAAAAAAAGTAGAAATGTCTTATATTCGAGAGAAAAAAACCTATTTTTTAATTTTGTTATATTTTTATTTTATGCTTTAAAAACACAACAGAAAGTGAAATAATCTATGCTACAATTACACTATTAAAGACATTACGTTGTCTTTGTTCCGTTCAATAAACAATACGAAATATTTATTTATGGAATTGATAAAAATACTTTTTTTCCATAGCTAAATATTCAATGTATTAAGGGAACCGTTTATTTTGTATATTTATTTGCTTGAAATTTCAAAAGAAATAAACAAACGCAGCTGTCAAAAATGCCATGGTTTGGAATATCCAAAGGTTTTGGAAAGGGTAGTAATGGACTGCCCCCCCCCACAACTTCATTGCTGTACAGAATAATTTGTATTATTTTTCTTACCTGTATTCTTCGGCCTCCCAGGCAGAGAAGAAGGTGGACCGTGACTGCATGTCGACAGAGCAGCGCCGAGTTTGAAGCCATCATTTGGAAGATTGCCTGCTCGAAGAACTGCAGCTGCTAGGAACGGTGGTAACAGGAGACCAGCTGCTGTGAGAAGAACAAGACACCACCAGATTTCTGGAGATGGACCGTTAGGCCAGTCCAAGTCTGAGAATCCTGAAAAAAAAACAGCTTTTATGAGTACCTACCATTAGTTAGGTGACACCGTCTTTTACTTCATTTTCATGAAAAATGAACGAAAATATTTGTTTAACCTACAATTCAATAATTTATCTAGGTATTTGTACAAAATAGAAAAAAACAAATAGAAAAATATTTTTATCAGAAGTTTATTTATTTATTCTTTACTGAAGACTCATTGCAAGCAATTATACACAAATTCGACAATATCGAACACAATCAGTAATGTTATGAGAAATGTGCGGAAAAAAACGCCAAATACTTATTCATAAAAATAAGTTTACAAAAAATTTACACAGAATTAAATGCATTATATTATGAAAACTCTCTCAGAGTTTGAAATACGGAAATATTAAAGCAAAAAATAAAGTGTACAACAAGTGATATTATGAAAAAACTCGTGTTAAAAATAAACTACATAAAATACAAAATATGGATGTAACTTTTATTTTTTATTCTTCTTCCTAAACATTTTTCTTTTCAAAGCAAGATAACAAATGTTCTTATTTCGCTTTCAAAGAAATGTACAATATTTCTACCATTAACTGTAAGACGCCATCTGGCATCGTCACAGAAGGGAAAGGGGAGAGAGACGTCTAATGTAGTTTGTCTCTTTTTACTTTTACGTTATTTCGAATTAGAGGGATGGTTGTTATGACGAGAAGCACGTGATAAAACAACGTGATTTTTAAAAAAAACATTGTATTTAAACAAAAATAACGCATCGTGATTTCAAACTATTTGTAGATGTTTCGTTATTAGTATGTGATTTCTATAATACCGATATAATCCGAAATCAAGATTTCACACGATGAATTGCTATTTTGGTTAGTTCGTGCTCAGAACAATTGAATTTACTATAGAAAACTATTGCTTACTGTAGCAACTAATACTGCTATTTATCACACTGTAAGCTATTTTGTTTATGGAGATTTCAATAGATAATTGCACTGCTTATTTTGGTTTAAAACAAAACTGTGTATGATTTTTGGTGAAAGTGAAAAATTATTCCTAGGCATTTTCATAGCATTTCTAACTTTAAATATAACATGTATCGATAATAGTATTTTTTTAGAATCTAACCTAAATTTATAGCAGTAACATATTATAATATAACGTCAAAATGTACCTATAAATAATCTGTTATTTCCATCTCTATTTAAAAGGATCGTTTTGCGATTTTTAAAGTGATACTAAAATGTCATTTCAATTTTCTTAGATGAGCGATAAAAAAATAATTAAGGAAAGAACAAACAAAAGCAATTTCATCACAACGTGCCGCACGTTTTAATTGTTATAATGGTAAATTGATACTTAATTTATATTTATTATCTTTTTTTTATATTATTTCCCTCTATAGGACGTAGTTAATACTTTTTTTTCGATTTTGATGCCTTAAAGATATATGTATAATTGATTATTATTCAGGTTGTACTTATGATCAATTTTCATGTACCAAACCGTTCTACAAGACAAAATATGTTATTTCAGGAAGCGCAGGCAAGGACCAACTATCACAAACATTCTATTATAAATCGCCTTCACATTCTCGGAAATAAATTCAATAATTTAATAGACTTGTTCCATGATCCAATCCACATACTAAAGTTTAATCTATTTGCACATTACAATCACATTTATATGGACAATAATCAGGAATCAACATCTTAGCAGGAACCCTTCCTCCTTTATATACCTACCCATGTTTTTTATATATGTTTGTTATATTGATTTATTAAGGGCCAATATTATAAAAGTCCGTTAGTTGAAGTTATTTTAAAATTGGTCCTTAATTTGATATAACTACTCGGTTTTCATTATTATAAACATCCGTTAATATTACTTCAGTAAAATGTTACCATCGGCTTTAACTGGCCGACCGACCAGGGATTAGTTTTTGGTAATTTGACGACTAGTATTGCTGTCTCACTATTTGCCTAAAGAGAGAAAGATATAAAAATAGATGGACCTACGCATGTGTTTTGTTAGGATATATTCTCATAGCATCGCTGTCATTTACTTATTTGTTTGTGTAAATTATGAGATTGTTGGGTGAAGTTTTTATGAATGGGGAGCAGGTAGATAAAAGGGACAGGCAAGATCTTATGTGACCACCGGTTGAAAACAATGGGTACAGTAGGCAAAAATATTTCTTTTTAACGAATTGTCAAAATTGTTTTATAACGAAGTCTCTAGTAGAATGTACGAACAGATCGCCATCCGTTCGTAAAGTGTTGATATACTTACGAATATTGGGTTCCTCGTTTATAATATCGGCCCTAATATTGTGTTTGATATCTATGTTTTGTTTTGTTATGATATTGTACCTATGTAAAAAAATATTGTGTAAAAGGCTAATTAGCCGTAAATAAATAAATAAATAAGAACTTGATCATTTCATTAAAATATGAAAGCAAATAGCTAAAAAACATTAAAAAAAAATACTTTAAAAAAGATAAAAGTAAAAACTTCATTTACTGTTTTAAAATAGCCTTACTTTTCTGATAATTTGAATATTTTTGTTAAGAATTTTCAAAAATATTTAAAAAAAAAAAATACACAAAAACACTGTTAATTTTCACTGTATTTATTCGATTGATGAATACATACTTATTACCGAGCGCTTTCAAATGGTAGCATCCTCAGGGCAATAGTAAATTAAAACAGTATTTTTTTTTTTACAATAAATGGATACTTTCTTCCAGTTGTTTTTGACTTGAAATTGAATTTTTAGAACTCTACACTGAGAAAAATACTAACGAAATTTCACAACGAATCATTGGTACGTACTATCAGATTAAGACCAGAGATCGTACAGACGATTCATTAGTACGAATCTATAATATTAACTCTTCGCAAACAAGTTGTTGGTAAATTTACCAATGATTTGTTTGCGAAGAGTTAATATTATAGATTTATACCAATGAATCGTTTGTACGATCTCTGGTCCTAATCTGATAGTACCGTACCAATGATTCGTTTTGAGTATTTTTCTCAGTGTATACGCAAAAAAAACAAACGAGTTACTCATCTGTCACATCATCAACCCGTTCATTAATAAAACATTCAAACAAATACCAAATAAGTTTGTAAAGATGCAATGTCTTTTGGATTATTTTTTTGTAAGCTGAGACATTTTTTGAGCTTCTATCTCGTAGCGAAGTTATCTACAGTCTGTAATTGAAAATATTAATAGGGCCGACATTGGAAATGTAAGTGTTGTCTATGAATCATTATGTTAAATTATTCTTTGGAAACACTTAATTAAAAATATAATAATAATAACAACAAATTACTTACCAAGGAATCTTTTGACGCTCTGCATCAAAATATACGACTGTCCCAAAACGGCCAAAAGTCCATACCACAATGACCATAATGAATTCAAATGTGCCCCGCAACATGAGCCACTTTTCCTTTTTCTACTTGAACCAGCTGTTTGCGTTGATACCGCGACGAATGGTTGTTTCTGGCCAATACCCTGATTAACTATGGTAGATTTCTTTTGATTTGAAACCATTTTTTCGGTAGAGTTATTCATCATCTCATTGTTATTATCATAAGTCATTAAACTTCCATTTAGTGACATTTTGTGTGTATGAATTTTTTTTTACTATTTTTTGCTGCTGGCAATTAAAAACATTGATCGAGCAATTTTGTTTGTTATTTCTAGTTGATGATGTTTCTGTTGATATTTATTTTTGATATGTTGTTATTTTTTTAAATATTATAAATACTATTCAGGTTCCGACATTTTATTTTCTTGTTTGTTTTTGATATTGTGTTTTTGTTTTTCATTTGTTCCCATGTTTCGATCTTCAACTGTTTTTTTTAAAGTAGTTTTGTTTTTTGCGTTGCTCGTAATCCTTCAATGGTGATCTGTAACAAAAAAAAAGAAAGTTTTTAAAAAAACATAGTCATGTAATCGAGTACATGATCATAAGATGTAATGAATCAGCTGACTACCCCACCTATAGTGACTAGAGCAATTTTAATGTTAATTTTTTTTTAAATTATGTACTTATTAGTATTGAATACGATTAAATAAAATAACTTTTTCAATTGCACCACAATATACCATCACGGCATATCCCACAAGTGATGTATCAGCAGACCAGCTGAACGCATTAAACATGCAAGCTCTACTTTCCATTGTAACAATAAATTAAGAAATTCCGTTTCCAGAAAATGTAAAAAATATGTATATAGTAAGTATGAAATAAACAATGTTAATGTATTTTGTTTAATAAAAATAATTAAATAAAAAAATGCGTGACATACCAAATTGTTTAATTTAATATGTTAAATAAATTCATTTTTTCGAACATCTGCCTTTTACAGGACACTTTAAAACTTACAGAAAAGTGAGAGATCAATTCTTAGCCAGGTGCTCCAAGAAACAACTTTCATATTTGCATAAAAGCACTACAGTGGAAGGTGCATATCCGGAAGGTACCGCAAAATTTATTTCACGCAATACTTTCCTTGGCGCCCATTATTCTCAATATAAAAAGTCAGATTAGATCCAGATGTTTATTAACAATTTAGATAAGGAAACATTTTGTATTGTCATTGGCTACGAAAGAAAAGAAAAGAAAAAACTTTAACAGTACACCCCTAGTGCTAGAGAAGTGAGGGGTGCAGTTTTAACGAAAGTTTATTTCCCTTAATTAAACTTTGGGAAAGCAGGCGACGTAGATACTTGGTGCTTTGTTTTGGCCAATTTAATGAACAATTTACGACAAATTGTAAATGAAAGAAATAGAGAAATATTACCGTAATTTTGTATCAATTAAATAAATACTTTTTATTGCCTAATTATTATTTCATGATCACATTAATATCAGGCATAATTTTAAATCTGGAATACAATAAAATATCTATTGGAATAGGTTATCACATACATGGTTAAAAAAAGCACATATCGCTAATTAATCTTTAGTTCTAGGAACGCGAACGTTGCTCTTTAATCCATTGTAAGCTATGACAATGTGTCGAACATGGTAAAAATGCTGGTGCACAAAACCATTCAGGTATCAACACTTATGTATGAAAGCGAAACATGGACGTGGTTGAAGAAGGATGACAGTGGGATTAACGCTGTGGAGATGGGTTCGCTGTGAAGAGTGGTTGGTAAAGCGTTTATGCAATAGAGTGAGGAATAAGGATATTATAAGAATGAGCGGATGCAAGAGGAGTGTTGTAGATAGAATGAGTGTAAATAAGTTACAATGGTTTGAGTGGATGAGTAAAGGATGGCAAAGAGGATATACTTGTCTAAAAGAAGGAGAGTAAGGAAGCGTAGGCATCCGAAAACCACGTGAATCGAATTCTCAAGGATGGCCGTGTGCTAAGTAAGAGAAATAGACTTGCGTGTATGAGAAATTGTATGATTGCAGAAGAAGCGAAAGGAGAATGTAAGGATAGATCTATATGGCGTTTCGTTCTATCTGCCTACCCCACATGAGACACTCTTTAGTTCTTAGACATGATGGTTACCGACCTTAATTTCATAATTTTTTCTCACGACATTCCTAGCGTTTAAACATTATCGTTTAAGAAATGGTGAATAAAAGGAAGGAGAATAAAAAAAATTGTGTATAAAAAATAGAGTATGTATTTTGTCCTATTATGTAAAAGAAATTATCACTGAATACTCTCACAACATAATCCAATCAGGTACAAACTCTTTCCTTTATACCAGAGACCACAAAAGTTATATATAGGTACCTAAACAAATCATAATTCAGTATACGAATTCAATCTGAAAACTAACAATGTAAGATCTTTACGAATCCTTCAGGCAGATTGCAACCCTTTTGGAAGTCTGAATGAATGAAACAACTTTCATAGGGATGGTTTGGTGCATTCGCGTAAACTGAAAACTTTAACATTATTTACGTCTCCCTCAGGATATTGCACCGTAGATATTATTATTATTATTTATAGTAAAGCTCTGCAAACCGAATAATAATCAACCCTCCATCTGCAAAAAAGTTTGCCATTTCCCTCTCTCGTTCATAATGTAAATAATATCCAAAGAAGTGAAATAATTTTAATGAAATGAGTTCGTTTAAGTTAAGGTAGTTTGGAGTTTTATTTATCTTATTATTTAGTTTTAGTTTCTTAGTATCTGAGAGAAACTATCCACTTCAGATTTTAAGCTTGTTTGAGAGTTTGTTTGTGAATAAATAAAACTTTTATCTTCATACATTTATTTAGTTTTAGTTTCTTAGTATCTCCGCGAAACTATCCACTTCAGATTTTAAGCTTGTTTGAGAGTTTGTTTGTGAATAAATAAAACTTTTATCTTCATACATTTATTTAGTTTTAGTTTCTTAGTATCTCCGCGAAACTATCCACTTCAGATTTTAAGCTTGTTTGAAAGTTTGTTAGTGAATAAATAAAACTTTTATCTTCATACATTTATTTAGTTTTAGTTTCTTAGTATCTCCGCGAAACTATCCACTTCAGATTTTAAGCTTGTTTGAAAGTTTGTTAGTGAATAAATAAAACTTTTATCTTCATACATTTATTTAGTTTTAGTTTCTTAGTATCTCCGCGAAACTATCCACTTCAGATTTTAAGCTTGTTTGAAAGTTTGTTAGTGAATAAATAAAACTTTTATCTTCATACATTTATTTAGTTTTAGTTTCTTAGTATCTCCGCGAAACTATCCACTTCAGATTTTAAGCTTGTTTGAAAGTTTGTTAGTGAATAAATAAAACTTTTATCTTCATACATTTATTTAGTTTTAGTTTCTTAGTATCTCCGCGAAACTATCCACTTCAGATTTTAAGCTTGTTTGAAAGTTTGTTAGTGAATAAATAAAACTTTTATCTTCATACATTTATGTACTCATTTCCACAAGTGCAGTAACCAGTGAATTGACTGCATGTACAGATCATTCTCCCCATGCAATAAAATATGATAGATGATTAGAGTAGGTACCTCAACCTTCTCCCTTCCTTCCCCTTCTATTAATTATTTTTTAAATATTGTGCTGTTAAATTATTCATAGTTTAGATAGGTACTTTATTGGCGATGTAAATGTTTAAATGTAGGTATATTATTGTATTATTTATTGTTAAAGCTGTTGTATCTATTGAAATAAATAAATAAAAAATAATAATAATGTTTTAGAGATTTTAAATGTTTTATACATGTGATGTTTTATTCTTCTTCTTTCTGTGCCGTCTAAGGTCCCCCCGACGTTGGCGATCACTCCGGCGAAAACCTCCCTGTCCTGTGCTGCTCTGAACAGGTCGTCCACTGTCCTCATTCCGGTCCATTCTCTAATGTTGCGCAGCCAGGACATCTGCTTTCTGCCAACTCCCCGTCTTCCTTCTATCTTGCCCTCCAATATAAGGCGTAGGATGTTTTATTACTTATTTACTTATTTTATTCTTCATTGTACATTGGTTAAAATATTTCAAACCAATACAAAGTAGGTATCATAAACATATTATTTACACAATTCAATGTAGAGAGGGCGAGTTTATCAGTTTATTAGTTTATTTCCAAATATTGTTTGGAGATGTGGAACGAATGGATGATGAAAAAAGTATTTTTATCTGAAAAAAGGAGTGTAAAAAAAGCGCTAATATCCAAGAACTACGTGACTATATCAAGAACGGTGGCGTATTGCATGAGAGAAATCGGAGTAAATGTACGAGAAGTTGCATTAATGTAGAAAAAGCGAAAGAAATATGTAGGCACAAATAGATCAATTTGGCGTTCTTTTCTCTGTGTCTACCCCATTTGCGATACGGTGTGAGAGAATAATAAAGTACTATGAAAAAAATATTTAGATATTTTTCATATTAATAAATTAATTATTCAGCGAACTAAATACAACATATGAAGGTAAACAATAGTAATATATAAAGAGGGATTAAAACAACAAATCCTCTCTGCCTACCTATTTAGTGTTACCATAATCCGATTATGAAAATACAAATGTACAATTTAATTTGTAATAAATTTATTAGTGTATATTCACCAGTGGCGGAGCTAGACATCTTACATTGGTTATTTTTTTGTTATAAATATTAGTCATTGATATTTCGTATTATTTCATGAAAGATGGATCAAAAAAAATGTGACACAGGGATAAAAATTGAAGATGCTGTTTTATCTAGTAAGTTTTGTAATAGGGGGAAAGATATTTGGGATGTCACTTTATTCAAAGTATGTTGGTCCAACATACTCCTCTGTCTAGTGTAGAATGAGCTCACGAACTTTTGTAATGGGGTAGTCAAAAATTTACATGTAGTGTTTGTTGGTCGGAAATGCCATTTTACCCAGTTTTTGATTTTTGAAAGAAATTTTATAGTCATGCATACGTTAACGAGTTTTATTCGTTTATTTATTATACGAAGAGACACTCACAGAAAACTGACAATACAATACATAATTTTTTATCAATGCGTGATAAGATCGGGCCAGTCCCCCAATTATTAAGAGTGTCATGCACAGTAAAATAACTAAAACTTATTTAAAATACGTCATCATCATCATCATCGCCCTCAACGCTCCTCTCGGGAGCACAGGGCAGAAACCAGCCTCCTCCATTCAGAGCGTCTCTGTGCCAATTGCGTCACCTCTTTCCACGACATTCCTTGCGCTCTGATATCGTTGTCATAGGAACGGTGTATTGTGAAAGAGGGACGCCCGGGCCGACGGAACCCCTGCGGACGGAAAAACAGTGCTCTTTTTGGCCAACTATCATTAGGCATTCTCAAAACATGTCCCAGCCAGGACCATCGTCTCTCCTGTATTACGGAGATTACAGGTCTCTGCTGGGTGCGCCGGCGCACAGCATCATTTGTAACATGTTCATACCATTTGACATCCAAAATCCTTCTAAGACACCTGTTTTCAAAGCTTAGTATCTTCCGCTCTTGAGCCTTGGTTAAGTGCCAAGACTCACAGCCATATAGAAGGATTGGGATGATGCACGCATTGAACAAGCGACATTTTGTCCTGATGCTGAGTCCAGACGCCTTCCAAACTTTGTTCATGTTATTGAAAGCCCCACTAGCTGCCCCTATGCGGATTGGTAATTCCGATCGGAGATCACCCTCTGGCGTTATGGTTGCTCCCAGGTACCTGAATTTGCTAACCTGAGATATTTGGGAATTACCAACCATTAGTGGGGTGTGAGTACTCGTGCATGTACTATTACATATGTACTCCGTTTTACCAGCGTTGATACGAAGGCCAAGGCGCAAGGAATTTTCATAAAGAGCATTAGCGTTGCACTGTAATCCATCCACAGATGTATCAAAAAGGGCTAGATCATCCGCATATTCAAGATCGTGCAGCACTCCCACAGACGTCTCACTGTTTTCACGCTGTGATAAAGACACACCGCCAAGGCCCAGAATAGATTTTCTGAGCAGGTAGTCCATAATTATGGCAAAGATAAAAGGTGCCAATACACAGCCCTGCCGGACTCCAGTGGTGATCCTGAAGGTGTCAGTTGGACCACTTGATGTTTTGACAGAACATTCAGAGTCCATATGCAGGGCTTTGATCATGGTTACCACCTTGGGCGGGATGCCATACGCGGCCAGTATTTTCCATATGGTTGGTCTGTGGGGGCTGTCAAAAGCTTTTTCGTAGTCAATGAAGCAACATGCAAGAGGTGAGTTGAACTCTTGCGACTGTTGAAGTACGCATCTGGCACAGAAAATTGCGTCCGAACAGGACTTGCCAGGCACAAACCCACATTGTTGCTTTCTCAGAGATGCCAACACTGGTTTTTGAATGCGACTCAATATGATTTGTGAGAGAACTTTACCGGGCACACTAAGTAGTGTGATGCCACGGTAGTTTCCGCATTCCAGTGGGTTTCCCTTCTTAAAAAGTGTCACGATGGATCCATTTCTCCAATCTTTCGGGCAAAGCTCCTCATTCCACACCTTGTTAAAGAGATGGTACAGTGGGTGGATAAGCGCATTCAAATGTTCAAACATTCGTATGTATAGAAAGTACGCTACTGTAGGTATACAGTTCTGCAGTCACGTATAACACGCCACTGCCATCCACACACAACATAATAATTTGGTATTATAGTAATTAATTAATGTCATATGCTAAAAGTATAATTTATTCATTTATTTTGTGGTTAGCAAAATTTTCATTATGTTCTCAAACAACAAAAGTACGATTATCTATATGTTTAATAAATTATTCCAATAAAACAGTAGTTTTTTTTTAATGCGGTAGCTCATGGACACTCTTCATGTCAGGACGTATATTTCTAACCATAATATGATATCGTTGTCATGGGATCATTGTATTGTGAAAGAGGGTTATCATTATTGTCATCCGGGAGACATGTGGACGAAAAAATAGAGCCCTTTTAGCCAACTAGAATCATTGGAGATTATTGAAAACATTACCGAATCAGGACCATTTCTTTTTTGTATTAAAGGAACTGTTGAATTTTGCACAGTGAGTGTTTAACCTCGTTGATGAATTGAAGTTCGTTATTACTAAAAACCAAAGTAATTTAGTTATGTACAGTTGTTTGAATAGTTTATAATGGGGGAACCAACATGAGATATTTAAAGAATGATAGTTGCTCTAGAATACAAAGCAAAAAAGTATCTATTCTTCCAGGTCAAACTTTTCTTATATATCTCTGCACCGCGAAAATATGGTTAACACCCGACATGAAACAAAGTGCATTCTGCAACTGGGTGATATATTATTGGCAATATACGTTTCCAATGAAACTTTTAAAGCGAGCCTGTTACTTTAAACGATGTACGTTAAAATACTTTCTAGCTGGGAGTGCTTATATAATAGAGGCCGATTCATCAACGGACGTAGGTAGAAGTAATGAAGAATGAAAGTAGCAGGACCATTTTGTGGTGTGAAAAATATCCAAAAACATGTGTTATTTTTTATTCATACGATCATAGTATTTCCTACAAGTGAGGTAACCAGTAGACCAACTGCATGTAAGAAAGGTACGCTGTCGTCTCCATGCTAAATACAGTTTAAGAAATTTAGATGTGTGGCAAACGTCATCTCAAAATCAAATTCTTTTTTTCGGAGTGGATTTTCATAAACGTTTTACTACTTTTAACGGAATATCAAAAACTTAAAAAAAGGCTGGAGTTTTACTGGAGTTTTATTTTAAGAATGCCCAATAACAACCGGGTAAAAAAGAGTAAACTTACTCTATTCACGAGGATTGGTCGACTTTTATAACCTCTTTTACAACACACTCTCCCAATGACAATAATACAAAATCAAATAATAAAGAATATCACGGGAATTGTAATTCAATAAGCGCAAAATCGCTGTTCCAAATCGAAAGCTTTCTTGTGTTCTGTGTTTCTAAGAACAGTGTTGTCAGTGAAATAGAAAAATATCTATGATTTTTATATCGAAGCAACTCTAAAAGATAAAGTAGATGAATATAATATAAATTGCACAACCGCTTGCTGGGTGTAACATTTCAAATCCCCTTCAAACTACGGCATGCTTTCCATCCTTTCTTCCCTGGTTGCTATTGCAAACAACACCTTTAACACCCTCTCCCCCTCCAAGTCTGTCTCAAGAAACACCAGCAAATACTCTTGGAATGAAAGACCATTGATAGTGTCTATAATATTATACTTGAGGTATATTTTCTATGGCTGCAAGTTTTTATCTATCTATACTATTACAGAATCTCCTACAAGAGAACAAAACCAGTGGACTCTGAGTGTAATGAACAAATAGTCTGAACTTTCTGTGCCAAAAAATAGACATTCAGTATAGGTGACACAACGACTACTTCATCACTTTTGGATTGTATCCTTATAGGTGATATTAAAAAAATACCTCAAAGTTAAACGTAGTTTTCGCATTTTAAAACAAACTCTCTTTAGTAGGAAACAGAAAAAATTTAAATGCACTTTTTACAACGCGATAGCCCTATATTCTATTTTGAAAATTCTGCAGGTAAAATAATAAAACAATTGAAAATAATTACCAAAAGATTTCCACATAAAAAATGTCATAACAACAAAGAGTTAGAAAGATTGCTAGGAGAATTAAAGTATTAAGTTACATGTGGGTAAGTTGGAAGATATCTATATACCTACAACACTTCTATCACATCTGCTCATTTTCCTGATATCACTCTGTCTCGCAACAGCATTTATTTCACTCTTGTCTTCTTTCAACCACGTCCATGTTTCGCTTGCATACATATGTAGGTGTCGGTTAAATAAGTGTATTTTTACTTCAAAAGAAGATACAAATAATTGCTATAAATAAATTTGAGAGGCGTACTTCCTTCTAATGTTTACACAAAGAATGTTAAATGGCAAAATGTACATAAATGAATAATGTAAATAAAAAAGTTTTTTTTTTTGTTTGAATAAAGAAGTACCTAACCCTTTTTGGCTTATGTGAAAGTAAGTATCAACATAATATTACAAATACATTTTGTCACGTACATAGTCATTTAAATTTGTTTATTTTTCCCAATTTAAAAGAGAAATATCTTTCAAAAACGTAAACGAAAAAGCAATCAACTCGCTCGCAATGTTCAGGATATTGAAAATGTTGATTATCTCCATAAGGAAGCCCTGGAAAAGTGCCAAATTGTGTTGGAAAAGTAAGAAAAAAAAACTTGTCGTCTGAAAACGTGTCCTGTAGAATGTTGAACTTATTCTTATTTCCTGAAGATCTTAGAATAATGCTGAAAGTTTTATTTTATTTGACTTTTTCCACTTTTTGATAAGTTTTTATTGTATGTTTTTATTGTACCAATCCTTCAGTTCCATAAACTAACAATTCGAAATTTAAATATTCCAAAATATGTCACGTTTAAGTTTTGAAGCAGTATGACGGTCTACCAAAAACACAAAACAAATATTAAGCTTCTAAACCAAATAATTCAAATTCTAGATTTTTTATTTATGGAATTGAAAGAATATCACTTTCTACGTGTTATAAGCAAAAATCTAGAATTTGAAAAATTTCTAGTTCATGGTTTTGTTGGAACTAGGTCGTCAATATTGTATTTTTGATCAAGCTTTATTTCACAAAGAAAAAGTTTCCATTATGTATATCCAATATTGAAATTTTTTATTTTTACCTACAAGGTGATTTTTGGAACTCAATTAATTTAATTTTCAATTAAACGTTGCAGTGTAAGCATTGCGAAACAACATTTGAAATATGTAATTTAAAATGAAAAATAACACTGTTTTCTCTTTTACAAAAACTGAGACGTATACCACAAGCACGCCTAGTGCTTTCATCAACGAACTGGCGTCATCAGGGATGAGTATAAAACTGAAAGAAAAACAATCATCTATACTTATACATAATTTTTTAAGGAATGTTATACTAAGTTAATTTATGTAAGAGAGGTTTTTAAAACGATAAATTTATTTTTCATGACTTTTTTAATTCACAAAGATACATCCTTTAGTGTTGACAAGGTTACACTTTTTGTGAAAGTAAAAAAGATCGACTACATAATCCGAATATTGAATCTCCTGAATTGGTATTCAAGATATTACCATCACATCTTAACGCAATCCAAAATGAATAAAAAACATAGATTAGTTCATACATTTTGTCCTTCAATTACGTAACTAATATTCTCTTACTGTTTAGTGTAATAATGTAGGGGTAAATTCTCAAGTGGATGAAATGAATTATTTCAATAGAATAATGATAACGGGGACTAATTCGAAACCAGACTGGGTAGGTACCTACCTGTAGAACGACATTGTGAAAATGTTATTTTCCAAAGCAAATATTCAGAGTTAGTAAATATTAGGGGTCTTTCATACAAAATTATCGAAGGGCACGTAGTGATCAATATAGGGTGTAAAAATTGACAAGACCTTTAATTTTACTTATTATACAAATACAAATACAAATTAAAATAATAAAATACTTTTAATTTGATTTATAAGCATTGTTTAAAAAAAAAATTGCTTTTCTATTAATATTATTAATTTACGTTACAACAATATAAAGATGTGTACCTATCTAAAAAAAAATATAAATATTTAGGTATTATAACTACAATTCAACCTTATACACCTTTCACAGTAAGCTAAAAGCTTGTGTCGCGAAAGGGTAATTTGCCAGTACCTGGGATCGAGCCGCGGACCCCTTGTTCTCGAGGCCGAGACTCTATCTCCAGGCTACCGTCGAACTCACATTAAAAGAGGGATGAAAGAAAGATTCATGCATCACTCGATATTAAAATGATAATTAATGCGTCTTGATTAAAAATTTAATGTTTTAACGATTAGCAGTTTTTCATGAAACATGACATTTTTCACCATCATGAAAATCTTAATTTTTACGACACAATTGATAACCATTAATATTTTTTTTTATTTATTAAAATAAAAAATAAAATAAAAAAATAAAATAAAAAGACACAAAACAATTAATTTGATACAAAACAAGAGTACAATTAAATAATAGAATAACGTTAACATAAGAATAAAAATTCAAAATAAAATTTGGTCAAGAGATAAATAAATTTAAAAAAAATTGAAATGATATAAAATATAAAATGTCAAACAGAAAAACAAATGGTCAGTTAGTTAAAAAATCGCAAATTGAAGTCAAATGGTTGTATATATGTAGGTATATAGAGCGAATTATAAATGCTATTTAATATGAATTTATAAAAAAATGTATTTAAAAACAATCGGTTATTTTTTAACATTGATAATCTTCAATTGAGTTAATATGTCACCAATAGTTATTGTTTATAACATGCAGTTATATAGTCAATTGACTACCTTTCTTCTGGTGGAAATTATAAAGAATGTATTTAAAAACAATCGATTATTTTTTACATTGATAATCTTCAATTGAGTTAATATGTCACCAATAGTTATTGTTTATAACATGCAGTTATATAATCAACTGACTACCTTTCTTCTGGTGGAAATTATAAAGAATGTATTTAAAAACAATCGATTATTTTTTACATTGATAATCTTCAATTGAGTTAATATGTCACCAATAGTTATTGTTTATAACATGCAGTTATATAGTCAACTGACTACCTTTCTTCTGGTGGAAATTATAAAGAATGTATTTAAAAACAATCGATTATTTTTTACATTGATTGATTGAGTTAATATGTCACCAATAGTTATTTTTTTATAACATGCAGTTATATAGTCAACTGGCTACCTCTTTTCTGGTATGCATTGTGATGTAATAACTCCCTGTATAATTTGATTTCATTACTAGGGGTTGTTGATGAAGAATGTCTTCCCTATACAACCTTGCCGGGATATTGCGTTTTAATGTTACAATGATTGTCAGTTTCATTGCATCATTTAATTAATTATTGTAAAATTATGTCGCAATCAAACAGCTACAAATTAAAATGCAGATTGTACTTTATACAAGAATAATTCATTTTCTCGATTTCCACCCTTCGAGAATACTATTAGGTAATAATTGATATTATTGAAGGAAGGGTTAAATTTAAATTGCGATAAATTAAACGAATTTGAATTTCACTGGGCGAAAGACGGTAAAAAAAATCAAGAATTTCTTACTGTCACCTGAAGATGATGAATGGCATTTCCTCGAAACGTCATGGAAAGCCTTCTGTTAGTGGGCACGGCGACAACACACAATTGGAAGTCACTCAGAAACCATACACTCACAAACACAATTTTATAAGACCAGAGTCCGAAGTCAAAACACATTTTAGCGTTACGTTTTGATTCGTTATCGTTCGAATATAGACGACGTTGCGGGAAGTGTCAATTTTCGTAGCTAAAATACACAATAGTTATGAAAATTGTTACTTTGGCGCAACGTCGTCTACATAATATATTCGAACGAAAACGTAGGTAACGCTAAAATGTGTTTTGACTTCGGGCCCAGTACTATTTCAGGCATTTGATGGTATATCAAACTCTCTATACCTTCATAGCTTTGTATGTAATAAAAAAAGTTATTTATTCCGCGCCAACAAAAAATAATTCATACTACTATACCATCACGGTATATCCCACAAACGGGGGTAGCCAGCGGACCAGCTGTATGAAATAAACATGCAAACTGTCTTCTCTGTGCCAATATACAATCAAGACATTCAGGATGGGTGGCAAACCTCATCGCTAAAGTTAAGATGTAAAATTTCTTAATTTTTTCGAACACCTGCCTTTTACAGGACACTCAAAAACTAACGGAAAAGAGAGGGAGACCAATTCTTTACCGGGTGCTCCACGGGATGGCAAATAATTCATTCAGGGTAAATAAATTGATACCTAATTGGGTTAGTTGGAAAACATCGCATTCTAGCGATAAACTAGCCCTTTGTATATTGAAATGTATAACTGATATTTTATGACACTTTGTATTGATTTGAAATATTGTAACCAATGTACAGTGAAGAATAAAATTAATAAATAATAGAAAATGTCTCATTCTGATGTTTAAAGAACATTTTTTTATTTTTGCCGGTCATATTTTATTTTTGCCGATTTGCTTTTTACAGAACACTCGCAAAAAACTCCGAGAGCTTTGTTCCATTTCACGAATCAAACGTTAAATGGTTTAATGTACCTATTAAAGCTTTACTTGTTATTTATCTACCTTCCTTCGGCACAAAAGTCTATTAGTTGAACAATCGCTAAGTAGATGTAACAATTTTAATCAAGAGTTTGACAAATTCAATAAGGGAAGGCTTAAGTAATATTGGTACATAATACTTGAAACGGCATAACTACATCGTGAAACTTTAATTTGATTTACGTCAGATATAAAAGCTCATCACAACTTTGGCGAAGCACTGATTTAGTGATTCTTTTCAAATATATTAAAATAAGATGTGCTGTTTAGTTTACTTCGAGAACACCCAAAACCCCAATGAAAGCTTTTTATAACGGATCCGACCCAAAGGCTCCCAACGCTTATTCTACCACGAAAGCAATACTGAAGTCAGAATCAACAGAATTCGAATTGGCCATGTTAGATGCGCACATTTTCTCCACTTGCGAGGCAAGAGAGACCACCTTTTTTGCACATGTGGTCAGATTGAAACAAAAAGCCTTTTTGTGGAGGATTGTTCCCTAATTAAATTTGCCAGGGGGATAGAGAAGATTCATCGAGTGACTCCAAGGATACTTGAGTAATTAGCAAACTAGACTCACATTAGATAATTCTATGCACAGAGATCCCTTGCATAATGATTTCATCTGTTTGTAGTCGTCGACAGTAGTTTCATAGTGTTACACGATCTAAGTAACAACTTACTACAATTATGTAGCTTTGTACTTTAGATATTGAAAGCTTTAGTATAATACGTATTGTTCCGATAATCTCTTCATAGTTCCCTTCCATTAATCCTTACTGTTTTATATTATTATTCATAGTACCTATTATAAATATTAACTACATACTACGAATTTTCACAGTGTGAATACAAGAAAAAAATTACCTGTTTTGCCTACAGTAAAACTCATATGGAAGTAATATGGAAACTAGTGTCAAAATTAGGATGGTTATGAATGAACTCATTGGTTTGAACGTGATGAGAAAATTTATGAGGATAGGGTTGTAAAAAGAATATAACCGAGATAACGGGTAGAGCGTTGAAATCTTTAGGTTTTGTGCTTCGTACAGTTTGCGACTTTAGTAACGTTCAGGCAATTACTCTCCTATATAAGTCACTAGTACGTAGCCAATTAGAATATTACTCCCCGATTTGGTCACCGACCTATGATATTCATATCAAAAATATAGAGCGTGTCCAACACAGATTTTTAAGGTTTATAAATTATAAGCTACGCATTCCCAGGGAAGAACTTAATTACGAGCGTTTACAGTTATTACTAAATTTGGAAAGTTTGGCTTGCAGAAGAATCGTGAGCGATTTGTTATTTTTATTTAAAAGTAGGTATAAATAATTTTTTTGACGACCCAAATTTGTTACAGCTTATTTATTTTCGTGTACCTGGGCGTAATACTAGGAATCCCGAAACTTTTTACTTTGAAAACTGTTCCACTAACTACATAAGTCATACACTATTTCCGCGATTGCATCGCTTAGGTAATGAGCATTTGTCAAACGTGGATTTACATAATACTAACCTTTCGGCCCTTCAATCATTTCTGAAAAAAACATTTGACCCTCACATTTAACTTTTATGATGTAAATTTTGTTTCTTTTTCTATTTTTTATTTATTATTGTTATATACCTAGTTGATAAGTGTTATATATTTATATCTATTCTCGGTGCATTTTGCACTACACTATTATTATTATTTTTTTTTTTTTATTTTTTCTCCGTCTATTTTATATTAATTGTTTGTAAATAATTATTTCAATGTCGTCTGTACCATTTGCACTGCGCACTGTTAACGATGGTTGCCGAACTATGCTATATGGAAAGGCGCAGTGTGCGGGTACTTGGTACCTAGCATATATTATTATTATTTTATTTTTTGTTATTATTAAGTTATACTTCATAGAATAGTTTTACAGAGATTTGTTGCATTTTGATTGCTAATATTGTTATAACCTACCTACATACCTTGTATTCTTTTTTTTTTGCTGTGTTCTTTGTACCATCATACCTATTCTTATTATTCTTTGTACATATTATATTATTAGGTGCCTACTTGTTTGATAACATTATTTTGCTGTGTACCTATGCATTGCTAATGTGTTTGTGTGGGTAGATACTTTTGTAATATGTTTTCACTATCTGTTGTTTTTATTGTATTTTTTTCTTTTCTATGTTAAAGGCTTATATAGCCGTTCACTGTGTAAATAAATAAATAAATATTTTTTTATATGGCGAAGAAAGAAAGAAACTGCGAGAAAAAAATTATATGATAAAACTTTTTGCTGGGAGTTGCAGATGATAGACACAATTTGGCGACCATGAGGTCATGTTATGGGTAAACGGCGTTTTACTCGTGAAATCCAATATGGTGAAAACCTCCAAATTGCAGAAAGGAGCTTCAGAGCCGCCGTGCCAACTGCCTGGAACAGATTGCCCACAGACCTGAGAGAGAATCAGTCCACCACCACATTTTGAATAAAGTTAAAGACGCTGCTGTTCCGAAGAAGACACGGCGCCCTTGAGATGGTCACGGATCAGTAAACGGCGCCACATATAAATATTCCATTTATTATTATTATAACAATTTATCCACACTACAGATACATACAGAGACTACACAGATACGTATGAAGTAGCCACATAGATTGAAAAAAAAATACATGGAATTTAATGCCTGTGTGAGATACGGGATATTATATTATGTACAAAGACAAAAGTTTATGGTTTTTTACAATAAACCCTATTTCATTACTTTCACAAACAAAACATTAATCTCATTTCTACCGTACAGAAAACAAACAAACTATTATGTGATAATATGTACATACGTATAGTGTGCATTCCCCCTTAACCACATGATGAGGCGTATAGTTCCAATCGGCGTGAAGTCCATTTTGTTTGATTTTCTAGTAGGCCCATATATTTGATATCTACTGATATATGAGGAAAGTAGTTGTTGCAGGTATGCTCAGTTCTAAAGATGTTTATCCAGAGAATAAAATGAAAAAAATAATTAAAAATACTACAGATTCACCTCATAAATATCAAAACATTTTAGGACTTAACGGAGTTTGAAACTTTCATAAGGAATTTAACGGTTTTTGGAATACCACATACACAGATTACACTAAGGTCGCCATATTGAATTTAGATAACTCTAGAGCTGTGATTGGCTGTCTGCGGACTTAAGGTTGTTTGAAACAAAATGTAAGACGGACTTAACATTGTTGGGAATAAAACTCTATTTTTTTGACAGCGATTTTTTTTTGTATATTTAGCGGAAAATGTAATACGAATATTGGGTCGAGCAGTCGGAAAATAAATTGTCTAACTAAACGAATCAATTTTTTAGTTGAAATTTGATATAAATTGGACTTAACGTCGATTAGAACTATACGCCTCATATAAGCACCTGTACTACTTCATGTATGAGTCTGTAATAAACCTATCTACCAACTATCCAATGCTATTATACATCGCATCCTATTATAGTATGCTTATAGATGTTACACTTATGTTTACTTAATTCAGCAGATATTCTTGTTGGTATAGGGATTATTAGAAAATTTACAATAAGCCGTTATTACATACAAAATCTATACATATTTAGATCCGTGTAATAAGACACGTAAAGTTAATTTTCATTAAATAAAAAAAAAAAATAGTTTCTTACGAAACAATGTGTTCTACAGTGAATTTAAAGTAGCGTTCACATTGCTTCACTTTGGATGATCATCCAAAGTGTCAGGGTCAAACCTGTTCATCGAAAGTGAACACGTCTGTTCACATTTGTTCATCCTATGCTTTCACTGCCATGTCAACACTCTCACTCATGTTGTATGTAGATTGACGTATTTTCGTAAAAAATAATTAAAAAATTCAATAATGAAAAATTAAACTTAAAATAAATTAATATATAGCTCTCGACTGCATAA
Organism: Athripsodes cinereus; assembly: GCA_947579605.1. Lineage (NCBI taxonomy): Eukaryota > Metazoa > Arthropoda > Insecta > Trichoptera > Leptoceridae > Athripsodes > Athripsodes cinereus. The sequence goes on along the minus strand of OX388308.1, from coordinate 26,727,684 downwards.
TGATTTTGTACATGATTCTGACATTCAATACAAATTCATAGAGAATTTATTTATTTATTTATTTATTTATTCAATTTACGGCTCATATAGCCATTTACAATATATATACATATATAAACATACAAATTCACAAATTGGTGTTAAGTAATTCAAATATATATAACTAAAATAATAACAACAACAAAAACACATCGAATTAAACAAATAATAAGATAAAACTTGTTTATGGTCGTTTCAGTGAAAGGACCTTTCATCAAAATTATGACGAGTGGTAATCTCTTTCCTCCGTCATCGCTAGTGATCACTAGCGATGAAACACCTGTTCACACCTGTTCATCTTGGAGGATCATCCGGAGTGATCACTGAAAGTGAACAAATGTGAACGCCCCTTAAGCCAACCATGCCCTTAAAAGCTTTCAGGAATCTCCTTCATTCAGAGTGTCTCAGCTCGAATTGAATCACCTTCTCCAATTACATTACTAGCGTTCTTATGTTGTTATCTTAAAACGGTATACCTACTGTGAAAGAGGGACAGTAGGAATTCTAGTGTTCGACCTACGATGTGTCTTTTATAATATCTATTATATCGAGAATTCATATATGGGTTGCTTATCTCAAATTCGATGACTCCATATCTTATAATATCAGACCTCGGCCTCCTACTTTCAGGTTTCTCGCCGTGACTCTCCAGCCCATCACTCGAAGTAGTTGGCTTGCATCCTTCTTCAACCCATCCGATAATAATAAAAGTCCCTAGACTCCTGCATTCTCCTGGTGAATGGTGGGTCCCTTTCAATTCACCTCATTTTCCCGTCTAAGCCAAGGTCTGCCAACTCTTCTTTTGGGTGGTTTATCTCGTCAATGCTAATAAATTGAAGTTATTAAATCTTAAAATTATATTTTATTATCTTTTACAGGACATTCGAAAACGAAAAAAAAAGTTGGTACTTAGAATAAGAAAATTCTAAAACAGTTTTAAATTATTGTCAATGAACAAAATAATTATATTATTTCTCGTAGTTCACGGAACAGCCACTGCGCGCTGCAGTTTACGAAATAATTGCTATCGATGCAATATCATTCTATAGTAGATTTGATGTTTGTATTGACATGAGATAATTGATTTTATATCTGTGTATCAGAGGGAAAGTATACGATGTCACGAGATGTTATTTTTCAGTAAGACCGTTTTTTCTCTCTCTTTCTCCTTACTATATTGCAATTTTGTACTCTTGACACAGTGTTAAACTTTTGATGGACATTCTATTACCGACATTCCAATATTTTCATTTTTCTTTTTTTTTTTACGCGGCGGCAGAATTGCCATCCACACTTCTCAGCATTGTACAACCAGATAAGTCTCCATATGATCAGTCATGATCACACAAAAACTTAACAGTCTAATGCCGGGAAAAATTCACCTATCCAGATATACAGGATATCAAAGGATTAGGCTCAAAACGCGGGATCAAAATACCAGCATTGTGCCTGAAATATCTGTGTTCAAAAACTTTTTTACAATATTACAAGTGTTTATTATAATAGATTTTTGAATTTTAATGTACAAATTAACCGGTAAATCTAATTTTTGTAAATTATTTATTAAAGATTTCGGAGTTACCCCTGTAGCTGACATGACTAAAGGTATTATATAAACGGACCTAGAATGCCAAATATTTTTTATTTCTCCTGCTAGTTCTGTATATTTACGTATTTTTTCAGCGACGGTTGTTTGTATATTATGTGTATTTGGGACAGCGATGTCGATTAGGTACGTTATTTTATTACGTTTATCATGTAATACTAAATCGGGTCTATTATGATGTATTTGTCTATCTGTTATTATGGTTTTATCATAATAGAGCCTATAATTTTGATTTTCTAAAACCGGTTCCGGGTTGTATTTAAAATAAGGTATTACATTATTTGAGTTTAAAAGATTATGTTTAATAGCTAAATTTTGATGTATAATTTTTGCGACATGATTATGTCTATAAGTATACTCAGTTTGAGCGAGAGTGGAACAACCCGAAACTATGTGTTGAATTGTTTCCGGTTTGGCCAGACATTTTCTACACGAATCATCAATTATGTTTTGATTTTTTATAATATATTTTTGATAATTTTTTGTATTTATTACCTGATCTTGAATTGCTAGCATAAAACCCTCGGTTTCCCCATACAATTCCCCAATGGTTAACCACCTGTTTGACGCATATTTGTCAACATAAGATTGGTTGAGATCATTGAGGTGTCTAGCATGAAGTTCCTTCCTACCCCAAGATTCTAACAAAATATTTAAATAGTTTAATCGCGGACCTACTGTTTCGTCATTTAAATTTAAAGGTGTATGATTTTTATTTTTAGATTTATTATTGACTTAACTATTTTTATAAATGTTATAACTCGGTTCCTTTTAAAATTTATTCTTCGTTAATTGTTATACTTGTCTTGTTGTGAATGAGAATTTTGTTTATTTTTCGTGTATTGAATAACATGTAAAATTCTCACGTCGAAGATATTTATTTACTTAATTGATTATTATAGTACACAACAGATGAGTGACGGATAAAAAACAAATACGTACCTAAGCAATGATAACATTCCAACAGTTTTTCACCAAAACAGTGCACATTTCGGCAATAACATGCAAAATAAACATAATTATAATAAACAAAAATAGGTATTAAAAAAATAAGTCACTTTACCAAAATTCGACATAGTGCTATTTAGCTCTTGTACCTCCAGCATATACAATAACTTCTAGTTGTTACACAATATGTTAGGTATACAACAAACTAGTCTACAGATAATATATTGACAATATAATAGAATTGTATTGTATAATTTCTCGTAAGTACCTACATTCTGTATACGTAGGTAGGTACTAATAATGTTTAGCAGATGAGTACGAAATGCCAGATTGGCAATTTGAACTATTGATTTAATGCAAGTATCTACCTAAACATTAGGTAGGTATATTGTATTAACACACATTCACACATTTTCGTGTTATGCATTTCTATCAATTATGATACGAATAACTAATCATGTTATGAATTTTCGACACAATTGGATCGAAATAGGTTGACTATTGGTGAGTGTAATAAACTGGAATGATTAATCTAGAGTGGTTCAAAAATATGAATTACTAATCAATTTGGGTTTGCCAGAACATCAGACAAACTATAGGTATTAATAACCACAACATCAAGCACTCTGGGCTACTCGTCATCATCGCGGAGGGCAAGAGCGAAGGCAGAAATAGTAGAGGCCAACCAAGAGACACCTAGGTATGTGTATAAAACGTGAAGAAGGACATGAACTGTGACACATACGAAGAATAATTTAAGAGACTAGCAGAAAATAGGGAGGCATGGAGAAAAAAGGCCAAACTCGTTGCAGACCAATCCAATGGATTGTAACTCACTAAATATATAATTGGTTAAAGTTCCGTGGAGTCCCCGGCAATGAATAGGTCTCCCTTTTTTCTAATAGTTTTCGAGTGTCCTGTAAAAAGCAGCTGATGTTCCTAAAACATCACGAATAATAATAATATTTTAACATATTAATTCAGCGATGATTTATGCTACCCGTCCTGAAAGTATTAACCTTTATTATTAGGAAAACATGCATGTTTAAAAGTTCACTGCTTACCCCACTTGCGGAAAATGTCGTGATGATAGGAAAGAATGACTGGATTTAAAATTGAAGGCAAACCTTAACGAATGCTCTGGGACATTTCAATTCGTTTGCCTTCAATTTTAAATGGCATTTCTTATGGCACAAAGAGGGCGTTCTGTATCTTAAATCAACATATACAGTTAATCTATTGGTATCCTCATAAATAAGACGGATGATAATATTATAAAGAAAAATGACATACAATGGAGACAAATATTGACTTGCCAATAGGTTATATCCGCCAACAAAACCATTAATAATATTATATATTATTAATAGTAACAATACCAACTAATAATGATAATCTAATAACAACTGCTGCTTGCATCTTAAGGCGGTGGCGTTGCAATGAGGAAGAGTCAACAAGATGGAGGGGAGGAAATGTTACTGAGTAAAGTGACTCTACAATCAAAAGACACTTGGAGAATTTTTTCATTTTCAGATTAATATTAAAAAAAAAATTGGTGCAAATAAAAAAAAATGACATTGGTTTTCTATATCGGCAAGAATCTAAATTTACTATTTTAGACCTTTGTGAATTATGAATTAGAATTTATTTATATATTTGTACATAATAAAATGGTATTTAAAAAAAAATGAGTTGAAAACTATGAATTCCCAGTAAGCGAAATGTAGTAGATAATAAGTGGAAGTACTGAAATCATTGTACTACAGAGAAACCATCCGCGTATTTGTTTATTTATTCTTTACTGTACATTGATTATTAATACTGTAATATATACAATTTGTATTTGGCGACGTTTAATGATCCGTGACCATCTCAAGGGCGCCATGACATTTCTTGAAAAGCAATGTTTTTAAAGTACTCCTGAATGTTGCAGCAAAATAACATATTGTCACCCAACAAATAAAAAAAATATTTTCATACAAAAAAAAAATCCAAAGGTACTTATGACATAAGAAGTTTTATTTTTTGTAGGACTGTAGGTGTTTGTTTAGTAAATACATATGCAATATAACTATAGATATATCTAATTCTTTTGTAGCTTGGTATTTGGTAGCTTTTGTTTCTAGAATATTAAGTTGAAGGAAAAGAAAAAGGAAACTACATCAATGTTTCATGCACCGCAAGGATAAGGGGATTGATGATGATTGATCGTGTAGGGTCAGGAAGGGGACAAGTCATTTACTTAGTTAGATTAGAATTAATAATGGAAAATGCAGAACGAAGTAGTAACAACAAGTTTCATTGCGATAAGGTAGATAATAACAATATTATGAGATGGTGTTTTTTTATGATTAATAATATTTTTATAAATAATGTCGCATATAACCTTCTTCAAAGCGAGCAATAAAGGAATGAATTATTATGAAAAAAAATGTGGTGTGTTGAAAGATGTACAAAGTTATATTAGTTAATTTAATGAAATATTGGGGTTGTTTCTACATTAATTAATGTCTCCGTTTAACCCCCGGAAAAGGATAGGCAAGTCTCTCAATCTTTTAGATAGATATTCTTAAAATACTACTTAATAAGACTTTTAACATCGTTGATTCAGTGTAAGATGTATCACCCATACAAAATGTCTTATTTTTTTAATTTTAAATAGTTTATTTTACTGTGGCACATACGTTGAATTAAAGAAACTAGCAGAAAATAGGGAAGAATGGAGAACAAAATCCAAACTTGATGCAAACCGATTCAATGGATTGTAACTCACTATATAATTTATTTAGTATTTCTACAGTGACTGATATATGTAGATCGCGAGCCGGCTTTCAAAAGCTTTGGCTCTCTTCATCAGGCTAACGTAAAGTGAAGAAATTACATTCAAATACATATTTCTATCAAGAAAAATAATCCAGGCATAATGTCAGTCAGTATTTATATTAACAACAGATAAACTAGGTAATATTACAAACCGTGGTTGATAGATTTAAAGAAAACATCTCGTATTATAGTGAGGGACAGATATATTTGAAAAAACCACAAGTTCAATAGTTTTTTTTTGACAATGACTTTGTAAGTCGAAACCAGGCTACTTTTGTTAATGATACTTACTTACTTATGCAGCTATTCCTGTCCACTGCTGAACATAAGCCTCCCCCATATGTTTCCAGGCATCTCTGTCCTGGGCTTTCTGCAACCAGTCACCGGCGATTCTTCGATTATCTTATTATTAATGATACAGTAAAACTTAAAACAGTTTGTTTGTTTACATACCTAGATTAATATGGAGTTCTACAAAATAAACGCTAGATTAATCAATGAAGTTCAGTATTGTTGTTCTTTGTGCGGCAAAAAAGGTGTTCAAATTAATGACAAATTTATTCTATGGAGTCCCAGGTAACTGCCACTCTTTTCTGTAAGCTTACAGTGTCCTGTAAATTTTGTAAAACATCACGTTAAGATATTTGAAATCTTCAGTTCAGTCATATCCTTAATGCTAAAATTTTATTAGCACGGAGAGGAGACGACTTAGTGTTTATTACAAGCAGTTAGTCTGCTGGCTACCCCAGTTGTGGGAGATGCCTTGGAGGGATGGATGAATTAAAAAAAAAACAACATAGTTTGTAGGTTCTTGAATTAATTTACATTACAAAATGTTGATGGTGTGAAATTAATCATTTTGCTTTTGTACACACATCACAAACAATTATAATTATTCATCTCACAATTTATAATTCAAAATATTAAGTAAACTTTCAACTTTGCCACAACTCAACTTGTTTTCTAGTCAAGGGTCGTTCGTTAATTTACATAGCCTGTTTAATTCAGAAACTCGGTAATGGACTGAAAAGGTACTGAAATAATTCGTGCACAAAAAATATCGTAGTTTTGAAAATCGTGTAGAGGTAAATATTATTTTTTTCTGTACCATATTTCCCATGGAGCATCCGGCAAAGAATATTGATCTCCTAATCTTTTCTGTAAGTTTTCGAGTGTCCTGTGTAAAAGACAGGTTAAAATATTAAATTCAGCGATGAGATTAGCCACCCATGTCTTTATTTTTTGTTAGCACGGGAAGGACATATATTTTATTTCAAGCAGCTGGATGGTATAGTAGTAAAATTAACTGTATCTCTCATAAATGAGTTAGCTACGTACGTGGACTTATGAATAAATAGGTTATTCTTTCTAAAGGCGGCCATACACATGACTGTAGCAGGCACACTTGCATAACAGCTCATTGCACATGCCATCTACTATCATGTATATACGCTAACTGGCATGCCTGTATCTGCCACGCAAGTAGATAGCACAACATTTGATTTACTGGCATGCAACATGAGGGAGGGGACGCGGGGGGCTACGAAACCGGCATGTGTGAACGTCGCGACAGGTACAGGTATGCCAGTAGCTGACCTTCTTTTTTATTTTATTCGCAATTTTCCCTAACAATTCATCAAATTTTTCTGGCAGCATTCTTAAATGGTTTCTGTACCCATCTATATCTTCTTGTCGCATTTCTGTAAGCAGACAACTACTTGCTCCAAAATTTTCCCTTCTGCTAATCCAATCTTTCACCCAAATTCGTCTTCTTTTACTACTCTTTTTTCTCTCATTAAATTAGCCACACATTGTACTGCTTATTGCAATATGATGATATTTAATTAATTTCGAATGTTTTCCATTGCAAAAAAGCTTGAGAATGAGTGATTTGAGACATGTACTGTCTCGTGGCTAGCTTGTGTATACGTCTTGCAAATACAGGCATGCAACGACGCAAATTGCATGCAAGTTTAACTTGCAAATGTATCCACATCGCGTCAGTAACTTCCACATGCCATTAACAAGCATGCACGCTACTGTTCCATTTTACAGGCATGTGTATGGCCGCCTTAATTCATAAAACGAAGTCATTTATAATGGATGGCATATAACATCTGATGCTTAATTGAATGTTTGGATGATTTTTTTGTATTTTATGGTATTTCTTTGTCTATATAGAAGTTCACGTTTTCATTCAACTGTCTATTTTTACTAATTCTAAAGATTAATGTTTTTTGTATTTTCAGTATATTGCCAATCTAGAAGATATTGTCAGACTGGGAGAAAGGTACTCGGAAAAAAAGATCGTTCAAAAGATCATTTGTTTATTTATTTATTCATTAGTTACAGTAAATTAATCACAAAACATACAATTATGTAGAGAAATTCATTCAAGTTAAATACAATCAACAAAACTGAGGGTAAGTTTTGGCAAAGGAGCGATCTCTTCCAGCTAACCCATATCATAGTATGTTAAAGACGAGATTTCTAACGACATAATTATGTACAAGCCTACCGATATATTATATATGCTTCTGTTTTGGATAATAGAAAAAAAAATAATGCCAGGACTTGCAAGGGAAGTAGCATTATAGAATGTATAAAGATATGTACGTAATATCGTCTTATCCTATCTTTCTTCGCATGCCTGAAGATGGTGTCAGCAAAAATCCTCCGGATAACCTTTCTCCACTTGTGTTTGACTTGAGACAGAAGCTTTTTGGATTACCACTTTTACTTATGTAACTAAAAATGTAAAAACGTTTGACGTAAATCCGCGTTGTTGGAGATCTTTGATGAAGCTACAAGGAAAATAAATTAGCTTGTTGAAAGGTAAAAGTGAGTTAATTCAAAAATTATAAATTGAATGTTAAAAACATGACAACAACACTTTTGATTAACAAAAAAAAAATGTTAAAAAAAAATAATTATAGGATGGAAAGATAATTAAATGATAAAATAAAGTTTTCTTAATTAGTTGATTAATGATGTTTTTATTATTAACGAAGCAGCTTTTTAAGGGAGAGCTTAGTAATTATTAAAAGTCCCTTAAATTTACAGGTGAATTTAAGGCTTAGGTATGAAAATGTTTTCAGGGATATAATCTTTGAAATTTTTTACAAATATTTATTTATTTCTTTAACGATGACTTAATTCAAATAAAATATTAAGGAAATGATTCTTTTTTATTAATATTTTTTTCAACACGAGAGAATATTTAATAAAGTCAATATGAAACAATATCAATAAAATAAAATCTGTTATTTATAAAAAATACTTTTTATAAATAACAGATCTATTGGAGCATCCGGTAAAGAATTGATCTCCCACTCTTCTCCGTAAGTTTTCGAATGTCATGTAGTAAAAGGCACGTGTTCGAAAAAATTAAGATAATATTTTACATCTTAAATACAGTGATGAGGTTTGCCACCCATCCTGAATGTCTTGATTTTATATTAGCACAGAGATGATATCTTGCATGTTTATTATATGCAGCTGGTCTGCTAGCTACCCCACTTGTGGGATATGCCGTGATGGTATAGTAGTAGTAGTAGTAGTAAAGATGAACTAATCATGATGGAATATATTATGTATTCTGCAATAATTTCCTTGACTTTCCAACAACATTAATACTATTATTCGTATTAAAAGGGAGTCATTACGATATGGTTTAGGTACTACTAATCCGAATTAATTTTTCTGGTTGGTTAAGCTAAGCCATCACAATAATACTCTGTCCCTTTTATTCGAGGTCTGCTGCTCCGGCTTCTAACTAGATGTAATTCTCATCAGCAAAAAGATACGTATTAATTGGAATCCTTTCTGATATCAGTTCGCCTTACTTCAGATTAAATGCGTCATTTTCACCCTGTTAGATAAAACACTATTTACTATGTATTAGTTTTCGAGTATTCTGTAAGAGGTAGAAATTCGTAAACATCACTTTTAAGACATCTTCAGTTCAGCGATGAGCTATGCCAACCATCCTGAATTTCGTAACTTTTATTGGCATAGAGACCACAACTTGCATTTTTGCTACGTGCACCTTGTTCGCTGGCTACCCCACTAGTGGGAAATGTCGTAAAAGTATGAATGGATTAATGAATAGACAGTGCTAACTTTAATAATTAATGTGAAGAGGTACCTATTTTTTGTTGTATTTTGTATGCACTTTAGACTATTTTTCAGTATATGTATATTTAATTGTACATTCTAGCATAAACATTGAATAAACCGCAATTCAACGCCCGGTAGCTTAATTGGAGAAAACATCCCTCGCGAAAAGGATGTGTTGTGGGTTCAAGTCTCATCCGTGACACTACAAAATAAGATAACATTGTCTTATCTAATATTAATAACACTTAGGTCTTGTCAAGATATTACAACTAAATTGGAGGTGACCAGTACTGTATCGAAACCAGTGTACGTGGAGCGTGCTTTTGCAATATCGGCACCTGTAATCTGGAACAGGCTTCCACAAATGATCAGAGAAACGCAGTTTCTGAAAACTCGTTTCAAGAACCAACTGAAGACTTATCTATTCAAGAAATCTCACGGAATAATCCAAGCACAACCTTAGTTAGCAAAGAGCGCCCTTGAGGTGGATTTTTTTTCACAAAACGGCGCTTTACAAATCATCCAAATAATAATAATAATAATAATATGGTAGTTTCGTGAGTAAAATTTACATAAATATAACCTTATGCAATGATTAATTTACTGTAAAAATACGATCGATTTGTTTAATTTTGAGATATTAATTTTACATGAAATCCCGCAGTATTGTTGGTTGACAACATTAGTTATAATACACGCACTAAAATGTCCAGACTATCAAAATAGTGTGAAATGCCACATCGCTATCTTTTACATAAGTTTAACAACAAATTCTAAGTAAAATACATATATAGATTTGGTGCGTAGATGCCTATCAACCCCATAAAATCAATAAAGTTTACCTTTTATCTCTAAGAGAAAAGAAAAATGTATAGATATAAATACTTAATCCCATTGTTATGGTTCTGTATTTTAGAACGACCAAAAATCTCCCAAATACCTACATCTGTATGAGATAAGAAAAAAAAATGTGAAATTTTGCTATCAGCGGCAAACTAGATAATTAGTAGAGCAATTATATTTATTGGTGACAAATATTTTGTTTACGAATATTATGGAAATATTTGCATATCTCACGGGGCAATAAACAGATTGCATTCGCACGTGGGAAGGGATGCCGGCATATTCTTTGTGATTTTCTAAGGGGGTCGTAAAATATTATAGAAGATAATATTATTAGGAAGTTCGCATATCTTGTTTTGAAATAATAAACGCGGCTTCCTCAAAGAGAAAAAAGACAATATAGAAATGTAGTCCGTGGGAATGAGATATTTTGCTGAAAACAATAAATGCGACAGTAAAATAGAACATGGAAAAAAAAAGGGAGCTGATAAGAAATTCTATCTAGGTGGCCAGTAATTATATACGTCACGAAATACCTACCACTAATATAACGCAGTATGTATGTACTTACTTGCGTTATTGGGGGGATTATTAATAAAGAAGTGTTGATCAATCAATTATGTATTACATTATCAGTTGTTGAAAATCATATTGAAATGAATGGAAGGGTAGCCGGATTAATTAATAGGTGTGTAAGGAGGCTTATTAATACACAGGTGAAGATAGAAAGAGAGAATAATTTATAATTACGAGAGATTCGAATTAACGGATAGAATAATTATAGAATGTTGTTGCAATAAACACGATAAAGTGTGTACGTAAGGTCTGAGTTTATTGAATGAATAAGTAGAAGTGAATATAGATATATAGATAATTAATTGATATCGGGGATTTGTTATCAATAATTTTTATTGTATATTGTATGAGGTGTATGTAAGGCTTTCTTTTACTAATCTTATACCTACTATGATAATCATTGGACGTCTAGGTATAAATAAATAATGAAATAGAATTATTTATACGATATTTACGAGGTATGAGTAGTCTTCATTATGTATTTGTGAATTTTAATTAAGTGTAGGAATAAGATAAAGATACCTAAATGTGAAACATGGATATCTTAATTAGGTATGTGTCGTGATAGAAATGAAATAAGAAAGATCTACCTAAATATGAGGAGGAGTAAATAGATAAACCGATAGATATTTTTAGAGTCGGGAATTATTATTGCCGTTAATATTGATGATATTATGATTTTAGGCGATGTGAAGCGCATAGATGATTAGTATCTAAGCCATAAATTACGACTCGAAAGGCGGTACAATGTTAGGAAGAGATAGAAGATGTTAAAATGAGATAGAACGACGTTCGGACCGCATCCCTGTGTTACATTGGCGAGAATCTTAGGGGTGGATGCGAGAGATAAGGAAGTACGTCGTGATTGGAGGATTAGAGATTTTGCCCGCGAAATCTGGTATAAAAGCTCATACATATCGGAAAATTAGGATAATTCAAATTTAGTTGTGAAGGGATACCGCGATTGTTATTCGCGGAAGGGCCGAGAGAGATTAAAATTCAGTTGAGAAGGGCTACCGCGATCGTTATTCGCGGAGGGTCAAGATAATTCAAATTTAGTTGTGAAGGGATACCGCGATTGTTATTCGCGGAAGGGCCGAGAAGATTAAAAATTCAGTTGAGAAGAGAAATCGCGATTTAGTTATTCGCGGAGAATCGCGAGTAGTATTCGCGAAAAGTGATTTTGTTGTGAGAAATTAATTCGCGGAGATAACTTAGAGATTGTTCGTAGTGAGATCAAATTCATATTCAAATTCAAATTGATCGATCGAGATTGTTATACATAGTCGCGAAAATTTGGGAGAAATTAATAATAAGATATTAATAATCGTGAATAAGAACTAATAATTGTGAGTCAAATGATTCGTAGTGAACAAGTAAACGAATATATCGGTGTGTAATTACACAATACCAATCAACCAACTATTCTAATCTATAGTAAATCATTGATTACTGATTGATTAGCTGTCGAAGCGGTGCGATAGACTTTACTCAATGAGTTGGCAAATTAAAATCATAACGCAAGAAGCCTACGACTAGTGTGAACTGTGTGACGTCGCAGAGGGTCAGAGGTGAATTAGCCAACGGGGAGATTTCACTTAGAAGGGGAGGACACGTTAATGCTGTGCGTCAGGAAACGGGAGATACCTACAATCAGATTTCGATTAATTTTCTTATTTCGCTACTCGAGGTCGAAAGGAAGATAAGATCTACATACATCGGAGGCGCGGTTAATCATATCGTAAGAAAAATTGTTTTAATTTAAATTTATGTCTACTTTATTTTTATTATACACATTGTTATCAAATTATTGATTGATAATTATTATGTTTTAATGAGTAACTAGTTATTGATGACCTGGATAAATTATTATCGTGGATAGTTACCTTGTTGTGGTATGACTATTAGTTGATTTTGATTTTGTGTATTTAATATTATTTGATAATATTTTGTTTTATGAACAACTGATTATGGATGACTGACTTTAATAATTTTGTGAATCAGCATTTATTATGGTTTATTAGTGGGTTCATTTTTTTTTTATGTGTAAATAACTACCAATTGATACTCTCACTTAATTATAAAATTTTCATGAATAATTGATAGTGAAAATAATAATATTAATTTGTCATACGCAAGTACCTAGCGGTACGACTACTGTCAGGTTAATCTAGCCTTAATTAATCTAGAGCTCGCAGTTTTATGAGACTAGAATAATGTTTCAATTGTTCTCTTCGTATTGATTAAATTGCTTTTTTTTATATGAATGTAACATTACACTGAGTTACATACATATATAAACATGATATTTTCTTAATTTCTCTTGTAAATAATAGCTGTTTTTAATTATATATATATTTTTTTTTTTTTATTATTATTGACTAACTTATTGAAATTACATTACTATTACTGTATATTGTGGTATTACCAAGGTGGAAACTGTTGAGTAATATTATTGTTTAATTGTGTAAATAAACCATATTTTGTATCAAATTCTCTAGAGTTTACAATTAGTAGAATAGTTAGCATTCCCTATCCCACCACTTGCTTGCATACTTATTGAGTTTCGAAGGAGGAAGAGAGAAAGGCCCTCTCGCGGTTCAAATCCGCAGAGGAAGATATCGTACGGGTTGTTAGCTACCTCCGGCTGTTCGTAGGAGCGGAGGACTGAGGACTTATCTCCATCAGGGTGAGCTAGCCGGGAAAAGAGGTAAGTCCCCCCCCCTTCTGAGAGTAGAGGAGTGAATCCCGGAGGGTAGCGCTGCTGAAAGCCTGGAACACCCGTATCACCCTTTTAAGATTGACCCTAATAGTGGATATAAAATAAATACATAATAATATACCCATTACTACCAAATATATAAACTTGATCACAGGTCGAAGGTTAGATAAAAGTTGTTTTTTCTCTGAAAAAAAGATAGTTAATAATTTATTAAAACCACCCTTACTAAGAAATAAGGAATAACTAAGTACTATTTTATCTGCCATACCTGGCTATTTGACAGCTCACTCTGAATCAGAGCTAAGCTTTTTTCCGACATTTATTCTGACATAAATTACTCCTTATGTCATTGAATTATTATTGATAATGATTGACATTAAAAAGTAACAATTTTTGTTTCATGGAACAATATGGAACATTTGGAATAATTCACTTTCACGACTCAAGCTCTCAACTTCCTGCAAAAGGTGTATAAAGTTGTACTTGAATTTATAACAAAAACCCAGATACAGTATTAGTCGCAATCAAGTTTAATCAAGAAAAGCTATAATACAAGATAAGTCCAAATATCCATTTTTTAAGGATGGATATTGCCAGAATCATTTTAGGATAAATATAGTATAGAAGATAGAATGAATGATAAGAACACAAGAAAATCAATAAATTGAGGATTATTATAGAAGCAAACATTTCAAAATTTCGGTAGTAGAATATTGAGTGAAAATGAGTGGAGATGTGATAATGCTGGATAATTTGCAATACGTGCTCGGACTGTTTACTGAAAGTTAAGTTGTGCTTTTTTTCGAACTTACTTTTTTTTCAGAGAATATACCGTTGATGAAACTTCTTGAGCTTTAAACGTTTACAGAATTTCAAAAGGTTTTTTCGAAATGCTTATATTTTTATCGAAGGACGTCAGCGTTTATGATGAACTTGGACTTATTTTGAGACTTGAATATATTTCCTAATACATTTTTAGTATTAGTATTACAGACTCATTTTACTATTTTTCATTATCGTTTGACTATTAATTTCAATACAAATTAAATTTTATACAGAAATACTCATATCATTTTTTTCATCAATTTATGTGCATGCTGCTACAAGCTGTATTTTTGTCATCGTCTATCAAATTGTTATTGTTATTTTTTTTTTTAAATTTAACATGTAAAAGACTTTGCCGTGTAAAAGTGTAAAAAAACAAACAGGTAAATAAATCTCAAAGGCGCTATGTACTAAGAAGCCATTTTTTTAAAATAATATAACAGGTATATTACATTTTACACTATACCATTATCAATTATCTCCTCAGTACACTTTAAAATGTTTAACAATTAAAATTATAGTAAATACAATTTTTTTCACTATGCGTACTTCCATGTTTTTCTGTACGAGTGTCCCTAAAAAGGTAGGTATTCATTAACGCTTATGAATGATCAATTTGACATCGTCAATTCAATTATGAGGTCTTCCTTAATTTCCTAATTCTAGAATGTCTTAATTTTATTGAAAACCAGAAAACTTGCGTATTTAATACAACTCGCAGTTTGTGAGATAAGCTGTGATGGTATATAAAGACAGTTTTGATAAAAAAAATCCAACAATGATACGGCGTGAGCCATTGACATGTTCAGAATAAACAAACATTAAAGTGAAATAAAATTAAACCAAGACAACGGGAAAAAAGAGACAAGATACGAAAAAAATTATAAAAATTCAAAATCTTGACGAATACAAAATAAATTCTATAAAATCAATATAAATGGCAAAAAGTAATTTATACAAAAGGAATATAAGCATAAAACATTAAAAACAATAAAAAACTTACAGGTAATTATGTAGAGGTGAGTCAATATCAAATTTCATTAAAATATAAAATATGAATATAATTACATATGTAGAATAACCAAAAATATATAAATAAAATATGAGTTAATGAATAAATTAAATACAAAAAATATATGAACAAAGAACTACAAATCAACCATCGGGACGCATATCTCGATTGCTCAATGTCAATTACACAGTTTTAAGAGGTTTACTACGCAAATTTAGAGTTTTTGAAAGCTGTTTTAAATTAAATAAGAATGCAGAAAATTTACTTTTTAGATAAACTTTATCGAGTGGTTGTAACTGCATAGGTAGTTTATCAACAATGCAGACTATCGGAGATAACATTATTTACCGGCCAGACGGAAAAAAATAACCACTTTCATCCCCCTAAAAGGAAAAAGGGTTGGCTGAGCTTAAAGACGATGAATTTACTACCCCATTAAATCTGTCAGATGAATTAGTTTGTACGTATAGAATGTCTGTGTCTAAAAGTGCTATGGTTGCAGTTTTAAAAACATTGGATTACTACCATCGATTAGCGCTGTAATAGAAAAAGTGAAAATAAATGTAGGAAAACAGGATAAGACTGAAAGGATATTGATTGCAGTAGTAATTCGATGAACACATTGTAATTTTTTCAGTATATTTTAGGACTATTAATACCAATATTTTTTTTTGTAAGTTTTACATATGATCGTAAATTTCATATACATACATTATTATAGTGACTCCCGTCTGCCAGACTTTGCAGAGATCACGTCCGATATCCTCATTAAAGCTATAATGTCATGCCCAAATAAGCAATGTCCTGCTGACCCTATCCCAACTTGGTTGCTTAAAAGATGTACTCTAGATGTGGTCCCATTTTTGTTGGCTCTCATGAATAGGTCGATGATCATGGAATGCACATTTCCTGAACCACTTAAAGAGGCACTGGTTACCCCTGTTTTGAAGAAAGCATCTCTACCAACTGACTCACCTGATAGTTATAGGCCGATTTCCAGTCTGCCGCTCTTGTCAAAGATCTTGGAAAAGCTAGCGGCTACTCAGATCACACAATATATGGATCAGACTGGATGTTTGGCTAAGTTTCAATCAGCATACAGAAGACATCACTCAACTGAAACTGCCCTACTTCGTGTGATGTCTGATTTGATTGATGGAGTTGAGGGAGGACAGCTTGCTCTGATAGCCGTGCTCGACATGAGTGCAGCTTTCGATACTGTCAATCATGAGTTACTTATGCAGAAGCTCACCACCTCATATGGTATGTGTGGTAAAGTGGCACAGTGGCTGATGTCCTATGTACAAAATCGGTACCAGACTGTATCTGCTCGTGGAGAAACATCGTCTAAGGTGCCATTGGAGTGCGGCGTGCCGCAGGGTTCCGTCCTGGGTCCACTTCTTTTTACGTTATACACGAATGACCTCGAAAAGTTTGTCATTTCCAGGGGTTTGAACTATTATTCATATGCTGATGACATATTTATCTTCGCACTTTGTTCACCTGCTGAAATTAATGCATGCAAACTGAAGGTTGTGCGATGTATTGAAGATGTGGCTTCATGGATGAGTGGCAGTCGTCTGAAAATGAATCCTGACAAGACTGAGTTTATGTGGATTGCATCTCCTAGAAGACAGCATCTGATTGATCTCACACCTATAAATGTTATGGGTATTAGTATAGTACCCCAGGAATCAGTGAAATTCTTGGGTGTACACCTGGATAAGGCCCTCTCCATGAACATCCAAATATCTGGGATGGTGAGCTCTAGCTTCTATTGCCTGAGACAGATAAGGAGGGTCCGAGATTGTCTTTCGCTTGATGCAGCAAGAACACTTGTGAATGCCTTGGTGGTCTCCAGACTGGATTATTGCAACAGCCTGTACTTTGGTCTTCCTATGGTGCAATTGAATAGGATCCAGGCTGTATTCAACGCTGCTGCAAGACTTCTTCTGAGAGGTCGAAGATTTGAGCATATTACTCCTCTCTTGCACAACTTACATTGGTTAAGGGTAAAGCAACGGGTGGAGTATAAGATATGTGTGATGGTGTTTTCGGCCTTGAAGGGAGTATCACCATCTTATTTGTCGGAGATGTGCGAGATGGAGACCATCAGTGAAAGACGGCTCATGCTTCGCTCAGCACAGGGTGAGGCAAAATGCAGACTTGTTGAGCCATCTCGATCTCGCAAAACAGGCTTTGGAGATAGAGCGTTTAGTGTTGCGGGTCCCAGATGTTGGAACAAGCTGCCTCTGTGTCTGCGAGAGGAGGTGAATGGAGAGAGTTTTAAAAGAGGACTGAAGACACACCATTTTGCTGGAAGTTTCGGGTGATGGATACGATAAACGGCGCCCTTGAGGTCATGTTATGAGTAAACGGCGCTTTACAAATTGTCCATATATATATATATATTAGTCCCCGGAGCTATATGGGTCCTTCACTCTTATCTGATAGTTTTCGATTCCAGTAGAAATCAGATATAGGTGTGTAAACAAAAATATTATTTGAAATCTATTCATTCATCAGCCAGTGAAGCAATTGTTTGTAAAAAATATGAAAGTCATATTTAAATTAAATCAAACAATGTTTAATTCCACTATGAGATTGTTTTAATTATAACGTTTTCAACTACAATGTAGTCATCATAGTCATCACATCATCATTAAAACAATCTCATAGTGGAATTAAACAGTGTTTGATTTAATTTAAATATTATCTTTTATAATGTATTTCCACAAAGTTACACTCGAAAATATAGAATATTTATGAAAGTCATGTTTTCTTACCAAGAAAAAATAAGACATTTGGGACGGGTGGCATATTTTATCGCTGATCTAAATATTTTAAATGTCTAAAACGTGATGTTTTATGAATAATTGCCTTTTACAGGAAAATCGAAAATTTTCATTATCAAATAATTACATAACACATTACCTTTTTACAACCTAATTTAATATTTGTTATTGGTTCGTTTAATATTTGTTAATGCTAGACTATTCAGTGTCTGAAAGGTTTTAATAAAAACGCTACTATTTTTCTTATATACAAATATTCTTTGATATTATTTTTCTAAGTTGTGTAATAAACGCAGACGCAAATATTACTGTCTGAACTGAATCAAACTTAAAGCTGCCGGCAAACAAACTTGCAAGTTCCTTTGTAAAGAATATTTTCAGCGTGAGCTTTTTGAGCTTTCATTCGTTTAACATAT
Source organism: Athripsodes cinereus (assembly GCA_947579605.1). Taxonomy (NCBI): domain Eukaryota; kingdom Metazoa; phylum Arthropoda; class Insecta; order Trichoptera; family Leptoceridae; genus Athripsodes; species Athripsodes cinereus. The sequence goes on along the minus strand of OX388308.1, from coordinate 26,708,960 downwards.
TACTCTTATTTGTAATGTGTTGGTTATAATATTTATTTAAGTTTAAATAAATTCACATTGCATCCGAAAAATAAACAAAGTTCTGAATAAAATATTTAATGTGAATGAACATCTTCTGCTCATGCAAAGCTTTGTGAGTCAATCAAAAAATATTGCGTGCTGTACGAGCTTTAATGATCTTTATTTGAATTTAAGGGTGGATGAACTATAAAATAAAATATTAGCTAACATTTTCTCGATGTTCCTTGAGGAATATAAAGGATACTCTGCAATTTTCAGCCTCTAAATTACCAAGACATAACGAAACTTAATCATTTTTTGGGAAGAGATCAAAGTTAACCCAAAATAACGGCAAATAAATCTAAATATAAAAAATAAAATCTAAAATCAATAATTACATAAATTTTCAATCATTTTGGTTCATTTTTTTAAATTTTAAAGTAATATTTTTAAACGATTTCTTGTATTTTTTTAAAAAAGCTGCAAAAATATCGTACCATAAAATTGCCCTCTAAAATTTATTTATTGTTTTTATATAATGTTATTTAATTTTTGTGATAAAAAATGGACAGTTAAATAAATAAATGAAATATTATTGATTACTAAGAAAATAGAAAATTATAATGTATAATTTTTTAAGAAAAAAATAAAAAAAAATATGAGAGATACGTTCCATATTTCGTCTTTATTTCTTAAAAGTATGTAATATAAGATCCATATTTCATGTTATCTATATTTCTAAAAACTGATCCGAATGCATTATTCTTATCTATACATTCACGACAGCCATAATGTTTCTTTATACCCATAATATGAAAAGAGACACATTTATATTATTTTTTATTTTTATATATCTTCCCTTCTTTCAATATGAAAGGGGTTTGACCCTACTTCAGAAAAGAAAATAACGAGAAAAAAAAAATACATTTTCAGTGCAACTGAAGCGATGCACAAAACCATTTTATTTTATTTTATTACACCACGAAAGTTATCAAATATATCCTTGAAATAAATTTACAATAAATAAAAAAGAGATATAACACTTTTAGGAAAGTTATTTGGGATTTTCCAATAAAATTTATTTTACAGTTTTGTAGCATCAATTTTTAAACCGTTTATATTAATGAGGTTTTTTTCTTTGAAGAGGGTAATTTTCTTAATAGAGTAATAAGCTTTTTATAGATTATATTTTTAACCCATATACTTACTCAGTTTTAAGATATTTAATAAAATTCCTAGAAAATGTTTTTCCGATACTTTTATGTGATGTTTGAGAGTTAGTTTGTATATAAAATGATTTTTAATGTGAAAGGATTACATGAAAAAATATTTAGAAATACGGTAAGAAATTTTTCCCTGAACATTAAAGTTGATCCCAATTGCTCTTTGATGTTCCTCGCGGGAGCAAACGACAGAAACCATCGGCCTCCTTCATTAAGAGCGTCTTTGGGTATTAAATTATCACAGAAAAGTGTCAGATTAATGATTTTGAAGACCTTAAATTATTATAAGGGAATCATGGAATCATATTGGGAATAAAATGGCAGAAGAAGAAAAAAGGACACTAAATAACTTTAAAGAGAAAAGGTACAACGAAAGTAACCTCAGAAAATTCAAAGAATAGCTTAAACTTACACTTTATCGTTGTTGTTTTTACAATTAACCATTGTATGAGGTTACATATTATGTAAATTTAACACATGAAACTACCATATAGTCCCGTCCGGGGCACTACCAAATGAGGTGAAGTTGTCTTTTCCTAAGCCTTATATGGTAGTTTCATGTGTTAAATAAGGTTACACTGTTTAAAACTCAAACTTCTACTTTAATTTTACGATAACTAGTAATAATTGATATTACAGTATAACCAATGTACAGTAAAGAAAAAAATAAATTAAAATGTATTCCATTACAGTAGGTATATCCCACAAGTTAGGCAGCTAGTGAGACAGCTATGCAAATTATTCTCACAGTACCAATAAAGATGCAGTGATTCAGAATAGGAGGTATACCTCATCGGTGAATTGAAAATATTACTTAAATGATATTTATCGAATACCAAATACTCTCTCTCTCTGGTTTCAATCCTGGGATTGGTTTGCAGCAATTATCTCTTTAATTCTTCTCCTCCACTCCTCCCTGTCTTGTGCGGTTCTTTTGAATTCTGCATATGATGAGCAGCGCATGTCCACCAGCAGGTCCTCCAGGTACGCTCGGCGTGGGCGTCCCCTAGAGTTTGTCCCCTCGGTCATACCCTCCATTACGGCATGCAAGAGGCCTTCTTGTCGTATTACATGGCCGATCCACCTTGCACGCCTTTCTGACAAAATCTTGAGCAGGTGCCTTCCTCCTTCGATTCTTTGAAGAACTTCTTCGTTTGTGATGTGGTCTCTCCAGGAAATTCCTAATAGTCTTCTATAGGTCCACATCTCAAACGCCTATACATCCTAATACATCCTACTATATATTATGGTATCGTGAAAGTTATGGACTTTGAAAAATTCGCATGTACATATACTAAAAAAAGTGTACCTTTCATATACCAAGTGACCATAAAGCTTTTTCATTGACAGTGATGAATGTTCAGTCACTGAAACGACAATAATATTTCAGCGTGAAACACTATGTTTCAGACTGAAAATGTTTGTTATTTCTGTTGCGGATATGGTAGACTGGTAGACGACGTGTTTCAGGATGAAAATACGATGCATAAAATAGGATTTAAGGCTTCACTCACGCATGATATATTCCATATACATTAAATCCATGTTTGTTTATACATTGTATTGTATTTTCAGGCAGATTTGAAAAGCACGATATGCAACTTTTTGTTTCCATTCATATACATATACTATTACAAATTTTATGAGAAATAAAAGCACAGAAAATATTTGTAGGTATATGTTTAAGTCTATAAATCTATAAATCAAGCCTATCGTTATTCTTAAGTTGGATTTCTAAGTGGAAGATTCGTTGGATAAATTAAAACAAGCGTTTCTTTCTACTGTAGATTAAACAATAACGAGAGAGGCGTCTATCGATTTCTAATGTCATTATCAATCTTAGGACCTTATAAGTTCGAAAGAAATCTTTCTCGTGATTGTGTATATTTATAGTAGAAGGAAACACTTCTTTCAACTTACCCAAATATGTAATTATACTACTTGTGCACCGACACAATAAAAATATGGGAGGTTCGTGTTTCGTATCCTGCTTCCGATCTTCTTCACTTTGACGATTTAAACTACTGCTTGGTATTATTAGGTTTATATTTTTGGATTCATCATGAACCCAGATTTTTTTTCAAAAAACATTATCAAAAAAAAATTGTCCGGTCGAGGGGCCCATAGTATCCCCAAAAATCCCTCTCCATTGCCGTTTTCAAAATCTCTCTCCACTCGAAACCAAGTTTCAATAAAAATAAGACACTTAAGATGTTGAGTGTCATCACTACTTAAATTAAGATAATATAATTTTGTTCTATACGTAATTTCATACGTCTAATACCTGCCTATTACAGGACATTTGAAAACTTAGAGTAATAAATACGATACGTAAAAAAACTCTACAAGTTACAAAGTATTACAAAAGTGATCATAGATAATGAAGTACAAAACTTTTCTAATATTTTCTAGTGACAAATAAGCCCTAAACATAATAATATAGTATAGAATAGAATGAATGATTGATGCACCCGACACCTTTATAAGGAATAGGGGTGGAGGGGTATAAACTGAAATCCTCTCTCATTCCATTCATATTTCATCCATTCTATCCCCGCATATAAAGACTCGGTTTGTCACCATAACTATTCATGAGTGTGAATCATTTTCGTAAATAATGTGTACACAGATTGGGACGAACTCTGAGAAAAAAAGAGTGTCTTTATATTTTATTCGTCACATGAAACACCGTGAAATTCTTAAAGTTTTCAAAACTTGTGCTTTTTCATGCTTAAATTAAACCTATATAATTGAGAGATCTCAATAATCAAGTTGGTCGTGTTAAATTGAATTTTGATATCAAGAATTTTAGAAATATACGAAAGACATAATTTATTTATTTATTTATTTATTAACATAATATACGGCTAAATAGCCTTTAAAGTACAATAACTTACAAAAACAAACTTGAAACAAACACAATTAACACATAAGTGACAATGAATACAAAAACATGACAGTAGTAACTACAGGGGATTCTCAACGGAAAGCATGTACCCTCGTATAAACCCGCTCACAGCACATCTCCTCACAGTGTACTCCGAATCGTTGAAAATATCGATCTCACTGTAATTATTCCCTATTACATGGAGTCGATTCATCGATGAGTAATAGATATAATTGGATGATGATCCCGCAGCATAGAACAATGCCTGACTTCTGGTATTACGACTCGGAACACGCAAGTTTACTAAGCTAAGCAACTCTGGGCAATTCAGAGAGCCAGTCACTACTCTCTTCAGTGTAAGGAGATCGAACAACAATCTGCGATCATGTAGGCTAACGAGCCTCATCTCCATCAACAAAAAATCATAGTTCAGCCCATCAATGGGAATACCCAGGCGGTAGTTCACGTGTCGTAAGAATCTATGTTGAATTGCTTCAATAGTATTGATGTGCACAGCGTAATTTGGGGACCAGACAGTGGTCGCATACTCTAGTTGGCTCCTAACATAAGCACAATATACTATTTTTAATATAATAGAGAATTAATGTACATCTGATGTTTGCTGTAGGTTTTGCTCCTGGCATTTTTATGTAAATCGGTTGGATGCTTGGGATCATTGGTACTCTTTGAGTTTCTATTCCGGATGCATTGGGGTGTTAGGTTTGCCTGGACCTGCGGCTGACTCAGGAATTAACCAATAATAACGCCTGTAATAGGGCACATCTTTGTATTAAACTTTGTTTCTGTTGTATTCTTTGTGTTTATATATGTATATGATGTGCCTGTTGGTGTTTGATTGTTTTCAATAAATAAATCAATACATAAAAAACTTCTTTTGAATCATCATATTTTTTTTATCAAACATGAACATAACTTGCATAGACAATTCACACAGATCGAGCTAGTCCCAAGTTAAGAAGAATCTTGTGATATGGGTACCAACACGACGATACACATATATACAATGCACTAAACACATATACGTGTAACACCCATTCATTCCATTGTTTTTTTTTTAGTTTTTGTTCCCACCCTTTTCTATAGAATTTCGAGTGTTCTGCTAAAGGCAGGTATTCGTAAAACAATACGAGTAAGGCATAGCACATCTTCAATTCAGCGATGAGGTATGCCACTCATACTTAGTGATTTTATTTTTTGTTTATTTACTTACTTACTGCTAGCCCTCTTCTCTCCACTGCTGGATATAAGCCTCTTCAAAACTTTTCCACATTTTCCTATCTCGAGCAACACGATACCACTGTTTTCCCCATCATCTGGACAAAATCATCAACCCATCTTTTTTGGGGTCTTCCTACGCTTCTTTTGTCCTCGCACGGTCTCCATACAAGAATTCAGGAAGTCCATCTGCCATCCTCTCGTCTCACCACATGACCAGCCCATTGCCATTTCAGCTTGAAGACTTTATCAACAACGTCAACGACTTTTGTCTTTTGTCGGATGGTTTCATTATTTTTTTGTCTTTTGTTGTTTCTTATTTTGTCTCTCAAGCTGATACCCAGCATTTGCTTCTCCATGGCACGCTGTACACACTTCTGTTTTCGTTTGCTCGCAAGTGTTAGCGTCATAGTTTCCAGCCCATATGTAATCACTGGCAGGACACATGAATCGTAAAGTTTTCTCTAAGACTTATGGGGACTAAGTTTTGAGAATGCAGCCCATCCCAATCCTATTTGTCTAGATTTTTTTTTGTTTGCATGGAAATAATGACCTGTATGCTTAAAACGATAAGCCCGAAAGTGAGAGTGTACGTGATTGTAATAATACAGAGGACGAAATCGAAATTTTTGTGAGACAGAAGTAAAGTACCTAAGTATTTAGTCACCAAGAAAAAAAATCTAAATTCACCTCTGCTCTTGAAACATTTACTTGACATTTTCGGCGTGCTACCAAATAGAAATAACACGAATAATAGTAATAATTTCTCGTTGTGAGGAAATAGAAGGGAAAAATGTCGAAATAACGAAAAAAAAATAATACAACAACTAACCCGGAAGTCTGTAAAGTCATATTATATTATGCGGTACTTGTTTGTCGTATTTCGTCACGGCATTTACAGTATATTACATACATAATAGGGTGTTTAAAAATGTTTTCAGAGGTAGGTGAATGAATCGCTAGACGAAGTTTTTTTTTCAGTTTAAAAAGTTTGATCAAAAAAAAATATGACCAATCAACAAAAATCAGTGTATTGGAAATGAGTGTAATAACCAAGATGTAATTTAAATAGGAACGGTGTATTGTGAAAGAGGGACGCCCGGGCCGACGGAACCCTTGCGGACCGAAGAACAGTGCTCTTTTTGGCCAACTACCTATCATTGGGCATTCTCAAAACATGTCCCAGCCAGGACCATCGTCTCTCCTGTATAACGGAGATTACAGGTCTCTGCTGGGTGCGCCGGCGCACAACATCATTTATTTTGTAACATGTTCATACCATTTGACATCCAAAATCCTTCTGAGTTTTCAAAGCTTAGTATCTTCCGCTCTTGAGCCTTGGTTAAGTGCCAAGACTCACAGCCATATAGAAGGATTGAGAGGTGACGCAATTGGCGCAGAGACGCTCTGAATGGAGGAGGCTGGTTTCTACCCTGTGCTCCCGAGAGGAGCGTTGAGAGCGAGATGATGATGATGATGAATTTAAATAAGGTAATGAATGTATGCAAGTGAGACGTGAACGTGGTTAAACAAGGATGAAAGCAGCGTCGCGAAAAGAATATAATTATCAAAGTAAAGTAAACTTCTTTACATGAAAAAAATAATAATAACAGATATTTCAAATGTTTCAAGCACTTACGCCTGCTTTCAAAAGACGTTGTTCATATTATGTATAACCCAAGAGACGTCTCACATCTTGAATTAAGTACCTACAAGGCTTGTCACTTATACTTATTTCATATTTTTAAAGCCTCGTTGAGACGATCTCGTATTTTCAAAACACACTGCCTACCCCATCTTTGGAAGATGTCGTAATAGCTGGATAAATTATAGACAATTCACACAGAACGAGCAAGTCCCAAACTAATAAATGAATTTTGTATTATCGGTACCAACACGACGATACATATATGTATATACAATGCACTATACACATATACACGTAACACCCAGGACAATTTAAAAAGGTCATTCTTCATTTTGCCCTGGCCGGGAATCGAACTCGGGACCTCGTGACTCATTTTTTTTGTACACATCTCAAACATTTAAATATAATTCGAGTTCGTCGGTAGCCTGGAGGTAGAGTCTCGGCCTCGTGAACATGGGGTCCGTGGTTCGATACCAGGTGCCGGCAAACTCCCCTTTCACGACACAAGCTTTTAGTAGCTTACTGTGAAAGGTGTATAAGGTTGTATTTGGGTTTATAACAAAAACCCAGATATATCTTTTTAAAAAAAAAAAAAAAATTCTCAACCAATAAATTAAGTATGTGTACACATTATATAAATTTAAGTTCGAGTATGACGTCATTAAAGAAATTAGTCTCACACGAACTAGCAAGGAAGTCCTGTGGGTATTTCAGAACACATATATCAGTAGGTACATGGTATTAATAGTAATTATACTCTTAATTTATTACATAGCATAACTGATAGAACCTACCTATAAACTTTCGTATAAGACATGTAAGCTACCTCACAGTATCAACATTCAGCTTTCGATGCCAGTAAAGGTAAATCTTTAACGCGTAACCGCTTAGTTTAGCTTTGACTAACATCCTAAGAACTTATTTCCTTCTATCTAGCTAATTAACATAATATGTGAAGTAATGAGCAAGTTATAAGCAACTTTCATGATTCTGATAAACTTAATCAAAATATTAACGGTTGAATTTGGAATGAATTCACGTTAATGAAAATATGTAATTCAAAGTATGAAAAAGCTACGAATTATTTATCACACAGGATAAAGTTCATACAAAAAACTTATACTAAACTACATCCTCATGCCGTATCCTATATGGGGTAGGCGGAGAGGGCAAAAAATCCGTATAGATCTATCCTCACAAAATTATTTCACTTCTTCCACATCCATTCCATTTCTCATACAAGCACGCCGATTTTTCTTACTCAACACACGACCATCCTTGAGAATTTGATACACGGGATCATGTCACGTGGATCTCAAACGGTCTCGTTTTATCACACCTCCTCTTTTATATAAGCACAAAAAAATTACTTAAATTATGTATGATCTAGAGTTTGTGTGTTCACATTGTGAAAAGACATTTTAAACATATTTGATATCAATAAAACACTTTTTTACTTTTCACTATTAATTTATTATTACTCAAGCGCTTTCGTCAAGTTAGCTTGACATTTTCAAGAGAACTAATTACAAGAAATTTTTTTCTTAAAGTCACATGCAACAACAATATTTTTTATATGTAGGTACCTAAAAACAGAAAAGAAGTACCCCAAAATATAAATATATACAAATAAAAAAAATACCCCATTCATCACCATTGTTGAAACCAATTGTTCATCCACCATTGTCTTAACTACTCCTACTTCCTTACCCCTTCTTATAAATTAATAGTGAAAAGTAAAACAGTGTTTTATTGATATCAAATATGTTTTAAATTATGTATCTATTACTACTTTTTTAAGGAACTCATAGAGAGTAGGTCTCCCAATATTTTCTGTAGGTTTTCAAGTCTCTAATAAAAGGCAGTTATACGAATCGAGCTAGTTCCAAATTCAGATATGAATCTTGCATTATTGGTACCTACAAGCGCGCCGGTACACATACAATGATGAACATAATACCCAGAACCAGATCAATTTCAAAATTGTAATTCTTTAATATGCCCTGGCTGGAAAACAAGCTTGACCTTGTTTTCCAGCCAGGGCATAATTTAAAATAAAAAAGGACTAAGATAGATAAGTAGATAAATTATTACAGGTAATGTTATTGTTTTCGTAGTTTGTCAATGCTTTGATTAAATGAGAAATTTATGATTTTTTCTATTAGGTATGTTTATTATGTAAGAGTCATTTTAGTTGTTTATGTGATTAAATAAATAAATAAATATTGTTTTTTATTTCTGTATACTAAGTCTTTCATACAATGTACTAGTATAGTACCCACATACATTTTCTATTTTTGCTAAACTAACACTGACATCGTATCATACAAAGAGAATATTGTATCAAAGTATGAAAAAGCATAGAAATATTTCGCTTCATTTTATTTTCTATGTATTATAAAATATGTACTCTTTACATTTGCAATCATAATATCGAGTGTAAAAGGTTTTCATTGCGCAGAATGCATTTATTCAAAACAACCTCATTCAATAAATATATTTGCAATGAACACGTAAAGTCAATTCATTTAATGCAAAAAGAATATACATTCATTTTATGATAACACTATTTATTTATGAATGAAATATTGTTTATGAAATAACGGTTTATTAACTATGTATATGTGTGTATCGTCGCGTTAGTACCCATAATACAAGATTCATCTTAGTTTGGGACTAGCTCGATCTGTGTGAAATAAAAAAAAATAAGATATGGCAAGAACAAAAAGCATACTCAGAACTACTGAAATGAAAACTCTGAGACCAATAATTGGACAGAGTCCGTAACACAAGGATAAGGAAATGCGTGAAGTAGATGATGAGAACACAAATGGGTAGAAGAAAGAAAAAGATTCTTTCACTGTGTCGGTATTAAGGTAGTAAGTAGAATACTTAACTATACCATCACAGCATATCCCACAAGTGCAGTAGCCAGCAGACCAGCTGCATGTAACGAATATGCAAACTGTCCTCTCCGAGCCAACAAATAGATGGAAAGACATTCGGGATGGGTGGCTAACTTCATTCCAGAATCTAAGATGTAATACCGTAATTCGGGGTCAAAAGAGACAGCGTGGTGAATAGAGACAATTTTAAAATCAAATTTTAACATGAAATTGTGGACATTAGGCTTAGGGTAAAGAGAATGTGTTATTTTTATTTTGTTACATGGCAATACATATTTGCGTATGGTAATAAGTGAGCTCTTGAAACATCTGTCAAAATTTTCTATAAACGTCTGATAAGGTGAGCTGCAGGAACAGTGTAAGATTTGTGCTACGTAACTTTGGTTTTAATATTAGAATAAGTAAGTATGTTGTACTTTTTTATACATTAACATTAAGATACAATATTTATCTATCTATTATATTAATTTAACTTCCATTTTAATGCTGTGTGTGTGTACTTGAATGTGTTTAAACAACAAGCTCCTTTCTTAAGAACATTGGGGTTTATAGAGACGCCTAAAGGGTGAATAGAGACACCATATGAGGTTAATAGAGACGCCATTAGGGTAAATAGAGACAGTAGTGGGGTAAATAGAGACATCAATAATGGTGCTTCAATATTTGCAAATATATAAATTTTTATTTATGGTTTACATTAAACGCGATTATTTTTTGTTTTCAGGATACGTATACAAAATGCCTCGCAATTATAAGCCCAATCCAAGGAGCAACAAACGTTACATAAAGCATTCCGATGAGAGCATACAAGCGGCACTCAAGGATATGAGTGAGAATAATCTGTCGTATAGAGAAGTAGCCGCAAAACACAAAATTCATCGTTCCGTGTTGAACAGACATGCGACACGGGACATGAAAAATCAAGGAGGGCAAACGGCACTGAATCCAGCCATTGAAATGTATATCATTGAAAATCTGAATACGTGTGCAGAATGGGGCTATCCGATGGATATACTAGACTTAAGGATAATTGTCAAAGGAGACAAATTGGGGGTCGTAGTGAAAAAATTTAAAAATAATATGCCTGGAAAGGAATTTGGGGCATCCTTCCTTAAGAGGCACAGAGATAAAATAACCTTGAGGGTAAGCCAAAACATCAAAAGATCAAGAGCCGAAATTACGGCTGACGAAATTAACAGATATTTCAACAATTTAACAGAAAGCTTGAAAGATGTGCCTCAAGCTAATATTATCAATTATGACGAAACTAATTTGGCTGACGATCCAGCAAAAAAGAAAATTATAGCCAAGCGAGGGACAAAATATCCGGAACGCGTAATAAACCATAGCAAGTCATCGACATCTCTAATGTTTGCTGCTTCAGCAGATGGACAACTTTTGCCGCCTTTTGTCGTCTACAAATCACTACATTTGTACGATACATGGACCACAAATGGTCCTAAGGGTACAAAATACAATAGGAGTCCCAGTGGCTGGTTTGATGGCATTTGCTTTGAAGCGTGGGTGAAAGAAATAGCGCTTGAATATTTCAAGGATAAACCTGGGAAAAAGATACTTATTGGAGACAACTTGTCTTCTCATTTGTCCCTCGATTTAATTAAATTGTGCAAGGAATTAGATGTACATTTTGTGTTTCTACCAGCTAATTCCACACATTTGACCCAACCACTAGACGTATCGTTCTTTCGTCCTCTGAAGCTTGCATGGAGAGAAATACTTTTGGAGTGGAAAAAGGCAGAAGGCAGAAAGGAGTCAAGCATTCCAAAAGGGTGCTTTCCTCGATTATTGAAGAAACTGTTGTCAAGAATTCAGAACAATGCAAAACAAAATATTATATCCGGTTTTTTTAAAACTGGTATTTCTCCTATCGATAGGACAGAAGTTTTGTCTCGATTACCTGGATTTGAAGCAACAACGAATAGTGAAGAAAGTCGAAAAGCTGTAGACACAAGCGTAGTAAATATTCTTAAGGAACTGCGTTATCCTGATAATGCGAAAAAAATTGTTAAGACCAAAAAGAAAATATCGATTGAACCTGGAAAAAGTGCATCTAATATTGATGACATAGACGTCGGTCATGAAAATAGAGAAGACATCTCAAAATGTCGAGGAAATTTTAAAGGTAAAGGAAAAGGCCCAGGAAAGAGGTCAAAGATTAAACCCAATGAAAATGTAAACAATGAAGAAAATCATTTAGTTGCAATTTTTGATGGCACTGGTCAATGCTTAGAACAGGTGATTCCTTCGTATAATGCTTCTGAAGAAATGGTGATTAATGATGACCTTGTTGAAGAAATGATTATCGACGATCCTTCGAATTCCATACAGATTAACCATATATCTTGCAAAATGTGCAACACTAAAAAGCATGGAAAATCAAATTGGGCGAAATGCATGGTCTGCAAGTGTTTGGTGTGTCCTGCGTGTACAGAAGGAAATGTTGCTTTTGATTATATATGCCTTCAGTGCTTATGTTTCGGCGACGAATAGATAGTTTTTTTACATTAGATTTTTATGTTTCAAAAATTATTCTTATATCTTGTTATTAATATGGTTGGTAATAAATATACACATCTTCTTTAATATTTTGCGTTTTATTAAAAAATATATACAACATCAGAAACGGTAAGTTTTACTTCCAATTTATTTCTCAGTGTCTCTAATGACCCCAAACAGGACTCTATTGACCCCACTCACGGGTAAATAGAGACATTGCACAAAATTAATATTTTCTCGAGATATTTCAATCATTCGCTCACGGTATCATTAAATATGGATAGGGGGGTATTAGAGACATCTTTTAATAAACAAATAGCTACACTAGCCTCAATCGTTATAATGATATTGAGTCATAAAGTGCAAAGTATGTCTCTATTCACCCCGATTTACGGTATGTCTTTATTTTTTCGAACACCTAGGTATGTCTAGATGTTCGTAAAAGAACGTAAACAAGACATTTAACATATTAAATTCAACCATGTGTAATGTCGTATAATTATCCTGTATGTCTTGATTTTCGTTGACACAGAGTTTAGCATTATATGAAATAAGTCTGATTACTACCTTACTTATGGGATGTGTCGTGATGTTTTAGATAGATAGATAGAAATTTCGTCACAAAGTTTCTTTATAAACATTTGGAAAATTTCATCACAAAACTTACATTGGATGATATATGACAAATTTTCCTAATGAAAGTACTTATAACTTAAAAATCCAGTTCCACCACTGGTCAAATTATATAATATTGAAACTTACTTAAGAAACTTTTCAAATAAAGCTTTGCCAACAGTGTTGCATCAAACTCCACTCAAAAGGATTCTTGATAAAGTTGCATCAGATCTTTGAAAAGTGTTAAGCATAATATTCCTACCAACTCGAACAAGAGTTGGTAGGAATATAAAGTTTTGTTTTGAGTACTTACTACAAGTTTCTCAAAGAATGTTTCAAAGACACAGTGGAGAGCTTTATTTAACACTGCAATTCAGAAAACATAAACTTTTATTTGTTAATAGTCTTGTTTAACAAATAATAAAGTTATTTTATTTGATGACTGGTGTGGCTCGGAGGTAACGCTCTTGCCTCAACACCAGGAAATTTCAAGCGCAATTTTCAACTAGGGTAAAATGAAAGGTATGAGAAGTATAAGCAGACCATGAAATTAAGGAGGTTTGATAAAAGCATGAAAACAATTATAATACTTAAACTACAATTATACAGTTAAAATTCAAATCAGGAGACCATAGCATAAAGTAGATTTGATAATTATAATAAGTAATGCAAAAATAAAACAGTTGACTGATTTTTGAAAAGTATCAAGAGACCATAGCATTAAGGAGGTTTAATAATAATAATAAATAATAGAATAAATGAAGAATTTTGTTTAATTAATGAGATATGAGATAATAAATAATGCATAAAACAGTTTGCTGATTTTTGAGAAGTATAAGGAGACTTTGATTATAATAATAATAACAGAGTTTGATTATAATAATGCAAAAATAAAAGTTGACTGATTTTTGAAAAGTATCAAGAGACCATAGAATTAAGGAGGTTTGATAATAATAATAAATAATGCAAAAATAAAACAGTTTTTTGATTATTGAAAAGTATCAAGAGACCATAGCATTAAGTAAGTATGATAATAATAATAAATAATACATAATAAAACAGATTCTGATTTTTGAAATGTATCAGGAGACCAAAACATTAAGGAAGTATGATAATTATAATAAATAATACATAATAAAACAGATTTCTGATTTTTGAAATTTATCAGGAGACCATAGCATTAAGGAGGTTTGTTAATAATAATTATTATTATCTAATATTGTTGACAGGAAAATCCTCATAACCCAGTATGGGTTTATATTATTACACAACGTCATGTTTCATCACCCATAAAGTACCATTAATCAAACTGACGTATATTATTAATAGTACAAAGGTACATACACAATTTCCTAGTAACGTGGCAAAGGCAATAGGCTCGCCATCTCCTGCAACAATATAACGTTGGTAGCTTAGTGTCATTAATAATAATACTTGCAATTTATAACGTAGGCTATTTTTGGAAAATAAGGCTCTTTGCGAACTTTTGCAAAGAGCCTATACTTAGAAAGGGAATCGTTCAAGATGCTTATGGAAATATATAAATCTTTGATGGCATCCATAATATTTAAGTATCTTTTTCATTTCGAATATTGTGAACTATTTTAAGTTGTTTTGATAATAATTCATTATACTTTGATGTTTTTTAGGACTTCAACATCTCTAGTCAATTTAGGATCTTTGCTGGTCCACATATTGAATATATATTTTGTTAACATATTAAGTAATTGACTGTTTGATGCTTTAAGTATAAAATAAAATACATGTAACAACAAAATCTTTGAAATAATATGACCAAAATGCGAACTTATTACAAAACCTAAAGTGGTAAATAAACTTTAAGTGCTCTTTTACGATGAGCCTAAGCTACTTCAAAATGCTGAATTGTTTATTACTGAAAAATCACTGCTCAGAATTATAACTAGACTATTCAACTTTTTTCTAAGAGTTTACATAGTGTTTTTTTGTGGATCGTCGAATATATGCAAAACATAGTTTTTCATACAATACCTAAAACACGCAAATGACAATCCTTTACATTGCATAGTTAGATCAAATGATGAAGAAATCAAATATACGTACCAAAAAGTGTTTTTCTATTAGGTTAGTTACAGTTTTTTTATTGAGAAAGACAATCTTTAATTTGTCAATCTTGGCAATGTGTTAAGTGCATTGTATATGTGTGTCATTGCGTTAGTACCCATGATACAAGATTCATATCTTAGTTTGGGACTAGATCGAACTGTGCGAAATGTCTTTATATGTTATTTCCTTGCAAGACGAAAGACGTCTCTCTTAAAAAAAAATAAAGTGGAAAAAACATTTGCTTTTTTATTTCATTATTTTGGGTTAGTTGGAAGAGATCGCGCCTTTGCGATAAACTCGCCCTCTGTATATTGATTGTATACCTTTTATGTAATTATTTTAAATCAATGTACAGTAAAGAATGAATAAATAAATAAATAAAATTATGGAATTCTACTACATTAGCCCCGACGCTGAATATTATATTAAACTATTTTGTCAAATTGTTGAGTTTAATTTTAGTCTCTTTACAAAGAGACTTGTTTTTTCATCAATTTAAAACGTAATACACTATTAACGCACTTTAAATAATAATATAATTTATAATGGGGTAACCACCACTATAATAACTGATGATGCAATGTTATTTCTGATGCACGACAACTAGCAGTAGATCCGATTACAATAGAGAATGTTAGCTATATTGTCATTTTGATCTAAAGTAATACATACATTTATATTGTGTGTATCATAACATAATGCAGGGGTGGCATAGATTATACGTAATGAAAGTTTGGTGACAAACATTTAATTAAAATTAACAATGTATTCACTATCAAAGAAAATGCATATTATTTATACTCGGCTAACAAGACATGCCTAAAGTTAATTATGATTAAATGAAAAACCTCACTCATTAAACAATACATTCTATGGTGGAATTATTCAAAATTATACCGAACTTCAAAGTATTATTTCTTCTACTACCTACTGCTATTATTATACCATCACAAATGGGGTAGCCAGCAGAACAACAACATATAATAAAAATGCAAGATATCCTCTCCGTGCCAGCAAAAAATTAAGATATTCAGGATGGATGGCAAATCTCACCGCTAAAATATATATTATCGTTTCGTATCAGTGTAAATTCGTTTTATGGAATTTACTCGATTTTCATATTTTTATTAGTATAAAGTATTGATTAGTATTGATCCCGTAGTCCCGGAAGATAAAAAATAATTCTCTAACACTTTTATTGTAAATTATCGAGTGTTCTGTAAAAGGCATAAAATATTACGTGTAAGACATTCAACAACTTAAATTCAGCGATGAGGCGTGTCACCTATTCTAAATGTCATTTCTTGTTTTTTGACACGGAGAGGACGACCTGCATGTTCCAGGAAGGATTCCAGGAGGAGATTATGATGATGATGGATGATTTCTTCAGCGCCGTTTAATGGTGAATTCATCACAAGGGCGCGGGAATGTTGTGATTAAAAAATAGAGGCTGATGGCAGAAGGGTGAAAATTTAGGACTGTGTGTATTTTTTAATGCCTCACCATAAACAATAAAATAAATAAAAAAAATTGAATAAAAAAAAAAAATCGGGATGGACCACCCTTAACTTTTAGGGATATGAAAAATAGATGCTGGCCGATTCTCAGACCTACCCGATAAGCACACAAAATTTCATCAAAATCGGTCCAGGCGTTTAGGAGTAGTATGATAACAAACTCCGTGACACGAGAATTTTATATATTAGATAAAATATCTAAGTACCAGGATATTTGTGTTATTAAATTCATGTTATTATTTGAACGATGTACCTACTGTTAAAGAAGGTTTTGCAAGCTTCCAGTTAGTTAATGTCCGATTAAGAATAACCGCCAATTATAATAGAGGTCTACAATTTCATTTTCTATAGAAATTATTCCCAAAAGGTTTAATTAACTTTTGAAGATCAAGAAATAAATTTAATTTTACTATTCAAAATGTCTAATATTGCTTCAATGATAATAATTATCGATGTTAAGGGTGATGATATATTCCTTGTGGGATAAGCAGAAAGGATCGAGCGCCACTTTTCTACTTAGTAAATGTACTATACTATACTATACTATACCCTCACGCCATGTCCCAGGAGGGGTAGGCAGAGAGAACGGAACGCCATATAGATCTATCATTACATACTTCTTTCGCTTCCTCTACATTCATCCGGTTTCTCATACATGCACGCCGATTTCTCTTACTCAGCACGCGTCCGTCCTTAAGAATTTGGTCCACGTGATCAAGCCACGTGGTTCTTGGACGTCCACGCTTCCTCACACCCCTTCTTTCAGATAAATACATCCTCTTCGTCATCCTTTCATCTTGCATTCGCTCAACATGTCCAAACCATCTCAACTTGTTTACACGCATTCTGTCCACAACACTCCTCTCACATCCGCTCATTCTCCTGATATCCTCATTCTTCACTCTATCTCGCAACGTTTCACCAACCATTCTTCTCAGTGAGTTTAGTAAATGTCATACAATTATTCATGCATATTTTCCTATTCAACCATAGACATTTTAAACTTGCAGCGCTGTACATTTTTAGACATTTTTTGTGTTACAACATCGATGTCCTTCAAGCATTAGCAATGTATCGTCTTATAACCAACGTCAGTTTAAAACTGGATGCAAAATTTGATCGTCCACATGACTGATTTTTTCTATGAATTACCGATTTAGTTTATCTTTGTACTCAACAAGCTCATTTTGCATTCTCTATATTAGGATCTGGTTTTTGAGAATCTTACCATTTAATTTTTGGACTGCACATATAAAAAAAACTTTTCTTGTTATATCGATTCTAATCGAGAAAGATGTCTTTAGATTTCATTTCAAGGTCATTATCAATCCTACCTTCATTCATTCTTTCTACATGGCCAATTCACCGTAGCTTATTTAAACTCATTCTTATCATAATAAGACATCCTGTATATAGTTTAATTAAGAACTAAATAAGCTAAAATATCAGTAATTAAAACATAAAATCTTAGTACTGTTCATTGTATTGAATAACGAATTAATTTATTTACTTGTAATTTAATGAGTAACAGTCGATAAAATATTCTTGGTATTTATTGGTATGGTATTGATGTGGTAAAATAATATACTATTTATTGTTTTATTTTGTCAAAAACAAGACTATATTTTGAAATAATAAAGTCAAAGTAAAATAATATGAAATTACTGTCAAAAAAGATCTGTGACTATAATTTAGGAAAGACGATGGTCCTAGTAATTTTTTTTAATATTTATTACAAGTTGGACAAAAGCGCAATGTTCTTTATTCTACAAGACGGTCGGAATGTTTTTCTTTCACAATAAACCGTTAGCTAGAATAGTTTTTGGAAAAATCAATCTAAAGTATCATTCAAGAGTAAACTGAGGATATCGCTCTTATAACAGAGCCTTCTGCGCCTTTGACAAGGATGATCGAATAAACAGCGCTGAATAAATCATCCGTTATCATTAACTGCCGCAAACACGACAAAAACCTATACAGTTTTAGGTATTCAATACATACCATATTTAAAACATATTCTTCGTGCCGGTAAATGCAAAAACAAACAGGAAAGTGGGTGGTGTGATCATTCAAAGGTCAGTTGTTTTGATCAACTTGGTTAGTTTACATTGTATTGACTTTTTGTACCAAGTAAGTACCCCAGAATGATGTTAACATCAATGTTAACATCTTTCGTGAATTAATTTATCATCTCCCTTTAGGGACTTAAAAAAATCTCGATTTTCACAATTTTCCTGCAACAAATATGTATGCCTATTACAACACATCATACAATACACTAGTGCTGCGTGCAAAGGTAGGTTTTAGGAAAATGATACTCTACAATGAAGGAATAATAATTGAAATAAATTGTCCTTATTATTTATTAAGTACCTACTGTGTTTATATAACCTAGTTACACTTACAGTCTATTTAAAAAAAATATGAAATATAATTCACCGTTTATCATTCTAATTGGAAAAATAGAAAGAATATAAATTTTCAATAGTTAAAGCCCACAAATTTGTGGTCAACCAATGAAGATGTTTTAAAAAACAAACGTTAAATATTTTGAATCCGGCAACTTGAGCCCACTTTTATCTCATCTCTTGTGCAATGTCATCAAACCAGTTTTAAGCTCCTCCCTAAGCTCTTCTTGTCCTCCCATGGTCTCAAATTTTCCACTCAAGAATTCTGAGCATCCACATATTATGTATCTACTATCCTCTGTTTTAACTTGATAACCAGTCCGTTGGCATTGCCAGCAGCCGGTGAGGCCCAGAGGTAACACTCTTGCTTTTGAATCACGAGGTCCCGGGTTCGATTCTCAGCCAGGGCAAAATGAAAAATGGCCTTTTTCAAATTGTCTTGAGTCTGGGTGAAATGTACCTATGTAGATGAGTTTGGTGCATTGTATAATATGTGTATCTTCGCGTTAGGACCCATAACATAACATTCATATCTGAGTTTGGGACTAGCTCTATTTGTATAAATTGTACCTACATATATTTATTATGTTATGTTATTTTAGTTTCAAAACTTAATAAATTATATTTACATGTTTGTTTTTTCGAATTTGATTCGTTCCTCACTGCACCTGTCCCTGAATCATTTAGGGTCATAATGGTTTTAAACTTAATAAACTCTTTTTTAATCACGTGCAAAAAAAGTATAAATCTAATACCTAATATGCGCTTAAATAAATTAAATTTTACTTACCAAGAAAATAATAAATTCTTATACCATAAAAACATATCTCACATGCAACCGAGTACACATTATTATCATGAATGATTGCATACAACTAATAGGTTATTAAGAGGGGTCACGGATAATGTCTTTTAATTAATTTAACCTTGCACAGGCATCATGATAACAATATTATTATTAAGGTGATTCATCTAATCATTCATTCTTACTCAAGATAAGTTTAATACGTATTGTTGTTAGATTGCAAATTTACAGGTAGGGGGAGTGGGGGCACATTGATACAAGGGGAACAATTTTACACCATAGGTATCGAGAAAACTGACTTACCTACGTGGTTCCATCTTGGACTAAAAGTTGGTGTTAATTATATCATTTGAGTTGACCAAGAAAGGTCAGCCGCCATATTGTCCATTTCTATGTTACGTGCTGAAGTGTGTTTTTGTGTGTCAAAAGTAAAAAAATATCACCGTCGTAAAATTTTGTTATTCACGTCAATTTTTTTCTTTTAGCCGTAACGTTATCGTAAACGGTATGTACATCCATTGTAGTTTCTATACAAAATAATGATTTTATACTACACCAGCCATGTGTTTTGTTATGTATTTAAAAGATTTTTGTGAATACTGCATAATATGGGGCAGTTTCATACAACTTTGAGTGGGGCACTTTGATACGAATCAAACTACTACAAGGCTGTATCAAAGCGTTTGATTATTTGTAAATTATTGCAATTTCATTTCCTCATCTTCTATATTAATGAATGTCTCGTACAATAATAGGTACTTACATGTTATTTTCTAATTTCGTACTTTTTTATCTTTTTTTTCTTCTAAACATGTTTTTTTTTTCTTATATTTAAATTTTATGTTGTTATTTTAAATGGTAGGTACTGATTTTATTTTTTCGGCATGTTTCTTCAATAAAGATGTACTATGAGTATTTTTACAATAAGCAATTATATTTTTATCATACTTCCAAGTCAATATCATCATATATAGTGATATGTATCAATGTGCCCCTCTACGTGTATCAATGTACCCCGCTAGTGGGGCGCTTTGATCCAGAAGATTTTTTTTGGAAAAATTGAAATTGCAAGGTTACAGTAGATTCTACGTGAAAGTTCCAGCAAACATATAACAGTTAAGTCGATAGAGTACACAACGACCTCCAACATGGATCTCAATGTTCTCATCTTAAGGGTGTTTTGAGAATCCGAAAAAAAGTGTATCAATCTGCCCCCACTCCCCCTACTTATGTTTGCTTGTTAGCTAAACGGACTTTGTACAATAGATTGGTTGTGAAGATGGAGTGTATGTTGAGTAATATTCTTAATATTCGTGATGACAGGTTGTTGAAACATGTAAATGCCACCTTTAGAATTGGCTCTATGATTGATTTTGTTGTCTGTGGTCGCATTTTGTGACGTCTTTATATAGGAACACTTGCAATATAATGTAATTGTCACTACTTATACTTTGTGAATAAACTACGTTTTCTCTCCGATTCCAACGCGTTTTAATCCCGATCACATTTCCTAGGAACCAGAGTTGCAAAATAACACAGGTATCTACATGCAAAAATATACCGTGATATAAGGATCTAGTTATAAGGATGCATTTCCTGTTTATTCTTCTTTTATAGTAAGCCATTGAATTGTCGCTTTAGAAGTTGTTCCCTCTTGGGACGCTGAAGACAAGCAATTCTTTCAAAATGATGAAAGCTTTTTGATGGTCTTCCTTGTGTTCGTGACGAACATATGATCATTACGTGATTTTACTACACTGGCAAGAACTTTTGTAAGAAGACATTTAAAATCTACATCCCGTGGAGCACCCGGTAAAGAATTGGTCTCCCACTCTTCTCCTTAAGTTTTCGAGTGTCCTGTAAAAGGCAGGTGTTCGAAAAAAGTAAGACATTTTACATCTTAAATTCAGCGATGAGGTTTGCCACCCATCCTGAATGTCTTGATTTTATATTGGCACGAAGAGGACAGCTTGCATGTTTCTTACATGCAGCTGGTCTCCTGGCTACCCCACTTGTGGGATATGCCGTGATGGTATAGATAGATAGAAAAAATCTTCAGTTCAGCGATGAGGTATCCCACCCATCCTGAATTTCATAACTTTTAGTGACGCGGAGAGGATGATTTGCAAGTTAATTACAAGCAGTTGGTTCGCTGGCTACCCCACTTGTGGGTGATATCGTGACGAGATTGATAGATGGATATCTTATCTGTTTATGTATGATTTATTTCTTAATTTAATACATTTTTACAGGGATACATACAGTCATATACAGCTAATACTAACAGAATTGTATAAAGCCATAAGTGGACAAGTAAAGTCCCTTATTACTACCAATATGTAATACAAATTATAAATACAACAACAATGCAATGTATAATATAATATGTGATTGATTTATCATGTAACCTTATGTCATTGTGTTGTGTATTTTAATTAAATATGGTTGGATGTGGTAAGGTGGAAGAAATCACTTGATAGTAATAATCTCGTCGCATATCGTTCTAGTATTTTAAATTTTGTATTTTTTTATTTAGTACCTAAAACGTTGTATTGTTTTATCAACACTGTTATATAATAATGATGTCCAAAAGAATAAATAAATAAATGTAAAAAAATGCTTTGATAATGAATAAACGAATAATAAATTATACAAAATATATTTATGTATACAAGTATGTTAGGATTGAACGTTTCGTAAAAGACTGAGGAAATAAAAGATAATAAAAAACAGTAAACAAAAAGAAAGAAGAATGTAACAAATTATAGGTGAAACAAATAATGAAAGAAAAAAAGTTATGTAATTGATTGGGGCTCGTTCGAAATGCCAAGACCATATATATAACATACATCCTTTTTACGATATACCTGAATAATAATATGTACCTAACGAGGTAGAATCGAAAAACAATTTACCGCTTTGTAAAGAAATTCTACGATATCTTTGAGACTAAAAACGTAAGTCTCTTTGTTTAAATCAATTTTATCCATACATTGATGTATGTATGGATGGCAAATGAAAAAAAATGTATAAAATATGTTTACTTACCAAAATTGGTTTTTTAAGTTGACTTTGGAAACATCAATGATCTGCAAATAATGAAACATTTATTAATTAATTTTTTAAATAGTACTATAACAATTGTCTTCAAAAAATAATATGGACAAAAAACCAAAATATTTAATATAAATTGAACTTTTCCATATATTATAAACATGAAGTCTTATAAAATTAACGTCGACAAACTAAACAAAATATTTAACTTCCAATCTTCCTCTTTGAGTACATATCGACTGTCTATAGTTCCATAACTAAACAAGTCGAAATGTCTTATATTCGAGAAATCGGCATTTTCAATTAAATTAACGTCGACAAACTAAACAAAATATTTAACTTCCAATCTTCCTCTTTGAGTACATATCGACTGTCTATAGTTCCATAACTAAACAAGTCAAAATGTCTTATATTCGAGAAATCGGCATTTTCAATTAAATTAACGTCGACAAACTAAACAAAATATTTAACTTCCAATCTTCCTCTTTGAGTACATATCGACTGTCTATAGTTCCATAACTAAACAAGTCAAAATGTCTTATATTCGAGAAATCGGCATTTTCAATTAAATTAACGTCGACAAACTAAACAAAATATTTAACTTCCAATCTTCCTCTTTGAGTACATATCGACTGTCTATAGTTCCATAACTAAACAAGTCAAAATGTCTTATATTCGAGAAATCGGCATTTTCAATTAAATTAACGTCGACAAACTAAACAAAATATTTAACTTCCAATCTTCCTCTTTGAGTACATATCGACTATCTATAGTTCCATAACTAAACAAGTCGAAATGTCTTATATTCGAGAAATCGGCATTTTCAATTAAATTAACGTCGACAAACTAAACAAAATATTTAACTTCCAATCTTCCTCTTTGAGTACATATCGACTGTCTATAGTTCCATAACTAAACAAGTCAAAATGTCTTATATTCGAGAAATCGGCATTTTCAATTAAATTAACGTCGACAAACTAAACAAAATATTTAACTTCCAATCTTCCTCTTTGAGTACATATCGACTATCTATAGTTCCATAACTAAACAAGTCGAAATGTCTTATATTCGAGAAATCGGCATTTTCAATTAAATTAACGTCGACAAACTAAACAAAATATTTAACTTCCAATCTTCCTCTTTGAGTACATATCGACTGTCTATAGTTCCATAACTAAACAAGTCGAAATGTCTTATATTCGAGAAATTGCTATTTTTGTAATTTTGCTATATTTATATTATGCTTTCAAAACAGAACAGAAAGTGAAATATACTATATAGGTACCTAATAATCGCACTGTTAGAGGCATTCTGTTGTCTTTGTTCCGTTCAATAGTCAAGCAATTCGAAATATTTATTTGAAGAATGAAAAATACATAGGTGCATTAATTTTTTTTCATTTACTTGATAGGTATTTAATATAGGAAACCGTGTATTTTTTATAGTTGCTCGTTTGTGGAGCTGATTATATGACGTATTACCAATTAAATAAAATATAATTGAAAATTTTTACTCGTTAAGTTGTGGAGCTGGACAGTCTATATAATTTCTCTGAAATAGGTTTAAATTTTCCGCATTTTACAATACCTACATTTGGACGATTTTATTACTCAGTTTCCACTATAGAAACGTTTAATGAAAAGACTTTTTAAAGTATTTGCTTTGAATTTCAGCGGTTTTATTTCAGCGCTGAAAAGTAGCGATTTCAGCTTTAAGTTTACATGAAAAATCAATCAACTAATTGAATCAAATAGAAAATGAAAAAATAAAACTTGTAAAGAAGAATGGAAAAGCAGTCGTTGCGTTGAAGAAATACCATGTCATTCAATTAATAAACTTTTATTATGGCCAAGCTCGAGCTTATATACCTATACTGTTAGCTTTTGAGAAGTTATTTATGTTCACACACGCATTAAGAAAAATGAGTACCTAAACTTTCATGTAGGAAGCTTTTTTAGCTTTTTTATTAATAGATTACAACGTTGTTTGTTATTTAATTCTGTTTTGTTTCTTACAAAACAACTAAAATAAGTTTGTTATAAAGGGTTAATTTAACTATCACTACTGCAAGCCCTCTTCTCTCAACTCCTAGATATAGAGGTCTCTTCAAAACTCTTTAACCCTTTCTGATATCGAGCAAAACGAACCTACGTCTTCCTTGTCATTTGAATAAAAATACTAACCCTTTTTTGAGATATCTCTATATATCTTTTACCCTCCCACGTTCTTAATTCAAGAATTCTAGGAGTCCACCTACCATAAACCAAGTACACCAAGATAAGTTTTTAATATTTGTTTTAAAGACTTAGTCTGGAGTGAATAGAATTCCTGAAAGCAACAATGGACTGAAATATCTGGAGGGAGTACCTTGATTTAATAAGTCTCCGACCTAACTAGGACACGAAAGGAAGATTATGTAGTAGGTATGTACAATGTACATATGAATTTATGGCTGTGTAGTAAGAAACTAGCCCACTGTGCATTTTCGTTTTATATTTTTCAGATATTATTTTGGTATGGTTAAAAAAATTACGTTAACTTTGCACAGTTGATACCAAATAGATAGAAAAAGGGGGGTATACCTAATTGGCACCAAATCACTTAAAAACGTCGTAATATGGCACTTTTGAGGTCATGTTATGAGTAAACGGTGCATTAAAAATTCTTCTGGATAAATCTATATATAAATCACTCCGAATAAAAGTAATTGTTTACTCACGATGTTCTTTATAGAAACATTACAGAGGAAAAGTACAAAAGAAGGTACCTACACCATATTTTTACATCGCGTGTTACCAGACTCAAATAACACAAATATTTTTTTAAAAATGAAAAAAAATACGAACACGAGTTATCTCGCTTGTCACTTTGTATGACAAATTGTACTGAACAAAAAATATATGAAAATATATAACCTGAATTTTTCTCTCACATATTCTAATCAAAACATTGTCCACAGGTAGGAACTTAAATAATAAAACGTCAAAATGTTATCTCTTTGTGTTTTTTCTATTAATTTTTCACAACAAACGTGTGAATGGGATTACCGAAATAAAATAGAACCGTGAGAAAAATATATTTTCTGAAGAAAAGCTCGTATTTCGAAGAATTCTTCTACATTTTCCTATTTCATTTTCCTCATTTCTATAAAAGTTTCCACTAAGAACATTATGAAGTAGTTTTTTATATATTGAAAAGTGATTTTTCTATTTATACTCGTACTATACAATACCGTTATTACGTCTTCCACAAGTGGAGAAGCCAGTAAATCATATAATACTACTACTACTACTACTAAATCATCTTGGCATCCACAAGAAAGATAGCCAGCAAATCAGCTACATACATGTAATAAACATGCAAGCCGTCTTCTCTTTACCAATAAAAAAATAAGACATTCAAGATGGGTGGCAAACCTCATCACTGAATTCGAGATGTAAAATGGTTTGGGACTAGCTCGGTCTGTGTGAATTGTCTATACATGTTAATTTAAAAAATGTCTTTATTTTTTCAAACACCTGCCTTTTACAGGACACTCGAAAACTTACGGTAAAGAGTGGGAGACCAATTCTTTGTCGGATGCTCTACAGCTTATAATACTAATATAATACTAATAATGTTGAAATAACTTCTTTTCCCGGATATTTCAGGAGTCCAAGAACTCCTTTACTGCGTGTAATAATCACGTAAATCTTTCTCTCGGAGCTACATACAAGCAAATATGATATTATTCAGAATTTTATAGGAGACCCACCAGCCGTATAACGCAGAAGTCTGAGGACTTCCATTTATCTGAATTCTACACTAAACAAATCTTGTCCACACCGGAGGCGTAAACATTCAAAATAGAAGGCATATCTTATCACTGGATTGATAACGTTAAGTATTAAAAAAAATGGTGAACGTTGGCTATAGAAATCGATTGACGAATATTTGCATATTACTAGACGTCAGAATTTTTAGTTATCTGCATGTTTTAAGTATAGTTACTTGATTATTTAAATCGCGATCGATTTCGGTTAACCTTTACCATTACCGAAATCGATCGCGATTTAATAATCAAGTAACGGAAGTGCATTGTACCTACAATACTAAAAACATTCAAAATGTCTCGAAACTGTTACATAGTTAATCCTTCTAAAATAAATGATATAGTCAGTAAACTTACTGAAAAAGTTGGTCGAGAGCCCTTTTGTTTGTGAAAACTCTAATGGAATAAAATTAACAATTTGATATTACATTTTTTCCATACTTGTAATCATTATTCCGTTTATTTACACACATACTTAATATTAATTCATACAAATTACACCCTTGGCGTGTTAACCCATACACGAGTATACCATAAATAATTTATTTTCTGTGTATTAGTACTATTATCATGAAAAATGGGATAAAAGCTCGCAAATAAATAATATCTTATATGTAATATAAAAATTCGTGAAAAAATTAACACATTCACATTCATTTGTTATTTATTGTGTTGTTTTTATTACACTTTATGTATATTTATAATTTATTTTATTTTTACGTATCCTCAAATATATTTATGAAACATGATATAAATAAGAGGTAATAAACATAAAATAAACACTTCCTATTGTAAAACATGAAAAGTACATCAAATTAATCAAGTTTAAAATATTCAAGTGTGTTTTTGTGTAGCTTTTTATATCCACACCATTTCGTGGAGCACCCGATAAAGAATTGATCTCCCACTCTTCTCCGTGATTTTCGAGTGTCCTGTAAAAGGCAGTTGTTCGAAAATATTAAGACATTTCACATCTTAAATTCAGCGATAAGGTTTTCCATCCATATCCTGAATGTCTTGATTTTATATTGGTACGGAGAGAACAGTTGCATGTTTCTTACATGTAGCTGATCTGCTGGCTACCCCACTTGTGGGATATACCGTGATGGTATAAGTAATAGTAGTAGTAGCATCAAAGTTTTAACTGCAATGTGAGGTTTATAAAAAAACAAGGAACACATAGGTCGTACACTTCGTGCAATCAAAAATAATTCAAGTATGGTGGCATGCCTCATCGTTGATTGTCTTAAAGTGCTGTTTTACTAACACCTGCCTTTAACAGGATACTCGAAAACTTAAACTGAAAATAGTGGGAAACCTATAATTGCCAGAGATTCCACGGGATTCTAGTTCATTCTTCTATAGTATATACCTCATTTATATCTCCCTCGAATCTTCGATATTGATGCATTTATAAAAAATATGTTATTGTTGACACAAAATGTATAGAAGGTTGTATATAAAATGTAAATATTGTAAGTGCACCTTTTTACAACAATCACTTCCCACTGTTTATTTTATTTTCATATAAGTACAAAATATTTTTGTGTTTCAGAATTGAAGGACATTCATGATTGTTGATATTGTAAAGTAATTTTTATTGGTTTTAAGATGACTTATACTTCAGCATTAGTAGGAAAGAGGTCATTACCATCTTAATTTTATGGAATGAAACCGCGTAATATTATAACTATCATTATAGATTTTGTATGTAACATAATTTTAAAATAAAATTGTTCTGGGTTACCAGTCGACTATGTCTAAAGATATAACTAGGATAACCATATATTCCATATCAAAATATTATTGAAATAAACAATTTGTAGAAAGATAAAAAGCACTCAAACAAATCTAATAAAACCATCAGCAATCAGATGCAATCCTTTTCAAGAATCAATAAAATATGTATGGAAAGACAGTACACCAATCTATTTTTATGAGGTCCCAAGGTCTGTTAATGCATCTTGTAAGTTGTAACGACACACTTAAAGTCTTGACATCCACCTGAGACCCAGAGGGAAAGCCATCAGACGATCACGTAAGAAGCTCTGTGGAATCTTCTTTATGGGTGATTATATTGCCTTGTAGGCATAACTAGGGGAAAGAGAATAGGGATGCTAATTTAATATTTATTTATCGATGAAAAACTGCTTTCGATGACTCTTAAATAATTTCATTTTCCAAAATAACCAACAGACACAGTTAATGTAATTATATTTATATATAGTAGGTTATATTAATATTATTATAAGTGTTATTATTCGTGGACACATTTTTTAGAATTCTTCAGTTTCGCAACTATAACTAAAATTAACTATCGAGCAAAATAGATAAAATTTACCATCGAGCTACGAGAAATTGTATGCATGCACAAAAAGTTGTAAAAAAACTTTGAATATCAAAATATTGAAGTATATTTTTGTAAAACCCACATCAAGTATACCTATAGTGATACAAAACACAAAAAAAACACCCCTAAATGGTCAACGAAAATATAAAAAAGTACTGAACTTAATTGTTCCGGCGCCATTTAGACGGGAGATCGCGATCTATTTGAGATCTGAAAAATGAGATCCCAAAAAGATGGTTGCTTCGACCTGAAATCGTGACAGTGAGAGTGGTGGAATTGATGAACGTTGTTCATGGACACCGAAAGTGATCACTTAAGCCAGCCTAGAGCCAATTCGCAAGCGTTGGGACACCTTTCTCACTTCTTCCGATTGAATTTTACACAATATTTCATTGTGTAGACATGATTCTCCAATAGAGGTTTCTGATTGGTTTTATAAAAAAGTACTAAATGTAGGACATATATGTAGATTAAAAAAAAAACTGGATACTTATTTCAGAACAATCTGTGTAACGATGTGCGAAAATGAACCAGAGTCTATGCAAACTTCGCTTAGATAGGCAGTAAATCTATCGATGTAATGATGAGGGGGTTCACTTCCCTAATTTATCTCGATCATGTTGAGGGTTTTATGGGAGAAGAACCATAAACCATATTACATTCAGGATTTCTCTTCAAATCCACACTTTTGTACTACTTTTATGAGCGTCACGTAAAAGGGTCGCATGAAGGAAGTATTGGGTAATAACATGAAGTTATAGCTGATTCATTATTATTAGTTGTTGTTTATTCATTTATTTATTTATACACACACTATTTGATGCTGCAACGTGAAAGTAAGTGTTGTTTACGATAAGTGTTATATGAATCTATGATGCTTTGTAGACTAAACCACTTAGATTATTACATTGTAGGGAAGTGTGCTAAAGCTCAAATTAAGCGTAACATAGGTTCTCAGTTTTGAAAGTGCTCGAAAAGAAGGAATTGCATAGATGTCAGATGGTGTAAGTAATGAACACGTCACAATGGGGAACATGCATGTGTGAGGAATTTGAATAAATGCTATCAATATATATTAAAAAATATACGCTGATCACGAATATCCTAATAAGAAATGATAACATAAAACTTTCATTCATTACTTTCATTTTAGAAATCCATATTTTCTGTTAAAATTTTAAACGTCATATGATTGAATTTGCCCCTTGTGACGTCACTAGGCGCTATGTTGTATTGGCACACATTTCACCCTTAGTAGGTACTAGGAAGATATCGTTTTCATGATTACTTCTATTGATTTTATTATTTAATTTGGTATTGAAATTGATTATATTACGAATAGAATAGATATAAAATCCATCCCGTACATGCATCCCACGGAGCAATGGTAAAGAATTGGTCTCACACTCTTTTCCGTAAGTTTTTGAGTGACCTGGAAAAGGGTGGTGTTCGAAGAAATTAAGGCATTTTACATCTTTAATTCAGCAATGAGGTTTGTTACCCATCCTGAATATATTAATTTTATATTGGCACGGAGAGGACAGCTTGCATGTTTATTATATGCAGTTGGTCTGCTCGCTACCCCACTTCTGGGATATGCCATGATGGTATAGTAGTAGTAGTAACTAGGTATTTATTAATTTTATCATTCAAGATTAATTATGCTCTCATTAGGTATTATATGAAGTGTGTTATTTTATCGATTTTATTGTTATGAGTTTAATTATTTCATAATTGATGCTTTTTGAACATTTCTGTTGTTTGATTTTGTATGTTTTTAGGTTAATTAATAATCTTCACTGGTATGTTATTTTTGATTAAAATTATTTGTTTCAACTGCGTGTATGTATCCTGTAAAATTGAAATATATACAAGTAAGAATACAGCTTTTTTTTCTCGGGTGTCCACCCGTTATCGAGTGACTTGAGAGTAAATATACAGTAGATGTGATATTGTTTTGAGCATAAAATCTAATATTGTTTCTACTATGAAATATTTTCTGAATATTATTATTAACAAACAGCAGACAATATTTTATGACGCGCTACTATATAGGCTTAAGATAATAATATAACATTGTATCTTGCAATGAATATTTTATTATCGTTAACGGATCATAAAACCTTCTTCTGTATATAACATAATAAACATAAAATTGATGCATTAAACAATTCACAACAGCAGTAAAAGTACAATGTGTATTATTAGATGTAATTTGGGTATGCTGATATTACGAAGAAGATTTTCATATATTTACCCACTAAACAAAACTTGCTCACTTCGTCTCATGCACCT
This sequence comes from Athripsodes cinereus, assembly GCA_947579605.1. Lineage (NCBI taxonomy): Eukaryota > Metazoa > Arthropoda > Insecta > Trichoptera > Leptoceridae > Athripsodes > Athripsodes cinereus. The sequence continues at coordinate 26,677,603 of OX388308.1, read as the reverse complement.
TCATGGAGAGACCAGGTGAAGGAGGCAACATAAGAAACCTTTAATGTGGTGCTACGAAAGGTTGAAGATCGGAATGTTACTAGGTCTATGAAATATAAGAAAAAGGCTGAAAAAAATTATTAACTACTACTACTACTACTATACCATCACGGCATATCCCACAAGTGGGGTAGCCAGCAGATCAGCTGCATGTAAGAAACATGCAAACTGTCCTCTTCGTGCCAATATAAAAACAAGACATTCAGGATGGGTGGCAAACCTCATCGCTGAATTTATTAACACCTGCATAAAATAGTTATGATCATCAGTGTTGAGAGAATGATAGAAAAGAAAAGACTAAATAATAACAAAAAAAACTCATGCCCCAAAGGAAAGTTTGAAGGGCTGACCGGCCAAAATCGCCTAGTAGAAATATTTAAGACCATAATATCAACATCTGCGATGCTTCTACCGAAAGGAGAAAATGCTATGTCAAAACGTACAAGATTAATAAATTTAAATAAGCAATTTAAGCACCGTCGAAAATGGTTTAAAGAATTTACATATTTGAGTGCAAAAGGAAAAAAGAGATGAGACGACGAGAGGACGATTCATCTTAAAATCGAGCTTAATAGATTAATTACTAAATGTTTATCATATGGAAAATTATAAGATAGATGCACTATGTTCACGAATTTTTGAACTATGTTTGTAAAATAAAACAAATTATTTATAATATTGAAACGCTGAGCGGATTCGCCATCCAGTGAATAAGTATTTTCGATTCATCAACATTTTTCTTTTGCACACAGAAAAAAAAATGTTATTCGAGGCCGATAAATTTTGATAGTTTAGCTATCTCATCAAAACATGCATTTTTAATTTCGAACTCTAGCTGATAAATAAATAATATATTATAATTAAACAATACGGACCAACTGAATATATATGGACCAACTGAAGAGAGACATGAACTGTGGCTCTTACGTAGGGCTAAAAAGACTGGCTGAGAATAGAGACGAATGGAGAAGAAAAACCAAACTCGTTGCAGACCAATCCAATGGATTGTAACTCATTATATATAAACAATACGAATCATCGGCAATAAATTGTTCATGGCATCAAATTTAGAAATCATACTTAATTTATTTATTTATTTATTTTATTTATTTATTTATTCATGAATATACGGCAATATGCCTTTTATTACATAATCATTATAGTTGACAATATCAATGAATTAAAAACCAAAACAAAAATACATACACAAATATAAAAACAATAAAATGACCACAATTACAATACATACTCGATCAAAAATATAGTGTTCCAAATCCATACAAGTATACACAACAATATTTATAAAGTTTATATCCAACACAATAAAATGATTCCTGACACATGTTCAAATATTACTTATTCAAGGTAATTAATCACATTTAATTTATTTCATTTAGTTTTATCCAAAAAAGTTTATGAATCAAAAACAACACTTGTAAAACAAATCAAACAGCGCATATATAATAAAATTTACGCAAAAATAAAACCGACACTAAATAAACAAACGAAGCATAGAATGATCAGGACAATATACATTTATTGACTATTTACAATTTCAAAATAAGTCTGATTAAAATATTTGATTATTTTATCTTTCATTACATAATCACCTTCAAAAAACAAATCCAAATTCAATACATCGATAAATCTATTTCCAAGCATGTGCAGACGATTAATGACGGAATGTCTCTGGTAATTGGTTCGAGTATTTGATTCTTTAAATAAAATTTTATTATTTTATTAATTATTTATTTAATTTAATTAAATACCATAAGACATTTAAAATTAAAAATGTAACACTCTTAATCTTAGAGAAATCGCAGAGCATCATCATTTATTACAAAAAAAATGTGTATAGAAGTAGGTACCTTTAAAATATGTCTGCTTAATGATGATAAATAAAATTAATATTGTTTCTCTGTGCATTTAATGAAATTAACTTATTATTAATATTCCCTTCAACGCCCGGTGCACTTTTTGGCGTTATTAAATTATCTCCTGCAGACCGAGTCATCAACGTAATTATCCCATATTAAATTTTACCTCCGCGTCATTACTCTGTGCCTACCCCCTGAAAGAGGGTCCTAGGTAGAGTAAGTAATATTTATATATTACTTTTAAACACTGAAACATTTTAACAATATTTTCTGCTATACTTACACTGCATTATTTTTTTTAGTTGTATATAGGAACATTTTTATATTTAATAAAATAACACTGATCCTGGATATCAAAAAGATTAATTTTGACGCAAAGAAAACGTTTTAAATGTTCAATATAATCTTTTTTAATCTCCGCTAGCTACATCATTCATACTTATATTTTTTCCTATTAATTTCACTTTGACCAGGACACTATAGAATGGTTGATGTTATTACAATTTATATTTTTTTTAGTCCAATTTCTGATACCGCATATATTAGATATTTTATTTATTATTATTATTATTATTTGGATGATTTGTAAAGCGCCGTTTTGTGAAAAAAATCCACCTCAAGGGCGCTCATTTTAGTACAGGGAAAACGTGAAAGAAGATTGGAAACTCAGTTTATCTGGATATTATTTATGGCTAAACTTTCTGACACCATAAAGATCCAAAAGAGAGAAAACTTAGAATGTTTTTTTCATAATACGAATAAATTTATAAAAAATATATTTACAGACTAATTCAGTAATGGTGTTTCAAGCGCAAGTATTTGCAGTGAAAAAATAATATTAAAGTTGTGAATAAAAGTAATGTAATAAAAATATTGTTGGTAAATTGGATTTGTTTAAAAGTGAAAGTTTTCATCAATCATCGCTACGCATCACTTTCAAGATAGGAAAACAAACTTAAAATTAACTATTTATATTGTCTCTTCGTTATCTACATATTTTCTTCTATCAGCGCCGAATCAGGTTCCCCGACTTTGTCGATCACTCTGGAGAATTTTACCCTGTTCCTACTAAGTTAAAATTTTGATCTCATTTATGCTTGCAAACTTAGTTTTGGATTATCACTCGTTAATGTTGGACATTCCACCGAAACCGCGGTAGCGAAAAACCTCATAAAATGTAATAATTGATACATTGTTATTCTAAAATAACACCAATAGGTATGTCTAGAAATTATTATAAAGTTAATTCCCAAAATATAAACAAACATTAACGAATAAATTCGTCATAACATAGTTAAAACGGAAGACAGAATATAACAATGAACTGTTAACCTAATAAATTATTTACTATCACTCAAATTTTCGATATAGCAAACATTAATATAATTATATAATACTTTACATAATACATTGTTGTGTTGTGTTGTGTTGGTAATCAGAATTGATTGAAACGTTTGAATAAATTATACACGAATTTATATAATCAAAAATCGATATCTGTCTGGCTTTAGATAATATTTAAAGGCATTTTATTTTGTATGACAGGGATTTGATTAGTATTTTTTATTAACGTGATTGCTTTCACAAATATTAACTTGTTTTAATAATAATAACAATACTTTAAAGTGTTTCCATCTTATTTTTAATTTTTTTTTTCTTTTCAAAAAAGATGTTTGTGGGTTTTTATTATTAGTTCAAAATACAATTTTATAAACCTTTCGCAGCAAACTAAAAGCTTGTGTCGCGAAAGGGGGGATCGCCGGCACCTGGGATCGAACCGCGCTTCTCATGTATATGAGGCCGAGATTCTATGTACCTCCAGGCAGCCGATAAACTCAATCAAAATCTGCCTACCCTACTCGGGATACGGCATGAATGTATGTAATGTAGCGTAGAAGTAATAGGTAATAATAGTTTTAATAAATGTTTCTAAACGCTTGTTAAAATTTATCCAATTCTACTACCTACTTGTACTAGACTATTATTGTAATATACCATCACGGGATATCCCACAAATGCGGTAGCCAACAGACCAGCTGCACATTATCAATATTCAAACTGTTTTATTCATGCCAAGAGTAAATTAAGTCATTCAGGGTGTAAGCAAACTTTATCGCTAAATTTAAGATGTAAAATTAATTTTTTGTTTCGAAAACCTGCCTTTTCAGGACACTCAAAAACTTACAGAATAGAGTGAGAGACCAATTCATTGCCAGGTGCTCCACATAATTTTCATTTTGCCCATTAGCAAATTAAAATACACCTAAATAGTTAATATCTATTTATTTATTTATTCATTCTTTACTGTACATTGATTACAAACAATTACATAAAAGGTATAAATTCAAGTCGACACAAAATTATAAGCTGTGTCGCGATGAAGTTTTATTTATCGACCGACGGTTCTTGGTGGAAGTTCATATTACTATTTTTTTTAAAATGAAACACAATATATAGTTATTCCACTATTGACTTTCTTTATTTTTGCGAGCCGGCTTTCTGGAAGCTGGACGCAAAACCTGGCTGTTATCCGAGTCCAAAAAGTTCTACAGGATCCGTGACAACGTGAGTTACTTTTTATATTATATTTTAATTTTTACCTATTGTTTTCTGTTTGTCACATACTTAACTTGTAATGAAGCTTCACTTTACTTTTGCCTGACGATGAGAGCGGAAGCTCTTGAAAGCCGGCTCGCAAAAATAAATAAAGTCAATAGTGGAATAACTATATATTGTGTTTCATTTTAAAAAAAAAATATTGTGTCGTGTTGGTATAAATAAAATACTCCAGTGATTCACTCTTATATATTTAAAAAAACTGTTACACAATAGCAAAATTATTACGTATTATTATTATAATAATCCATTTCGCTCACCTGCATTTTCGTTCTAAAATTATTTCCTATTTTTAGATCCGACCATCCCCAAAGTTTCTCGTTTTGATAATAAAAGAACCATTCCACTACCTATTATTACTACAACCTACGGCTGAAACATCCCCCTACCCTTAATTGAACCACCTTCTTATATTATCTAGTATTGGTTGTGGGGGTACGGGTGGTATTTTACCCCCACAAACAACACAAAAAAACTCGGACATAGAGTATTCTAGACAGGTTAGCCAGACGATGAGTCACGTGTGTTTATGTAGTTTGGAATTATTGTGCGCAATCATTTTAGAATGTTTATATGCACACAAGTAAGTGAATTCGTGTACCTGGGCAGCAGAATAAACCAGGATGGACGCTCCAAATCGGAAATTGTAAGCAGAATAAACCAGGCAAGGATTGCCTTTAACAAAAAATCAAAGATATTGGAATCCCCAAATATTGACTTAAGCGTAAGGAAGAACCTTACTAAAGCCTTTGTATGGAGCATTCTGCTTTATGGTTGTGAGACATGGACCATCAGCAAGAGTGAAAGCGGACGGTTGGCGGCCTTTGAGATGTGGTGCTACAGACGCATGCTCAAGATCCATTGGTCGGAGCACGTCGAAAATGAAGAAGTATTAACCAGGGTAGGCGAAAAAAGGCAACTCCTTAAGAGAATCAGCCAACAACGAGCTAACTGGATTGGCCACAACATCAGGCATCCAGGACTACTCATCGCCATCGCAGAGGGTAAGACCGAGGGGACAAATGGCAGAGGCCGACCAAGAGACGCATATATGGACCAACTGAAGAGAGACATGAACTGTGACTCATACGTAGGGCTAAAAAGACTGGCTGAGAATAGAGACGAATGGAGAAGAAAAACCAAACTCGTTGCAGACCAATCCAGTGGATTGTAACTCATTATATATATATATGCACATTTATTTTAGTATGTTAAGTTTCCTCTTTAGAGTCACAATTCACTAGATAAGCCTGACTTTTATAGGACATACATAAAAATACAAAAAAAAATGTAGAGGAACTCATTTTGTTCGGAACTTCATGAATAAAAATAATAAGTAGATGTTTTCAATTTTACAGAAGTATTTACAAAATATTAAACCATATAATTATATGAAGGTTCAAATGGCAAAGCATTAGACGCAAATAAGGGTGGATTGGTCATTCTAGACTCTTCAAACGTAATAAAATTTACCGAAGATTTTTTTTGTAAAACTACCTAACTTTTTGATATGTAGAGAACAACTTTTATGTTTATTATATGTGGTTAGTCTACTGACTACCCCACTTGTGGAATATGTCGTGATAGATAGATAGGTTACTATTACATAAAACTCTCATTTTTGGTGTTAATTACTATTTGTTTGACAGTAGGTATAAATGTGTATTTTTGAGTTTTTAGGAACTTTTTAATTTTCTGAACACCATTAAGCAAAAATACTAGTACAAATAAGTAATACACACTCTATCCTAGTACCTATAATTCTTGCACAGGGGGCAGGCTTAGTGCGGAAATTAATTTCTCTTGAAATACACTCTTAATACCGCAATGAATTTGCTTCTGGCGTTTTTCACTCACTTTGAAGTTGTTTGTGGTGATGAAAATTCGAAAGAAAAAATTAATTACTTATGACATTTTTGAAATGAAAAACTGACAAATATAATTTTCCTGTCTATTATTTAAAAAATCTTATGCAATTTCTCTTGTTTTGCAAAACTTCTCGGCAAAAAATAGATGTTCTATATGATACTTAAGTATAGAATGATATTCCAGCTACCATATAAATTATTAAAACAATAATAATATAATTATGAAAACGAGATATTATGAAAAAATACATAGACTATTTATATCTAGGAACTTACTCAAAATATATGAATCTATAAGTAAAAGTGGCATTACTTTTCGTAATTATGAGTAATGTGGTTAAAGTGTCTATACAAAATACACAACTTTCACTTAAGTACCTACAACACAAGCTTTATTAAGCTTACTGTGAAAGATGTATAAAGTTGTATTTGGGTTTACAGAAGCCCAGGTACTTCTTAAAAAAGCAGCCGAGAATTTTAATCTACCTACAATTCTCTATCTATATCTACCTACATCTTTATTTATATAATGGTTGAAAACACAATTGGGTTTAGTATATTTAATTGAAAAGTGACCTGGTTTCGACTTATGAAGTCATTGTCAAACTAATGGTCACTATTCAATTAAATATTAAGTAACACTAAAACCATGTGTGTTTTCTTCCATATATAGTGCGGGTTGAGTAGGATGATGCATTGTCTTTGCTTTGTGATTGTGTGTATTGTTTCTGTCCATGTGTATTTTTAAATGTTTTGTAATAATGATGATGAATAAATAAATAAATAAACATGGAGTTTTACAAAATAAACGTCGACTCAAAAAATACATCTTTATTCTTTGATAGAGATATTCAACATTTATATGCAAAGTTTATATCATAAAAATATGTAAAATATGAAAAAAATAATAAAAATGGTTCATAGCACACGTGTAAACCATAAACTGACAGTTGTAAATCATTAATAAAATGGGCTGTGTAGTTGAAAACTTGCATACAAAGTAGCATAAAGATGTGTGAAAACCTTACCTTAAATCAACCCTGTCTGCCTTGAATCACCCCCTGGGGTTCCCTTTAGTTCTCCCTGCAAATCCGTATATTACCTATGCATTTCAACCCCCGAATTTCACAAAAACATCCACTATGTTACAATACCTATTAAAAGCCGTATTCGCAAATAAGGAATAACTGATATTCTGACTTCTAGGCCTGATTAAGTGACACTTTATTCACTAATAGAAATTATCTATTTTTCATGTTTATGTCTGACCAAAATTATTTCGTAAAAATGACAATTTATTCATATATCAAAATTTAAATTTTGGTACGTAGGTATAATATTTGTACCATGGAGAGACAAATGCTAGGCATAAGCTACAAAGACAAAACAAGAAATGAAACCATCTGACATAAAAAAAGTGGTCGACATTATGGTAAAGTCTCCAAGCTCAAATGGCAATGGGCTGGTCATATGGCAAGGCGAGAGGATGGCAGGTGGACTTACAAAATTCTTGAAAGGAGACCGTGGATGGAGATAGAAGAAGTGAGGGAAGACCCCAAAAAAGATAGGTTGAAGATATTGTCTAAATGATGAGAAAACAGTAGTATTGTGTTGCTCGATAAGGCTCGCTTTTGAAAAACATATTTCGCGAGTTATTAAGATTTTGATTCAATCAGAGATAACAAATTTATACTGATAAGAAATATAAAAATCGGTATAATATTGAATTAGTCCACCAAAGAAGGAATTGATCTGTAAATGAAGTTTTCCATTTAACCACGCTTAAGTTAAAGCGCTTCTAGTTAGCCGAGTTTAGTAAGCATACATTAACTTTGTGAGTATCTAATACCAAATATCTATCACCCCCTAAGGTATACCTCATCATATAGGTATAGATAAAAGTGCATTGGTCTGACTACTTAAATTATGGACATACGTATTGTAACGTAAATCGTTTTTCTATAACTTGTGTCAGGGAAAATAAAGTCTGAATTCAATTAAAAGGATGACATCTTGAAAATTAACAATTTATTTAAACGTTTTTATTTATTTACAATTATTATTTATTTAAAATACATATTACAACATCTATTATTTATATATACGTCACATATTATTACAGTTCACACAGATTTCTTATATACACATTATATAACATCTTTCTTCCAGCCTATCTAGATCTTTCTTTTTATCAAAACCAAAACAACCACCTGTCATTATTTTCCAAACATTCCATAACCAAAAATAATATAAAAATTCAAATTCATTAAACTTCCAAACTTAAGTACCCTCCTAATGGTGATTACGTAACATTGCCTCCCTCTTAATTTAGTTCGTCCCGAACGAATTCTCTGGATGAAGATAGGAGCATCCTGAATCCTCTCTGCAATGTGAAGTCTTGAAGAAATAACAAGGTACAGACTTCTTGATGTTCTCACTATACCCTGGATTAAAACAACAAACTAAAACATTAATTCCAGTATTACAGAAGATCTCTTCTATCATATTTCGAACAACTTTCCAATCCATATTGCCACTTATCCTTGGTATGCCGAGCTTCGTAAGATTCATTTGTAACATTTGATCCCGCAAACTTTGTAAACAGTGCCACATCTGAACATACTCTGTTTGTTCTTCAGGGATTGCTTTATTTACCATGTAAAATATATGTCGTTCCCCATGCTGTAGATGGACCGCTTCTCCAATTTTCAAACTCTTGGCCTTAATCTCTTCCAATATCCCGTACTTCTTCTTGAAAACTTTGGCTATGCCATTAGTAAATTTTGCATTCTGAGCCAAGCAATGAGCCAAAACATAATCCTCTGGAGTGTCAAAAAGATCTTGCTCAACTTCGATAGTGACACCATGATGAATTCTTCGTTGAGGCGTCTTCATAAATTCTTCAAAACTCTTCTCTTCACTTAGGACTTTACAGACTTGAACAATCGGGTTGTTTCCTTCACTTTTATTGTCTCCTAAAAACGGTGCTAAGCGATTGAAATGTACCACCCTCGGCTTGCCATTTGATTTTCGTCGTATTCGATAAATAACGTCATTTATTCTTTTAATCACCTCGTACGGTCCTTCCCAGGATTTTTGAAGCTTCGGTGAATAGCCTCGTCTCCGTTGAGGATTGAACAACCAAACTAAATCTCCAGCTTGATACCCTCCTTCCACAGCTTTGACATCATATCTTTCCTTCATCCTGTCACTAGCGACTTGAATATTAGCCCGCACACGTTCATGGATGTCGTTCATCTTTCTTCGAAGTTCCGATACATAATCTTCTCCAACAAGATCCTCTCCAGGCTTAGATCCATACTGCAAGTCGCAAGGTAACCGTAGTTCACGGCCAAAAATCACACTCGCTGGTGTTTGTCCCGTTGTCTCATGAATTGCCGAACGATAGGCCAATAAGAACAAGTGGATGTATTCGTCCCAATCCTTCTGATGATCAGACACCGCCTTCGACAGATATTTTCCACATGTTCGATTCATTCGCTCCACCATTCCATCCGACTGTGGATGCAAAGCAGTTGTTCTCGTTTTTCGAATTCCCAATATCTCACATACTTGCTGAAATACGGCTGACTCAAAATTTCTTCCTTGATCCGAATGAAGCTCCAACGGTACTCCAAAACGACTTATCAGCTCTCTTACCAAGATTTCAGCAACAGTGGTAGCCTCTTGATTTGGTAATGCATAGGCTTCTGTCCATTTACTAAAATAGTCCATTGCTACTAAAATATACTTGTTCCCTCTTTCAGTTGTGGGAAACGGTCCTGCTATGTCGATGGCTATTCTTTCAAATGGACTACCTACATTGTACTGTCTCATTGGCGCACGCCTCTGTTTTTGAGGTCCGTTCGAAGTAGCACAAGTCACACATCTTCTACACCAATCTTTTACATCTTCAGTGTAACGGACCCAATAAAATCTCTGACGAATCTTTTCTGAAGTCTTTTTAACTCCCAAGTGTCCACCAGACACATCATCGTGAAGCAGCTTAAGGACATCAGGAACTCTCTTCCTTGGAACCAATAGCTGTTGTTTCTGCTGTGTTCCATCTTCACTTTCCAGAATACGTTTCAACAACCCGTTTTCCACAACTATGGATTGCCATTGTGCCCAATATGATTTAACATTTGGTGAACATGAAGCTATTTCTTCCCATGAAGGTTTTCGATCATTTTCTTTCCACTGCATCAAAAGTCCAAGGTCAGGATCTTCCAACTGGTGCGCTCGAATTTCATCATCTTGCCAAAAATTATCGATGACTGTAGTTCTACGAATCATGACGAACCTTTCCTCCGCTTTATTACAATGCTGGCAATCCTCTGGACATGGACGCCTTGACAGTGCATCAGCATTTTTATGACGAAGTCCAGCTCGATGCTCAGAATCATAGTCATATTCTTGCAATCTTTCTATCCATCTTGCAACCTGACCTTCAGGATTCTTGAATCGTAACAGCCATACAAGCGCCGAATGATCTGTCCTTAAAAGAAATTTCCGTCCATATAGGTATTTGCGGAAGTGCTCAACTGACTTGATTACAGCAAGTAACTCTCTTCGCGTTACACAATAGTTGCGTTCCGGCCTTGACAAAACTTTACTGAAGTACGCAATTACGCGTTCTTGACCATCCTGAACCTGAGATAGTACACTTCCAATGCCGACGTTGCTTGCATCCGTATCCAGAATAAAATTCCCTTCGGCTCGAGGATAACTTAGAATCGGGGAATTAATCAATACCTTCTTCAATTCTTCAAACGCGCATTGGCATTTTGAATCCCATATAAATTCATTACTTTCTTCTGTGAGTTTTGTCAATGGTTTAGCGATATCAGCGAAGCCCAAAACAAATCGCCGATAGTAAGTGCTTAAGCCTAAAAAGCTTCTTACTTCATGCTTGTCTTTAGGTGTAGGCCAGTCTTGAACAGCTCTAATCTTCTCAGGATCCACCGCCACTCCTTCCTCAGAGACAACATGACCCAGATAGTTGACTTGTCTTCGGAACAATGTACATTTCTTAACATTGAGTTTCAAGTTGGCCGCTCTCAATCGTGAAAACACTTGTTCCAAATTTCGTAAGTGCTCCTCAAAACATTTTCCAAGCACGATGATGTCATCCAGGTACACTAAACAGGTCTCCCACGACAATCCTCTCAGCACGCTTTCCATTAAACGCTCAAAAGTAGCCGGAGCGTTACAAAGTCCAAACGGCATAACAATGAACTGCCATAATCCACTTCCAATAGAGAATGCTGTTTTCTCTCTATCCTTAGGTTCCAGTCCAACCTGCCAATATCCACTCTTCAAATCCAACGTTGAAAAGATTTTACAGCCAGCCAATGTGTCCAACGTATCATCAATACGAGGCAAAGGGTAACTGTCCTTCTTAGTAACATTATTAAGTTGGCGAAAATCAACACAGAACCGAGTTGAGCCATCCTTCTTCCTAACCAGCACTACAGGTGAACACCATGGACTGCTTGACGGTTCTATTACCTTGTCCCGTTCCATATCTTGAATAATTTGATCTGCTTCCGCCCGTTTTGCTAAAGGTAATCTTCTGGGTACTTGACGAATGGGTCTTGCATCACCTGTGTCTATTCGATGACTAACAACACTTGTTCTTCCTTTGGGTTGACTTGGGTTCTCGAAGACATCCTGATTTCTAGCGATGAAGGATCTAATCTGTTTGCTCTGTTCCTTGGTAAGTTCCTTACAAGCCTCCTTTACTAAGTCGTCAAGGTGTTTTGGTACCTCCTCTGAAGAAACTTGGCCACCGCTCACTCTACATGTTACTGACGAAACCGATGAACACATACTTAAATAAACTCCTTCTTTGATAGTCACTGGATAGTCATTGATATTCATTAGCCTGACCAAAATATCCTTTTTAGCTTGAATCAGGACTCTCGCAATCAACACTCCTTTTCCAGCTTCAGTATTAGCGTTGGACTCCACTACTAAAACATGTCCATTTGGAATGTCACAATCTAAGTAGGCTCGTACTAACATTTCACTTTGTTTTGGAATAGTAACAACTTCTGCCGCAAGCACACGTGTAGCGAATTCTTCATGCTCTTGTATAAGAATATCTTCATCCCCAATTTTCAGAGTTCGCCTCTTCAGATCCAGTTTGAATCCATACTTCGCCATTACATCCATTCCAAGAATAACTTCCTCCTCTATCTCAGCCACCAACACCTGATGATCGAAGATGGTGCTTCCAATGTGAAAGTTGGCAACTGTCTCACCGCATACAGACGCCGACACTCCAGTTGCCGTCCGTAATGTCCATTTAGTTGATTTTATTTGTTTTTTTTCGCAAACTAAATCAGGTCTCATGATTGTCTTTGTTGCTCCAGTGTCCAACAAAAGTTTCAAATTCTTTCCATTTACTTTGCCATTTATAAACATGCTGCTGACTTGTCCGCTGAACGACGCAACATCTGCATATCTCTTCGAGGCATTGGCAATGCGGGTCGACAGTTGCACCTTTCCATCAACCCTTTTTAGTTTTCCTGGACACCGATTACGCAGGTGTCCAATTTGTCCACAGTCCCAGCAACGTAGTTGTCTCTTCTTTCCTTTCAAGGCCTCCAAAACCTTCTTAACTACGTCTTCTATTGAAAGTGGTTGATTTTCTTGTACAGCTTCCATCACACAGGATTGAGCGTGACCTCGTACGGATTGTCTTACAGCTTCAAATTCGAGTGCTTGGGTTAAAGCATCCCTAAGAGTTTGTGGTCTAGCCAGTTTTATAGCTTGTTGTGTCTCACTTGCTCGTAGTCCATCCAAAAACTTGTCTACTGCAAGACTTTCACATACATCATCAGAAACTGTAGGGTATGCACATCTCACTAGACGCGCTACATCCGCCTCGAATTCCTGTAGAGTTTCATTGGGCCCTGGACACGATTCTTCAACTGTGACCTATAAACTTGTTCCATATGCTTTTGTCCAAATCGCATCTCCAGTCTCTCAACCAAAGATTTAAAGTTTTGTCTGTCCGCAAGCGGAATCATCTGAAGGACTCTTAAAGCATCTCCTCGTAAAGATATACTCAATACTGATGCTTTTCTTGTCATCGACCAGCCATTTATCATAGCTACTGTTTCGAACAAAGTTAAGTACTCTTCCCAAGAGTTCTTTCCATCAAAAGTTGGCATATCACTACGCACATGCTCCACCATTGAAGTTGCACCACTCTCTACACACTTGAACTCTGTGTCCACCGTTGTGTTCTGCTCAAAATCCGTTCTTGCTGTTGAAGAAAGCGCCTGATTCTCCAAAACTTTCACCTGCTTTGTTAACTCGCTAATCCTTTCATCAAAGGACACAGAATATTCTTGAAACTTCCTTTCAATTTCTTCTTTCGTTCCTCTAGAATCTTCTCGAAGCCTTTCTATTTCTTCTTTCATAGCTGTAGCATTTTCTTGAAGCTTCTTTTCGATTTCTTTATAAAGCTCACTGGTGGTTATAGGCAACTCGAAGATATATGTTTCCGGATCTTCACCTGCTTCTTCCATCACCTTTCTTAGTCGAAGTTGGAGCACACCCTTCGTTCCAGATGTATCCGCGTCTCTTTCTTCTAGTTCGCGCTTCAGATCCACCACTTTCAAGTCAAGTAGAGTTAATTTTTTTGATGACATATTTTACACAGTCTTTATTTCCACTAAGCACTTAAATATCTGATTCACAACCCCACACCTGACACCAATGTAACGTAAATCGTTTTTCTATAACTTGTGTCAGGGAAAATAAAGTCTGAATTCAATTAAAAGGATGACATCTTGAAAATTAACAATTTATTTAAACGTTTTTATTTATTTACAATTATTATTTATTTAAAATACATATTACAACATCTATTATTTATATATACGTCACATATTATTACAGTTCACACAGATTTCTTATATACACATTATATAACATCTTTCTTCCAGCCTATCTAGATCTTTCTTTTTATCAAAACCAAAACAACCACCTGTCATTATTTTCCAAACATTCCATAACCAAAAATAATATAAAAATTCAAATTCATTAAACTTCCAAACTTAAGTACCCTCCTAATGGTGATTACGTAACAGTATGTATTATTAAAGAGGGGTGTTTCTATTTTGAGATCAAAGGTAAAAATAACAAATTATTGATAGATATTTAATAAAACTATTGATATGAAAGTAATATGTTTTGACAATATCTGCAAAACATTAGTATGAAATCATTACTCCTATTTACGCTACGTTGATTATATTTGAAGAACTATTATAGTCTACTTATCCTAGGAATAAGAAATAAAGATATCTCGTAAATTATTTCTCGATTTACCGGGAAACAAAACCTAGCCATGATGACAAAGATTTTTATAAATTGTTTTTATGTATTTTCGTAATATTCTTGTCATATTACGTGTTTTTTATTTTATTCTTTTATATCTAATTTATATTTTTTTGGTATCTAATTTAGTTTTTTTTCATTGCATCTATTTATTCCGGGTTGGTTGGAAGAGATCACTTATTTATGCGATAAGCCCGCCTTTTGGTACTTTTTGTAAACATAATACACTTATATTCTACATATTATTTTGCCAATAAAGTTATATTTTTTTATTTACGTATAGTTAGTGATGTTTTAATTAATCGACTGTTAGCTATAATTATATGTAGATGTAATATTGATAATTCTATTTGTGTTGAACTGATATTGGTTTTATTTTGCTTAATGACGTGATTTGAATTACTTTTACCTGAAGCGTACACATTTTTTTCTAATTGATTATCTATATAGTGTAATTTATCGTGTATTGTAAAAGACAAATGCCGTTTATTATTTAAATAAATAAATAATTACTTTTATAAATAAATAATTAAATAAATAACAACTACTTCTTTACTGACTCCAAATTACCTGAAATCAAATCAGGTTGTCTCTTTTAAATGTTTCATAGAGAAGCACTAAATTCAAAGTGAATGAGTTAAATAAAGTAAGAAATAAAAAAAAGTTTCCTTAATTTTCAGACATGTGCAAAAGATCATAAAAAACGGAAAAAATCATCTAAACACAGTATTGATCGGAAATCATAACTTCTAACTTTTCCAAACTTCTGGAGGGGGGAGGGAGGGGATAAAAACTTTTTCAAATGATATTCCTTCCTAGATGCAATATGTACCTATGTAACTGCTTACCAAAATAATCATAATAAAGGTGCTTCAACTTAGAAAATATAAATCAAAAAGTTATAACAGGTAACACCACTGATATCATACTCTATGCGGACTACAGAGTATGGTATTTTTCAAAAAAAATATTATTTGTTTTTGGGGGAATGTCGCCATATTTCATCCGTTAAATTAAATTTACGTCCGACTTGCCTGTTGGAAGTTTGTTCCTTGTGTTTACTTTTATCTCTTTACTTCTGGTGCCACTGATAAGACTTTCTGTTTTAGTAGGTATTATTAAACTTTGATATTTTTTATGCTTTCGCAAGATGGTATTTAATATAAAGATCATTAAATGAAACCCACCGACTACCCGAATATCGCAGAAGTCACCTGACTTCTAGAATTTTGGATGTAAATTACCTAACATCCATTTATCCAAAATTTCACGCTACCCTCTTTGAGATGAATATTATTATCTACCATTATTAATATAAAAAAGACTTTCTACTAGAAACATTAGGTACAGATTCCGGCCAATGCGATCCCAGAGAAAACAAAAATTTACAAGTGTTTCTGCTTTCCTTATAAATTCAGCGTACGTTATGTGGAATATGTCCATATTCGGGGAAACACTATTAATAAACAAACGATTTGCCTATATTACTGATGATTTTACAAAAAGTTTGGTATAAGAATATATCCTCTTTGTCATCCTTTCATAATCTATTCGTTTCATATTCCAAAATATTAAAATCATCAACAAATTTGGTAAATTTATAGTAAACCAAAACTACATAATAATGATAATCAATTCATCTAATATGCGTTCATTTCTCTCTGCCAACCTCATAAGAGAATTTGGCATGATAATGATCTCTCTGTATCCTTTCTTATGTACAATAATTTCTCTTCCAGTCCATAAATCCGGTTGTAAGAAAATGATTTAATATTATTATTTCATTATCTATGTGGCAGGACATCTTCTGGGACAAAATCCAAGTAAAAGATATATAGCTTAGTAATGTTATTTAATATTAGGTATAACCCGAAGGATAATGTGGGAAAGATCTTGGATTACAGAGTAATTGGATAAACATATCATCATTGGAGACATAACATATTGGTCGTGTAAGTGAGGTCAATGCTCTATGCAAGAAAAAACTAGACTACACACTGTCATGAGTATTGATGGCTCTTATATTACTGAAGAAATATTATAACAGGCGACCGAAAAGACTGTTTTTTTATTTTTATTTTACAAAAGATGTTTCTGGGTTTTTGTTATAAACCCAAATACATCCTTATACACCTTTCACAGTAAGCTAAAAGCTTGTGTCGTGAAAGTGGAGTTGGGATCTGGGATCAAATCACGAACCTCGTGTTCAAGAGGCCGAGACTCTACCTCCAGGCTACCGACGAACTCATAGTTAATTGACTAACAATGAACTTATTCTATTTGTGCAACAAGAAACTAAGTTAGCGACTAATATCAAAAATAAAATTCAAAGCCGAGCTGCATACAATTTTTGTAGGCAAATATGTCGGCAATTCGGGGCACCGTGAGGCCAGCTCTTACCTTAAGATAAAGACGGAGCTGATCATACATGTTGTCCTTTCCATGCCAATAAATAAATGACTGGTGGCATACCTTTCCGATAAATTTGACAGTCGAAAATTTAAGAAAAGCTGCAGTCTTTTCTGTTAGATAACTCTTCTTCTTCTACTTGTAGTAGATCATTGACCTGTTTGTTCGGAATTTGTTTCCTCTTGCGACGCTGAAGACCAACTATTCTTCCATCTTTTAGGTGGCCTTCCAGGCAATCTTCATCCTAGTGGAGTCTCGTTCGCGGCGATGTGGGCTAATCTTTCGCTACTCATGCGGTACACATGGTCCCTCCAGAACCGTCTTCTCTTTCTGCTCCACTGAACGACATCTTCAGTTTCGCAGATTTTTTCTTATTTCGGTGTTTCCGACTCTGTCTCTGAGCATTTTTCCCGCGATTGTTAGATAACTAATTTACTTAATAAAATGACAAGTGAATTAAATTATCCAAATCAAAGTCACAGCTTCTCCTTAATACGAATGTTATTATAATTTATTCATACATGTCATAAGAAAGTTTTGATATGTACATTATGAAGACCATAATTTGTAATAACATTTTGTGAGCGTGACAAAGAAGGCACGAGAGATTCCCTCGTAATTTACCTAATATAATGCCGTCTGACTTTATCTTGAACAACACTTATTTGCGGAAATAGTAAACTTGAATGAGAAATGTGTACAGTTTCATCTCGGTGTACCTACAAAAAAATCTGAATAATATATAAGATCACGCCATTTTCCATAAAGCTGCATGTAATTAGCATAGAGATTCTTAAAATTTGAGAGTGTCTATCTTAGGTTCAGAAGACAACGATTTTCAAAATTAAGTGTCTTAGGAGGGTACTGGTTGTATCTCCCCTGTTAAAAATTATTTATGGTAGGTAGAAGTGTTTTTAAATGCCACGAACACTGCAAACTTAAAGATATTCGTGGATGTTCAAGGTGGGATCTGCTACGTCAGCCGGATCCACCGCTCACTTTGCCAATACTGTAGTGGTACTGATGGACTGGAGAGAGTTGAAATAATAAAGAAATTGTCATCTAAACGGATAAATAGGAGTCCATGGAGTCCTGAAATATCCGGGAAAAGACATCGTTGAATTTAAACATTTAAATTTCTCATTCGTGATATTTGGCAAATACCTGCTTTTTAGTGGATACTCGAAGAATGTGGTAGTATTCTATTCTTTGCCGGGAACTCCATAGATCATAGATCATTTGACATGATCTAGCGACGAAGTACGGCAATCATTCTGAATGTTATTTTTTATGTTACAGTGAGGATAATATTTATTAACAGTACGTTTGTTAAAATGCCACGGTAGTAGGTATACAAGACGCAAAACATGATATGCCTGTTTTCCTAATAACGTAGAAATTTCACAATTTCACTAGGACAGCGTTGTGTACGTGTCCGCTAAGAATATAAAGTAGAAATGTGTATAAAACGTACTTGGAATACATACATATTGGCTGTAAAATACGTGTACGTGGTTGTAGGTAGGTACCTACCCTCACTATTTACTATCTTTAGAAGTGAGAGAGACAAAATAATTTTCAGTCAGCCTGTAGGATAAATTCAAAGGATTATATTTCAGAAATATGTATGTGAGTGTTTTCAGTAATACCTACTGGTCAAAGAAACTGAAAAATATTTTGAAAAAAAAAACATTACTTTCCGATTTAATATACTACAGCTTTCTTTTAGCATTTAAAATTGTTTTAGCGTATAATTTAATGTACATAAATAAAACAAAAACTTTGTAGAATTTTACGATGTTCTTTTATTTAAGTGATCAAGTTTCGAGATTTTAAGCCTTTGTCAAACTCTTTATTGTATTATTTCCAAAAATTTCCATACAGTGTCTTGCAAGAAATAATATATTTCTAACTTTTAGTGAATTTTCGAATATCTTTTAAAAGGCAGATATTCTTATCACAGACTTCTACTATTAGAGCAACAAGGCATATCCTATAACTGCTGTAACCAGCAGACCAGCTGTTGTTTTCATGTCAACAAAAAAAAATACTTTCTGGATGTGGCAAACCTTATCGCTTAATTTGAGATGTAAAATGTCTATGAAGGTACCTATATGAAATTTAATATTTGAAGAATAAATATGAGATAGTTAACTCAATATGAAGGATAAAAAAACGCTCGGGAGTTATGATAGAAATTTGTTAGAAGAAATAAAATCAAAGTAATGAACAAAGAGATGAGACAATAAAATAAAATTATGAACTGACAAAGGTGATTCAGATGATTATATGTTAAAGGAATATAAAAGTAAGTATGAATTAATGTTAACTTAAAAAATGAAAGTACGAAGTTTGCATTAGTATATGGAAGAATTTTACAATGAATATATAATTTGTAATGTAATTGTATTTATGGTATGTTAATGGTATGTACATATCATCATCATCATCATCATCGAAATCGGTCCCTCAATGCTGAGGATCGTGACCTTCATGCGGTACTTCTCGCAGCAGTCCGGCCCACCCTGGTCTGTCTTCAGCCCGCCGCAGTGACTCCGCAAACGTCGCTCCAGTGGCATCCGTCACCTGATCGGACCATCTCATAGGTATACGTCCGCGACCTCTCCTGCGTTCAACTATAAAATGGTATAAAATGGTATAAAAAGTTTAACGCAAAAATAGTTTACTAAATCTTGACCTTAGGGCAGAAAACAGCTTTTTCCATCAGATCACCTCTTTGTACGACATTGCAAGCGCCCTGTTGTCGTTGTCTTGGGAATGATGTATTGTAAAAGAGATAGGTCCAGTGCGTCGAAAATTTTCGGACTAAATAACAGCGCTCTTTTTGGCTAAATATTCATATGATATATAAGGTAGGTACGTAATTCAGGTAACTAAAATACGTACATATTTCATCAATAATAGATAATTTCTGTACAGCTACGAATGTTAACCATTTCTGTCTAATATTAAATTCACGTCCCGTATTAGCAATACCACGTGAGATGAAGGCTGAGTTGTATTATGATACATACGTGTAGAACGTAGAAGCGATACCTGCAAACCTGCTCAGAAAGATCATACAGAGAGCATACAATATTATACTACGTTATATTGCTTATATATTATAGTCAGCTTGGATGTTTGTATGTTTATATTATTTTGTTCACATATAAATTCTTTCGTGAAATTTATACTGCATCTTTCATAAGAGAGAAATTTTAATAAAATTCATTATCTACTGATCCACCCCATCACGCCGTCTCCCATAAGTGAGGTAGCCAGCGGACAAACCGTTTGTATTAAGCATGCAATAGAGTGAAATAAAAAAAAGCAAATGTTTTTTTTCTTCTATATTATTGTATTTAATTTAGAGAGACGTCTTTCATCTTACAAAGACATTGCCAATCCTTGTAAGACATCTCTCAATAAAAGATAATATAGTAGAAAAACATTTGGTTTTTTTTTATTTCATAATGGAATTCTACTACCTAAACACTGACACACTGAATGCATCAGAGTTTCCGTGCGAACAAGAGTTAAGGCATTCAGGAGAAGTGACATTACTACATCATTACTGTTCTTTAGATATTAAATGCGACTTAAACGCGACTTTTAACAAAGTTAACAAAGTTAACGATATTAAACGCGACTTTTAACAAAGTTAACAACTTTTAACTTTTTTTCTTGCCATTTCCAGGACACTATAACTTTTTGTAGTTATTTTAAGTTGTATTTCACAATTTGTAAAAAAAATTGACACGTATTTCGGATACAAAAACTAGTAATAATATAAAATAGAGAGAAAACACCCGGCCTGTCTTGCATTTCCCAAGGATATTGGAATATTAGAAGCTATAATATGTAGTACAACAACACAAAGTGTACGTGAGCAGGAAGTGTTGTATTTGTAATAAGGATGCTCTATCATGATCCTTGATATCCTTTATGTTTCGCACTACTTACTATATCGCTTTTTTCGCTAAAATAGGATTTGTCTTAGCATAAAAAAATCGTAAAAATTTACCTACCTGTAATTGTGTGTGCATGAAATTACACATATGAATGCGGAGCAAGCGATAGATATTATGTGTAAGTATTGATCGAATTAAGCGCTCTTTCGTATGTGTCTACTTTACAAAGGATGCGCCGTAAGTGCATAGCATAACATAGGAAAGGATAAAAGTTTCTTGTGCATTATGTAGATGTATATATATTTTATATTTTGAGTTCGTCGGTAGCCTGGAGGTGAAGTGTCGGCTTCGTGACAAAGGGGTCCGTGGTTTGATACCAGGTGCCGGCAAACTCCCCTTTCACGACACAAGCTTTTAGTAGCTTACTGTGAAAGGTGTATAAGGTTGTGTTTGGGATTATAACAAACCCCAGATATATATTTTCTAAAATCATAATAAATATGTAGTAATAAAAGTATATTTTTTCAAAAGTTCCTCTCGAGAACACAGGATTAAAACATGCCTACGCAATTCAAAGTGACCTTCGTAAATCGAGAACATCGTTCATTGCGCCATCGACATACAACATATTGTTTTCTTTAGAATGGTGTACTGAGAAAGAGAGCTTTTTAGATCATTGGAAAAATGTGGACAAAGGTAGTGCTGTATTATTTGCTAGATTCAATCATTTTTATGAAGCGCATTTTTTTAAGAAATTAAAATGTAATAAAATATTTATTTATACCGCTTGTGACTTTATTGATTTGAGAGCTGGCTTTCAAAGCTTCCACTCTCATCGTCAGATAAAATATGATTATTTTTTTTCAACTTTTTTACTGCTTTTTTATTTTTAGAAGAAAAAAGCGTTCTCATAATCATCGATCGATGTTCTTATGGTTGATTGATACTCCAAATTCCGATTTTTGAAAATAAAAGCTTATTTAAGTAACTTTTTTATACGGGTAAATGAATTTACAAAAAAGATAAATAAAAACTCCGTAAATTTTCAATAAAAACCAATAATAAAGTTTATCGAATTATCCATAAATACATAAAATCTCTTGAATGTTTCATTAGATTCAAAGTGAATGAGTGAGTGACTCCCCCTTCTGAAAAACCGCAATAAGAAAATTGAAATAAAATAAATCAAAATGAAATAAAGGAGTTATAATAATATTTTATGAAAATATTTTTACCACCCCAAAGTATGTATAGCTAAAATATACATAATTTCAAAGGAAAATTTATACCCTTATACAGTTACACAGAAGAAATCAGTGGCGGCTCTAAGATTTTTGTGTTGTTATAATGTACAATGGTGCTTGGAGGAAATGGTTGAGAGGAATGGTGTTCGGAGACGTGGCCGTTCGATAATTAAATTGTAAGATCATAATATCAAGTACAGGACAAACAGATGTTGAGCACATTCTATATGAGAAAATGCATGAGAAGTTTTATGACAGTGACTAAAGCGAAAAGTGTTAGGAATAAGTGGCGCTCGGTTGTTTTTGCCTACTCCGGAAGTTAATGGTAACGATTATAGAATTTTTGTGCAAATGTTACCTATCTGTTACTTTTAATTCACAATTGTAAATATAATAGACACAAATCATTTTTTAGAGTAGGTTGATTACTACTACTACAATACCATCACGGCATATCCCACAAGTGTGGTAGCCAGTACACCAGCTGCATATAATAAACATGCAAGCTGTCTTCTTTGTGCCAATATAAACACTAATTAGTAATTACATATTGAACATCTTTTCCTTATTTAAAGTACATCAAAATAAGACAAAAAAATTGTTAAATTTCACAGATATGTACATATATTTTTATCAATTGTTTGTATACATATTAATATTTTTTATAGGTATGAATAGTGCGCCACTGGTAGAAATACGCACCTGAGGGTAGATATCTGACAATCTACTTTTGCAATCGAATTTCCTTCACAACCTTATTGGGGTCAAAAACCCGAATGGGGATGAAGTTCGGTAAAGAAATTATGTTAGCAGAAAACATAAAGCTTAGTATTTTATTAGTCTGTCTATTTTAATCACGAATTTGACTTGATTTGTACCTGGGTTTTTATTCAAGGTTTTTTCCACCGGAAATCCTTTTTTTCTGGCGGAAATTCTTCTGTCTAATTCCTAAAAACAAAACAATTTTGTTAAGAATTTATATTATTCTATGGTCTTTAGATTGTAATCAACAATACCTTCAAGGAATAATTACTGATTTAAATTAACCTAACTTTACTAAAATGACATTTTTTAAAAAAATGTGTTACTCAGTGAACTTTCTGCACGTAATGTATAATGGACATAAACCCTTTTTTCTCCATGTCATATACAAATAAAATATTTAGGATGGGTTACATATTAAGCTATCTCTTAAAATAATAAAAATTGTATGTATGATATTTTTCTAATACCTACTCATTTTTTTTCAGGATACTTGAAAGTTTACAGAAATTAATCGGAGCCTATTTCCATTCTAGACCCTCCATGGATAATTTTCATTCTAGACCCTCCATGGATAATTTTCATTCTAGACCCTCCATGGATAATTTTCATTTATATTGCATTTAAAATCGAATTCGCTTGATGTAGTGTTGCCAATTTATGGCATTTTTTTAAACTAGCATTATTTAAAAACATCACGTTCTTTTTTCGAAAATGTCGGATACAATTTTACTGTCAGATATTTAAAGATACAAATGTCAATACTCTTCTGCGTAAGTTTTCGAGTGTCCTGTAAAAGGCAGGTGTTCGAAAAAATTAAGACATTATACATCTTAAATTCAGCGATGAGGTTTGCCACCCATCCTGGATGTCTTGATTTTATATTGGCACGAAGAGGACAGTTTGCATGTTTCTTACATGCAGCTGATCTGCTGGCTACCCCACTTGTGGGATATGCCGTGATGGTATAGTAGTAGTAGTAGTACAATTTTTATGTGAAATACATATTAAATAAGTTACTTGTATTCTGCATAACATTAAACAACAAGTCAATTCATAAGGGCGATAATATCATTAAATAAAAACTTTTTCTTTCTTTAATTATTGTTTCGATAAATTATTTCTTCAGGAATGTTAATGAATACAAAATAGTTTTCCACGTTAAACAATAATAAATATAAAAAGGAGGCAATAAAAAACAGAAACAAATTAATATCATAAATTATATGTAAAAGTATGTAAATGCAATTAGAATTACTCAAATGACACGAATATGGGACCTTTTTATATTTATGAGATATAAATCGTAGACTGAAACAAAACTTGTTGGCGACCTAAATTTTGATCTCGTACTAAACAAGGTAACGAGTTTTCGATTCACTTTTTGAAGTAAGTTGTGACATCATAACTCCAAAAAGGTTATTTCCAATTTCGAATAATTCTCAGTATAAGTGTTTTTTTTCAAACGTAAAACATTGAATTATTAAAAGTAAAAATTTCAATATTCATACAGCAACAAAATCCAAACCAAATTTCTACTGAGGGACATCTTATCTGTCCCCAGTTTCAAGTTCAAATTAAAGACTCGCCAGAACTCCTAAGATGACCATCAAACTATTAAACAGTGCCAAAATCATTTGGAATCATCATTAAAACACATTGATGATGAAAGAAATGAAATGTGTAAAACTCTTGATTCGTTGGCGTCGAAACGAGATTCATGATATTGTTTTACGTTTCCATATCATTTGCCATTGAGAGATAGTCAGACTGTTACCAGCTTCAGAAGCAAATTGAAAACTGAACTCTTCACCGGCGCCCTTGAGACGGTCTAGGGACTGTTAAACGGCGTCAAAATAAAATCATCCAGAATCATCATCATCAATACCGAATATTAATTAATTAATTAATTTTATTTTATTAACAGACGTATATATTAAGCTAAACTACTACAAAAATCTATAACTTAACATACAAAAATTATAGTAAATGGTTAGATGGAAGAAATCACTACATATAAAGTGATAATCTCGCCACTGCACATCATCACATTTTTTCTTATGTAAACTGATTTGTTGATTTTGTTATGTGAATGATGATGTGCAAGAAAAATTAATTTAAATAAATAAATAAATATTACATGAAATTTACTGCCTCGTTCTGCACAAATCTATAGATATTTTCTTATTTATACTACAGTCACTTATGCTAATGTGCAATGTGTAGCACATGAAACAAAAAATAAAAAAAGAATATCAATTGGAAATTAACAAGAGTGGATAAGAATTAGCATGGAACCAGTTTTTCCTTAAAATGAAAAGAACTACAGGTTGCAGCTTTAAGTTTTATGAGGGTGAGGGTTGTATCAATGGAAATCAATTATCTAAATATTTAAACCTAGTTACACTAGTACCAACACAATAATAATAATAATCACAAAAGGTTGTATTGAAGTTTAACATGCAAAGCGCGCTTGTAAGCTTTCAGTGCTGGTATTTGACATAGGGGCTGGTTGTATTGAAATAGATAGATACATAAGTGTTTATTTTGAGAGCTTACGGGAGATAGTAGGCAGTATTGAATTTAAATTGTGAAGAGGTATTAGATACTTCATGAAAATTTGTCAGATAAACCTTACGAGAATAACGTTATTTTACCGTGCAGAGCTATTGAGTACCCGGCAATGAATTGATCTTACACTCTTTTTCGTATTTTTTTTTAGTGTTCTCTAAAAGTTCTGTGTGCGAAAAAATAAAGACGTTTTACAAACTAAATTTACCGATGAGATTTGTCACCCATGTCTTAATTTTTGCATATAATACTCGCCTTACCTTGCATATATATTCCATTCATCTGGTATGCTGGCTACCCCACTTGCGGGATATTCCGTGATGGCATCAGTAACTTATGTTATGTATTATCTATTTCACGATATTATGTAATATCATTTCTCATTATTGTAAAGAAATTGTGACACATGAATAATTTCTCGAGTGAGTGAAAACACAAAATCTCTTCACAAGAAACTTCTCAGGAGGTTCTGCAGGTAGATGAGTATGTATAAAGTTAGTTTCCAACAGGAACAAGAGACAATATTTGAGATGATAATAATATACAAGACAATATTATGTGTGTATGTTCTTGCTTGTTAGTATTAAGATGAAAGGGATTGTTTAAAATACCTACAAACACAACTTCAGTTTGAGATAATTATAATACCGTGTATGAGATTTAATCGCTTGTAATAAGTAGGTTCATACTTCTGAAGCGTATTGTTTTGTTTTTATCGAATAGTCGAGAAATATTTATCGATTTATTGAAATCGAGGAAAAAAATGGAATTGTTAACAAATAATTTAAGATAATAAACACAATTTCCAAGAAATCGAATATTTTATATAATAATGCTTTCACCAAAAACACTTCCCAAATGAGAATATTGGGGCTTCTAAATCGCAACAGAATATTTTAGAATCTAATAAAAATTAAGAATCGATTAACTATTCTACAATAGAAATAAATAAAATTGTCAAACTAAATATAATAATTTACACAGTTTTATTAAACAACATATTTTTCGATACATTTTTTTTTACAAATTGTGCGATTGTTTATTTTTGTTGTTGTTGTTAAGCTTTATACTTTGCATCGAACATGTAAAAGGCTCACGCCGTGTATTGTGCAAAATAAATACATAAATAAATAAAAAAATCTCTCAAAACTGAGCAGAGCTCGTGCTTGATTCAACAGTTTTACAAAGTGCCTTTACCACAAACAACTACAAATATTTTTTTCCAAAATAAACAACTATACTTATCTTTCAAAAATTTGGGTGGAATAAAATTAATTATTAATGAAAAGATCGATAAAATGAGAATTTTCTTATTATCATCGAGAACAAAAGCGTTTAAGGAAAAACAACCCTCTATAAATCTTTGACAGCGCGGTTTAGTGCAACGACAACACCAACTTAGGTAACAAACACCCTTCAAATAACAACACGAAGAAGGAGTGTTTACAAGAGAGCTTCTTAAGAAACATTCTCTTAACATCCTTAATGGCTCTTCACACCGACATAGCTAGTAGTGTTAAAACTATCATACCCTAATAGTGTTGAATAGGTGTAAGAACATTTTGCGATAACACTCTCGATGCGAAACTTGTCTAGAACAAATACAATATTTTTTTCTTATCTAGATTACCTCTGTTGTGTGTATTATATTATGCTTTGTTCATTTTGAGAGAATTGATAATAAATAAATAAATAAACGAAACGTAAAATTTATTTATAATGCCGTAGAGTACCCAGCAAAAAATTGGTATCCCACTCTTTTCCATAAGTTTTTAAGTATCCTATAAAAGGCAGGTGTTTGCGACAAGGTTTGCCAACCATCTTGAATGCCACATTTTTTTTGTTGACACAGAGAGAGCGGTTGAAACGTTGAATTAAAAAAATTAAATGTTTCTTCAGGACATTTTACACACACGTGTATTTTACAGGACAATTCAGCTATAAATATGGAGTTTAAAAACTATCTTTTGCTAGGTGGCGGTGACTCCATGAGAAAAAAAGTTTTTCTGAGTGTCAACTTGATGACTATAAAATACTAGATAAGATTGTAGATAAGATCCGCGTCCGGAGTAGCACCCCAAATATAGGTACAGTAGGCAGTTATTTAAATATATTCAGACAACTAGCAGCTTAGAGAATTCTATACTTGTTTCATAGAATTCTAAGAAACACTTAAAGTGTATGTATGTTTAAATAGAGAATCATAAAAGAAACATCCTCTATTCACAATTAATGGCATATCTCATCGCTGGATAAAAGATGTTGAATGTCTTATCGTTATGTTTAACAGGACACTCGAAAACTTGCAGAAAAAAAAGTAGAAGGCCTATTCTTTATCAGAGACTCATCAGGATTCCGTCAATTTTCCAGAATTGATCTATCCTTACATACCTACTTCTTGAGCATCCTCCACATTCATACAGTTTCTCATATTATGTACGTCGATTTCTCTTACTTAACATGAAGTGAAATAGTCCGTGGAAAAAGTTGTAAAAAGCAAATAGTCTCATATTATGAATCATATTATTATTGATCAGGTATGCTCTCCCATCAATGTTCTTAACATGAGCCTGGTTTATTTTTTTATTTCATTTATTTATTTCAAACTTAAAGTTGCATCTGATATTATGTAACAATCAAAATAATAATTATTCTAAATTAAAACCAAATAGGTACAACTTAAGTTATATAATCTTGTCCTTTGATCATCGGACGGGCAAGACTCCGAACACCATCCCTTTCAGACATATTATGATGTTAGGCATATATTGTCCTAGGTCTGTCCTGTCTTTGTTAATTTTTCCCATATTTTCAGACCACATTAGATATTTCATTACCATTTAATATAATTTATACAATTATATTGAGGTTTGAGGTAGAAAAACTATCGAATATAAGGGTGCTCTACTCCTACCACTCTGTGCAGGTTTAAATAGATCAAATAGGGTAGGCAGAGAGAACACAAATTGGATTTACTTCGCTTCGATACGTTACTTGATTATACCTGAAACTAGCTGATAGGGAAGAGAAAAACTTTGAAATGATTAACAGAAACATTTTTATTCTGCGATTTTCACAGAATAGTTTTAAACTTTTACGTTTCTAAAGGCTTTGGGCCGACAACGTGTGCAGTTTATTTTATATAAAAAATCTTTGTATCACACATTAACCACCTTCAGATAGCGATAAAGTATGTTAACCAATTTAAACATATTATTTTTACAGGACGCAAAGACAGACTTTATAACATTCATTCCAAGCAACCAGTCCGTCGCATCACATTTATTGGAGATACAGTCACAAAAATTGCTCAATTTTTACTATAGGTTATGCACTTATGCAATAGTATCCAGTTAGAAAATATATATTAATGATCATAGTTGTATTTATTTTTATTATATTTCACTGTACACTGTTACAATTACTAGTTCCCTATCACCCAGTGATTTTCACAGTTTTTCGTGCTATCAAAATATTATATTACATACACACTTACTTTCAGAGCCCAGCCGTAGTAGAGATTCAAAATACATAGAAATATAGCAATCGAGGTAACAGATAGCTGATATAATATTCGATTATAGATAGATATATTATGTACCTCGAAGTGACACTGTACTATGTCATGACACGTTATTTTCACCACGATCGTTAAACGTTTTCTTTTAACATGGTTGCTCTCGCACTTAAACAAATATACTGTCAAACATGTTGGTTATTTTTAGTTTACAATGACCTAATATATGAAGTTACATATGTATGTGTAAATTTGACACATGAAATTCTCATTGAAGGCTTAAAAAACACAACGTCACCTGATTTGATTGTCTCCTAGATGGCTTGTTTCCAGAATTAGATATTCATATTTGGGTATGCTAGAACATTACCTACACGTAGAGCTGGCATTGTAGTTTATAAGAGAGAATTTCGAAGTCTTCGGTATGTCTCTTGGTAGGTTGTGGAACTCCCATCCAAGGAATTACAAATAAAGGGACGTTGTCTTTTCTATGCCTTAGGTTCATGATATTTTAATGTGTGATATTTAAATTTTTTACTGTCAAATATAATTTGTTATTGCTATTTACTAAAGCTCTATTAACAGTTTTTGGTTGAAATGGTTTGTTTTGGTTTAACAAAATTTTGAAAATTTTTGTATATAGGTAGATGACGCAAATAATAACTTGTTTTCAAGATAGATGAATATGCCATTTAAAAGAGCATCAAAGGACTAAAACGTTATGATCATAAGTCAATTTGGCCAAATTTAGACACTGTACTTTCTCTCCGAAATCGGTATACAGATATGTGACTATATGGTTGGTTGGTGTTTGGGAGAACGACAACCAGTAGGTACTACTAGATAGCGAGCTAGGGTTGTGTTTTGGTCGGTCTGCGGTTCTGGCATTGGGGGGTGGTTTGGAAGGAAGTAGATTGTTGCTTGCTCGTCATCCCCCCACAGAATGAAGGGATGAGGGTGAACGGATCGATCTCAGCTGTTGTAACTGCAAAGGGATGAAAACGTTTTTGAAAAATTACGATCGTATGTTATATAACTACGTGCAGTGAAAATGGAACTACGTTTACGTTTTTTTTGTCTTCTTCTTTTTTTTTATTTGTAGATCGATAGAATGCTCAAGGCTTATTATCTAAAAGGTAATCTATTTATTGATATAGAATTATATATTGTACATGCCACATTACACAATTAACATTTTTATACTTGTAGGTACTAATTTATTAAAAAAAGCCTTAGTTTATGTTCAAAAATTTTCTCACCAGCAGCGCCACTATTCAAATATTTTTATGTTTATGTTATGTCGTTACTTTAAAATGATGTAAAAAAGCCTCATAATCTCTACGTTAGAAATACCTCTTTCTCTGTGCACCGTGTCATGACAAAATATCAAGAGAGTTGGTTTGAGATCACTCTTCAGTGCTCCTCCCTGAGGCACAAGGTAGAAACCTAATTCCAGCACTCAGAGCGTCATTGCGACATACAAATCCACGGCATTCCAAATGTTCTGATGTGATTGTTATGTCAACGGTATTTTGTGAAAAGGGGACATTCAGGTTCGGGATACATATCAATAATTTGCTCTGAAATAATTCAGGATATATTTGTCTTTGAGTTCTCAAAAAAATAGTATGGACGAAAAAAAATTATGTATCGATGAATACTAAAATAGAAAATGTTTGATTATTTTTTGCACATCACATGTTGATGTTACTACGCAAAGAAAAACAGCCCTATTTATTATGTCGTAGAAAGAGGTTAAAGATAATATTATTATAACATAATATATTCTTTCATCTAGGTTCTATGGTTCCAAAGGCGAGCTTTTGCTAAGAGCAAAGGCAGATATTTTTATACCGTAATGCGATATTCATACCGCACCGTAGGAGGATTATGTGAATTTTATTGTATTTCCGATATATTGAATAATATAAGATCGTCATTCTTACATTGAAAGGAAACATTATTTTGTCATTTTATGAAGAAAAATATTTTATCCAGTACCTATATTTTCTTCCAAATCGGTCCCTGAATATTGAGGATCGTAGCCATCACCATTAGGTACATGGTTGCGCATTAGGTTCCTGTGCCCTGTCTCCTGACTACTTGTAAGCCCCTCGTACCTTTTTACTCTACGTACATGTTAGTGACTATTATATTATTCTATACGACTCTCAACTCTTCGCAGACAGCGCGTCTTGTGATACTTCGGGAACATTGCGAGAAGATAGCCTGAAAATCTGGAAAGAGTAATTATAACTGGGGCAGTAGAAGGGTGAAGTGGAAGGGGTCGAGTACCACCAAGATGGAGTGACCAAATGTGACACAATGTTCATAACACGGAGCCTCCTTGCAGATGGCGGAGGATCGCTCAAGGTGGAGACAGATGGTCTACAGAACGAGGCAAGATGGTCGCGATCCTCAGGATTGAGGTAAATACAAAAATTTCGGGGTTTGTAAATTTTATATAAAAACACAAAACTGAATAGAGAAAGACCACCAATAAACCGAAGGATAGTTGGTCTCCAGCGTCACAGGAGGGTGCAATTTCCGAATAAGAGGAAGAATAAAAAAACTGGACTGGATTCATAATAAATCAATGGAATTCAATTCGTATAAAATGATTGTGAATAAACTGCTGAGAGTTCTCGAGTAAGCAGTTCCCATAAAGATAAGCAAATCATATGCAAACAAGTACTCCATAAATTTGTACCTACTCAGTTATCGACGTATTGCAATCATGAATAATAAAAATATAACGATGAGATTGAATAATAATAATAATAATTGTAGAGAATAAAAACAATACGAGCCACCCTTTGTTTAACATTTCTCTCAGCCATAAAGTAATCACATTGTCCGCGTGTATAATGTGATTTAATGTACTGATAGCTATACATGATGCGTACGTGAAATGTTGGTCCTTTCAGACATGTCGCAAATACAGTGTCGGCTTGTAACGAAACATAAATAATATTTTTTATTTATTTATATTTTAGTATTCAATATAATTTTATATCAATTAATATTATACGCAAAAAAAATAATAACGAATAACAAATACAAATTTAAAAAATATATTCATATACTTAACCATTTATTTATAAACACCTCGTGAGGTTACTACTCCGTGAAGCCCCGGTAAAGAATAGCTAGGTCTCCCCCTCATTTCCGCTGATTTTATCGGGTTTGAGACATTTAATATTTTCAGTTCAGCAATATTTGGAAATTTCAAGTGTCCTGTAAGAGGAAAGTGTCCGAAAAAATTAAGACTTTTAAGTCCTAAATTCAGCTATGAGGTTTGCCACCCATCCTGAATATCGTTGCCGTGGAGGTGAAGTGATCCAAGCCACACTTTTTTGAAAAATGAGTTAAGTATGCAGTTTTGTTCAGAAAACCACGGAGAACATAGTGGTGAAGAGAAATAAGTGATTTGATATTCCTAAAGGGCATTTTTGGAAAATTGTGTAGAGATGTTAGAACAAGTATTTATTCAATTATAAACAATACCTCAAAACAGCAACCAAGGTTGCTGGTGTCAGAGGCGTGCGGTATTACAAATCTGGTAAAACAATTTTTACATCATTTCAAGTGTGTGTTAGAGCATTTCACTAACGCAGATAGGAATAAATAGTTCAATTAAATTGAAAAGTGAAAAGATCCAAGCCGCATAGCGCGTAACTTTTCAACAACTTTCCTACAGGTGGATATTTCTCAGCTACAGTGGTGAAATAACCCAAGTGATGAATTCGTGTTTACTTCTAAAATATAAAAATTCTTTAATATTGTGTTACTTATATTAGTGGAATATTTGATTAGGAAGATTGTGTAAATTTTTAAGCGATATCTATGCCAAAATAACTTAGTTATTGTCAGATTAGTATTTTCGGATGTGACAGCGTAACTTCAACACCCTTTTTCTCGGAATGTCTGTCTTGTTGGTTGGATCACTTCACATCCACGGCATAGATATCCTAATTTTTTTCTTGACACGGAAAGGACAGTTTGCATTGTAAAAAGTAGGTAGATACAAATTAAATATGATCAATAGAAACAGGGAAAGTTCATCGCAAAGGTATGATTTCTTCCAACTAACCCAAAGTCATATATTTATTACGACTCAAACTTTTTCGATACGTCTAGTAGATACTTTCAAGATTACTATCTGCTAAGTAACTTTCAGTAGGTATCTATCTACTCTCATTTTCAATAATTCTTGAATGCTTAGGATTTCCTGTCACAATAATAATGTTTTTGCTATTTTTGTATTACATAACATCGTTCGCTGACAAGTTGTAACGTGAAAAATATTAACTTTTCTAAGTAAATTCCAGAACTGTACCACAGTTTTGTCATTTATTATTGAATATCGGATAAACCGAACACAATGTTGAGTGACAGAAATAATCTGATCTGCCAACTCAGCTGACACAAACATTGATTAAATGAAAACGAAACTCGTAATAAGTTATTCCCCAATACATATCCGACAAGTAGCAAACTTGCAGCATGTAATAAGCATACAAGTTTTCCTCTCTGCGTCCAAAAAATTAAGACAGTGATGATGGAATATCTAATAATAGATATTTAATGTCTTATTAACTAACAATATTGCTTTAAACAGTCTATACTGTCACGGCATATCTCCAGCCAGCAGACCAGCAGCTCATTATGAACATGCAAGCTGTCCTGAGTAAATAATACCGTTACCTGTTTGGTGTCATAATTTCATTACAACAATGAGAAATAATACTACATAATCATTTTATTTATTTATTTTATTTATACATAAATCCACGGCGAGCCTTTTACATGTTAAAATATAAAACAAAAACAAAACATAATTCTCATTTAAAACACAGTTGGAACAGAACAACAACTGGCGAAGAACAAATAGGTACAATTGGAAATCAAACTACTAAAATAACAATCATAAAATTAGCCGAAATAAAACAATTAGAAAAGTCAAAACATTGTGGTGAGAGTGTAAATGTCAACAAAGGTTTGGTAAAAGTCAAGAAGAGTTATTGTAATACAGTAAGGAGATGTCAAGTAGATAGAAGAAAAAATTTAATATAAATATGAATTGTAGGTAATAGATAATTGAAATGTCAAAAAAAGAAAATAATACAGTAAGATGTCAGAAATTAAATAGGTATATATCAATTATATAATAAATTGTCACTAATAGATGGAGGAATAAAAATACAAATACAAAAATTCAGATTAATAGCCAAACATACTTCGAATTGCCCATTGTTAATTTATAATGCCATGTTTATATTTAGGTAAACTGTCAGCAAAAATGTCTTCATTATCTCCTACCAGGTTCCCTAATCTATGAATTCTAACCATAGGAGAGAAAAATGAGTAGGTAATTATTTCTAGTGTTGGGTTCTCGAAATAACACAGTAAACAAGTTATTATTACTACTACTAAACCATTGTGGAATATTTTATAAGTAGGGTAGCAAGAAGACCAGCCACTCGTCATAAACATGCAAGCTGTCCTCTCTGTGTCAACAAAACAATAAGACATTCAGCATTGGTGGCAAATCTCAACGCTGAATTCATAATGTTATAAATCGTTTTATTTTTCGAACACCTGCTTTTTACAGCACACACGAAGCATAGAATTGGAGACTTATTCTTAGCCGGGTACTTCAGGGAATACTAACTCATAATAAAGACCTACTAGAAAATGTGTTTTTTTTATTAACGAGGATAGTTTCGTGTTTCAAATAATATGTAATAATAATATATCACAAGAGGACGGAAAAAGGAGAATGAGAGGATTAAGTTAGTTGGTATAAGGATGACAGTGAAAAAAAAGATAGGCAAAAGATTATTTGAAATGTATAGTGTCGTATTAGGATTAACAGAGTAATTACGTTAGTAGTAGTTCTTTTAATTAGATTAATAATTAATTAACAAAATAATCCGCACTAGAAAAAACAGCAAAAAATGTTATATCAAATTTACTGGTATGAAGATATACTAATACAAAATGTAATCCATAATTTTTTTGTGTTATTTATTCCCAAGGGAGGTCTCAAGGTTTACTGGAAAGCTCTGTCGACAAAATCGTTTTTAAAACTTATTGCAATAACTAATATCCATCAGCTTAATAACTATATTTTAAAATATAGAGTTCGTCGGTAGCCTGGAGGTAGAGACTCAGCCTTCAGAACAAGGGATCCGTGGTTCGAAACCAGGTGCCGGCAAACTCCCCTTTCACGGCACAAGCTTTTAGCTTAGTGTGAAAGGTGTATAAGGTTGTATTTGGGTTTATAACAAAACCCAGATAATTCTTTTTAAAAAAAAAAGAAAAAAAAAAAAAAAAGATTAAAAATGACATATTATTTTTTTAATAAGTTCTTAAATTATTAAATATTTTTTTAATAAAATACTTCTTTAGTATAGGTACACATTAGATATACTAAAGATGTGTTTTATTTATAATCATTTCAATATGAACTTCCGCCAAGAATCGTCGGTTGAAAATTATAACTTTTTCTTAAATTATTTATTTATTTATTAATACATTCTACGGCATGAGAGCCTATTGCATAACAATTAAGTTGACAGAAAAAAATTTCCAAATATTACATAAAACAGCCATAAAAACACAAACATACATTAGACAAAGAATACAAAATCACATGAATTCCTGACAATGAAAATTCTGACAAACCTTATATCCATCAAAACGTTTGGGTGTTAACCGTTAGATAAATTAATTTTATAAAATAAAAACTAATCTGTAACTATCAAAATGTAACATTCCATTAAAATTATAAAAAAAATTGACAAATA
Organism: Athripsodes cinereus; assembly: GCA_947579605.1. Lineage (NCBI taxonomy): Eukaryota > Metazoa > Arthropoda > Insecta > Trichoptera > Leptoceridae > Athripsodes > Athripsodes cinereus. The sequence continues at coordinate 26,641,619 of OX388308.1, read as the reverse complement.
AAAAACAAAACAAAATTATGTTTATTTTTGAATAATATATAGGTTTTTGTTTTAAGGATAACAAAATTTTATACTTATAAATGTTACTCGAGTTTTGATATATAAATGCCTTCGTCGACCTGAATTATGTTTTTAACTGTTTTCTCTGTGTCGATATATAATTATCATCATCATCATCATCGCCCTCAATGCTCCTCTCGGGAGCACAGGGCAGAAACCAGCCTCCTCCATTCAGAGCGTCTCTGTGCCAATTGCGTCACCTCTTCCCACGACATTCCTTGCGCTCTGATATCGTTGTCATAGGAACGGTGTATTGTGAAAGAGGGACGCCCGGGCCTACGGAACCCCTGCGGACGGAAGAACAGTGCTCTTTTTGGCCAACTATCATTGGGCATTCTCAAAACATGTCCCAGCCAGGACCATCGTCTCTCTTGTATTACGGAGATTACAGGTCTCTGCTGGGTGCGAATTATCATCAATGCATCTCTATCTAATTAAGAAGTTATTTTGGGTTTCATAATTCACCACTACCTACTGAAATAAATATATAAAATAATATCTTATATGTAAATTTAAACGAGCACATACGTGTTTTTACATGACTCTCGAACATTTACATCTACTCTAGATCGATTTTATTCCGGACACCGATAAGATGAAAACAAAACATTTATGAAAAATATACATACATACCGTCACGCCACTTCCCTCGCGGGGTATCGCGGGGTAGAAAGGATCGAGCGCCACTTCCTTCTATCCTTGCATACATCTTTCGCTGACGTCACTGTCATACAATTCCTCATGCATGCTCTCCTGTTCAATGCGCTCAACACGTGACCGTCCTGTAGGATTTGATTTAAATGATCTTGCCATTTGATCCTCGGACGTCCACATCTCCGAGCACCATTCCTATCAGCCTGAAACGATTTTATGTGTTACCTATATCCTACTGCGAGGATATGGTGAACTTGTGTAAGACAAGTTCTAAGAAGGAAGTTAATTACTAGATTTCTCTCACCTGAAAATGAGTAGGCTACAATTAAAAGCTTTTCCACCAGTTTGATGTTTCACAATACGATTTAATGCTCTAATTTTAGTTCTATACTATTACAAATTCAATGAGTATATTAATTGGTTGAATAAAATATTAGAACGCGTGAGTACAAGAACACAACGAAAATAGTAAACCACCGCGAGTGAGCGACCAAACGAGAATGGCTCGCTGGTTGGCAAAACCAATCTCTCCTCACTCATTCTTCCTACATGCAACAATACTATGGAACTTTCCATAAGTTGCTACATGTAGGAGTCACAAGATCTATTACGGAGGCATCACACCTCCACATAGATCTCCCCCTTTCAGAAAAATGTTCACATTTTTCTTTTTAATTAATTTGAATGTGGTGTTGTGATGTCCTGTACTCTCGTTTCACTAAGACTAATACAGTACTGGGTACTAGAGCTAATTTGATAAAATAATTTTTTAAAATAATATAAAAATGTACATCTTGAATCAATGACTGGATGTATTCGATTGAGAATGGTTTGAGAATTGAGGTGCCAACGCCTTGTTACCTGTCTGCTCCAACCCTGAAAGCAAAATCAAAGTTAGCACTATGCTCATCTTTATCAGCCAATACATCCTAATGATTATAATGTGCATTCCAATGACGTCCATATATTACATCTCTAAATACACAATATATTCACATATTCACATTTATATAAAAATTTCATTTTCATTTATATTTATCCAAAACATATTCACACATTAAATTAAAAAAGTTTATTTTCTGTGCAATTTTCCATATTGGATGCATTTGAAATTTACTGAGAAAGTTACTTTCTTCTTTTTAATTGCTTTACCAAAGCTTAAAACAAACAATGTTTATTATAAGACTATTCCTTCTGTTGATAGTATGTTTATTTACATAAGTCATATTCTATCACAAATAATATAATAAGGTATAATAATTAAAAACATGCTATATCTATACTCAATTGTGTTTTGCTTAATGGTGTTCACATAACCAAAATAAAACAATAAATAAAGAAAAATATTCAAATAACATATATAACTATCTTCCAGGCATTAACAGCATTGCCTAGATATACTTACAAAATAACAATTTAAGTTTTAGTGTAATAATTTAATAATTAAGTGATACTGACTTTCCAAATTAGGTTTGTACAGTAAACTTTTTAATAATAAAAAAATGAGATTTTTCAAATTAAATCTTTCTAAGCATATAAAAAAAATTAAATATTCAATTGCATTATGTGATCTTACATTTTTTCTACATATTTTGAAAATTATAAACTAAGCAAATAATAATAAATTGTAAACTAACCAGATAATATGAACATAATGAACATATATACCTGATTCAAGGGTTGATTGCATAAATAAAAAAATTATAAAAATAATAACATATATACATAACTTAAGAATATCCTCTATAGGATGTTTCTTTCTCTGGTGTCATCTCTCCCTGAACGTGACTCTCCGTCCTGATCTGGTGGTCATGCCGGTTGGCTGCTCGTCGTCTTTTTTGGTGTCATTAGTCAGCATCCTGTCATCGTTGGTCTTGACACTCCTAGTCCCTGAAGTAGTAGCTTCACTCTGCTGACTTCTGGGTGTGCATGCTGACTGCGTATCTGTAACACTTACATATGCAGGTTTCAACCTACTTAAATGGATTACTTGTTCTTCTCCTTTAATACTAATTGTGAAACCGTGTGTGCCTCTTTTTATGACCTTGAACGGACCTTCATAAGGAGTATCTAAAGGTTTCTTGTGTTTATCCGTCCTTATGAAAACATGTGTGCAGTCATTTAGATCTTTATGTATAAATACATTCTGGTCTGTTTTTACCTTTGTGGGTACAGGTCTCAACTTTTTCATGGCAGTGTGCATTTGTCGTAATAGCTCTTCTGGGTCTTCTAATTTGTTGTCTTGGAAGAATCCTCCTGGTAACCGCAGCGTAGTTCCGTAAACTAATTCTGCAGGTGATGCCTTCAATTCTTCTCTGTAACTTGCTCTTAATCCTAAACTTACGTAGGGTAAAGCGTCACTCCAGTTAATAGTATCGACTGCTTTCAGAGCTGCTTTCATTATTCTGTGATGCCTTTCTATTAACCCGTTTCCTTGAGGATGGTAACTGGAAGTCTTGATGTGATGGATGCCCATGTTCCTTGTAAATTTGCTGAATAATTGTGAGACAAATTGTCTTCCTCTGTCAGTCGTTACTTGAACTGGTGTGCCGAACCTGGCTATCCAGTGTCTCATGAATGCCCTTATGACTGTTTCAGCTGTTATGTCTCTCATTGGAGCATATTCGGTCCAACGTGAGAAACGGTCAATCATGGTTAGTATATATCTATATCCTTGGCTCTCTGCCATGGGTCCGACTATATCCAAGTGGACATGTTCAAACCTGCCTGATGGAATAGGAATGGATTGTACTGGGCACTTAGTATGCTTGTGGACTTTGGTCTTTTGACACAATATACAGTTTTGGACGTACTTCTTGACATCCTTCTCCATCCCTGGCCACACATAGCGTTGTTTCAACATTCTGTAGCTAGCTTTGCTTCCTGGATGACTAATTTCATGGATAGATCGTATAACTTTCTCTCTCCATGTACTCGGTATGTATGGACGCCAAACGCCTGTGGAATGGTCGCACCATATTAACACACCTTCATCGCCATGAGGCGCTTGTAAAAGTTTTAATCCGGAATTCTTTTTGAATGACTGAAGTTCTTCATCTGTTTTCTGTGTTTCTGCTATATCTTTAAAATCTATATTCACTCTATCGTATATTACCTCGATTCTTGATAGTGTATCAGCTACGACATTATCCTCTCCCTTCGTATGTATTATATTCGTAGTGAATTGAGAAATAAAATCTAATTGACGTCTCTGTCTAGGTGAAGCAGTGTCTGCCTTCTTGGTGAAAGCGAATGTAATAGGCTTATGATCAGTATAGATAGTTAAGGGCCTTCCTTCTATATACTCCCTGAAATATTTTAAACTGTCATGAATAGCAGTAAGTTCTCTATCATATGTACTATAGTTAAGTTGGGTTTTTGATAATTTTCTTGAGAAAAAAGCTAGGGGTAACTCGTCTGGGGAATCCTCTTCGACTATCTGTTGTAAAACTCCCCCTATGGCGGTATCACTCGCATCCACTCTAAGGATAAGTTTCCCGTTCTTATGGTGGTGGGTGAGTAATGTAGTCTTAGCCAATTGTTCTTTGCTTGCTTCAAATGCAGCTGTGGAAGCTTCTGTCCATTGTATAAGTTTTTTGTCATCCTTCTTTGGACAAGCAGTGATTTCAAATAATGGTTTTTGAATCTCAGCTGCTCTAGGTAAAAATTTTCGATAAAAGTTTAACATACCTAGGTAACGTCGTAACTCTTTGACTGTCCTAGGGAGTGGAAAATCTCTTATGGTTTCTACCTTCTCCGGTATTGGTCTGATGCCATCCTTGTTCACCATGTAACCCAGGAACTTGACTTCTGGTTTCCCAAAGACACACTTCTTCATGTTGAGTTTCAGACCATACTCCTGTAATTTTTCAAAAAGTATTATAAGATGATTTTTATGTTCCTCAACGTCTCTTGACGCTACTAATATGTCGTCAATGTAAGCAAAGGTGAACGGGAGGTCTCCTAGGATCTCATTAATGATCCTTTGAAAGCTCTGTGCGGCTCCACATAAGCCAAAACTAAGCTTTGTGAACTCAAAGAGTCCCAGGGGGCAAATGATCGCCGTTTTTTCAACGTCGCCGGGCTCTACTGGTATTTGGTTGTAAGCCCGAACTAAATCTATTGTGGAAAAGACTCGTGAGTTGGCTAAGTGATGACTGAAATCCGATAATTGTGGTATAGGGTATGCGTCTTGTTTAGTGACAGCATTGAGACGTCTGTAGTCTCCACAGGGACGCCATGAGCCATCGGCTTTCCGTACCATGTGAAGCGGGGAAGCCCAAGGACTTTTTGATGGCCTGCAAATGCCCTGCTCACACATGAGTTGAAATTCTTTTCGCGCTGCCTCATACTGTTCTGGACTTAATCTCCTAGGTTTGCTCTTAATAGGTGGACCATAGGTGACAATGTGATGAGTGACATTATGTTTAATTGGGTCGGTACTTTTCATGGGTTGGGTGATTTCTTTATACTTCTCTAATAACGACAGATATTCATTATTTGTATCGATTGTGCTAATGGACATTGATCCAATTTTATAAGTTCTGCCTGTGCTACTTAAGCCTGTAATAGTATCTATTAATTGTTTATTGTGTAAATCTACAACAAGAGCATATCGTTTTAGGAAGTCGGCACCCAAGATTGGTTTCTCTACTTCCGCTATAATGAATGTCCAAGGAAAATTCCTTCTTAAGTTTAATGAGACATTTATTGTTTTGGTACCAAATGTATTGATAATTGAGCCATTAGCGCCATATAAACATGTTGTTGGATCTTTGCTTTTTGTATTTACAAACTTTCTATTAACTGGTATAACTGATACTTCTGCTCCGGAGTCAATCAAATAATTTAAGTGATTTACCTTGTCGTAGACATGCAGCCTTGTACCTGTAGATCTCTCCATCGCCGCTGCGTCACAATGGAGGGCATTTAGTTTTCCTGGGTTTTGTTGTATTTCACGCATGTCTCCCTGCATTTATATGCCTTGTCGCCGAACCTCTGATGCCAATAGCACAGTCCGTCTGCATTTACTTCAGTGTTTTGTCGTCTTTGGCTGTTGTTTCTACCTCTGAAAGGTCTGTTGTTTGATCTGGAACGAGAATGTGAACGGAAATGTCTTACCTCTGTCTCTAATTTTTCGACTTTCTCCACTAGCTTCGTGATCATGTTTTCCAAGCTGTCTTTCGATTCATGTTGGTCTCTTGATTGGCGTGTGTCGACTGCCATCACTGTTTGCGGTTGGTAGACTTCCATTATCTTGTCCGCCGTCTCTGCCATTTTTTGCACTGAGGTGTTGTCGCAACCCGCTAATACTGCCTGCACATTGCCTGGAAGTTGCTGTAACCACAAAGTTTTTAATATGTCTGAATCAGCTAGCTTATGACCAGCTAGCTCTGTCATTTGTCTCAGCAGTGTTGTAGGACTTCTGTCACCAAGCTGTAAATTAGACAATAGTTTAGTTAATCTGGCATGTTCCGATTCAGTGAAACGTTTGATTAATGTTTCTTTTAGCACACTATATTTATCTTTGCTCGGAGGGTCTGTAACGATGTCAGATACTGCATCTAAGGCTTCTCTGTCAAGCTGGCTTACTACTATGTAGTATTTTGTTTCGTCGTCCTTAATACGAGCTAATTTAAACTGCGATTCTAAGTGAAATATCCAAAGCTTGCACCTATCTCTCCAGAACGGTGTTGGTTTGACAGATACCTTGTATAACTCCGTCTCTGGTTGTGTTTCTTCTGGTATAGAACCTTCTGCAGAAGTGTCTTCCATGTACAAGTTATCTTCTTTAGGCATTTTGTAGTAATTTTACAGTATATGCAATAACAATGTTTCAATTATAATTTACAAGGAAGGTACGCTTCCGGTTCGCGTCTGTATGTCACAAGATACGTGGTATATCGATATTAATCAAAAGTTTATATTTCAGTAGTATTTTATGAACAACAAATAATATAAAACGTTAAATAGGATCACGTACCTTGTTTTCACTGTTTACAGAGCGAGTCGAATGTGACACTTCGATACAATAACCTTACAATATAATATGTTTTGACACTAGTTGTAAAAACGTCGGCACCTTACCTCGGCAATGGTGAGTTCAGTTCGGGATTCTTTCAAAAATAAAAACAAAAATGAAACAAAAAAAATGGAATTCTTTCTAATAAAAAAACTATTGACTCTATATTTTAATGAACTGAATACCATCCCCAAGTCTCGATTCTCGAATGGTCGCTGCGCTCTGGTTGATAAGTGATAATAATATGTACTAGGTGTGGGAAAAAACTGCTTTCTACTTTTTATTTCGCGACCTTTTTTTTTTATTCGCCGGAGGCGCTGTATGTGAGATAGAATTTTATATTCTGTGGTAATAATCTTGGCTACTATCTTTCCGTCGGCAATGTATACCACAATTCACTCAACAATAAGAACTTTTACGTTGTATCGCCAGATGTTTTATGATACTGCGTCCTTAACGATAATTCCGACTTAGTTGATTTATTTTGTTCGATCTGTGAAGAAATTCGAAAATCGCGACTTTACTTTAGGTATGATAATCGCGCGACGTTCTGAACACAATTTTTGTTATATGATCTGTTAGGAACAATAAGCTGGTAATATATCTTCTTTGTCATTCTGTCCTCATTCATTCTTTCCACATGCCCAAACCATCGTAACTTATTTACATTCATCCTTGTAACTACACCAACTTTCATTCCACATTCCTCTCGTATATCACTGTTATGCACACGATAACTCAGATTTTTACCACATATCCTTCTCAACGATCTCATTTCTAAGTATAAAATATAAAAAATAAACAAACGTTGAAGGACGAAGAAATAAATCTATGGGCGGGGGGAAAAAACACATAAGTCAATTTTTTCATTTTTTTTTTATTTGTCCATTGTGTAGTATGTATCAGTGTTCATAAGTGTTCCAAAGCACACAAGTCAAGTAACTTTATTAAGAATGGTATTTTTATTGGTCTTTATCACACGAAATAAATTGATACAAAAATGGGGGAGAATAAGCACATAAGTCTGACTTATGTGCTTAGGAACACAAAATATTTTTAACACTGACAAGATCTATGACTTATTTGACAGCTCTCTATGGAAATCGAATATTCATTTTTCGCGCGTTTTTGCTGTGTTTTGACGTCTAAGCAAAGGAATTTTGAAAAAACAAATAACAATAAACCCAATTTCTATCTTACGTGTGGTAAATATTATTTTACAATGGGAAGCAGAACCAAAAAGATGATTGAGTTAGCGATGAAGCAGAACAGAGGACTTACTCTTTCTTTAGAGATTTCTGCATCACTTCCAAAGCACAACACCGTGGTCACACTTCCAACAACGTGCTCCAATAATCTTTGTACTTTCACACCTGCATCTGAAACAGAGCTCAGAAAAGCCATAGGAAATTCTCCCAACAAGCAATGTCAGCTTGATCCTGTACCCACACAATTGTTAAAGGAAAATCTCGACCTCCTCTTGCCACTTATTTTACGTATATTCAATCTTTCTTTGACGCGTGGAACTGTGCCGTCACTTTGGAAAGTGTCGCATGTCATTCCTTTACTCAAAAAAAGAACACTTGATGCCGACGACGCAACCAACTACCGACCAATCTCTAATCTTCCATTTCTATCCAAGGTGCTTGAGCGTGTCATAGCGTCCCAGCTTACAGCCTACCTTGAGAGTAACGATTTGTATCAAAAGCACCAATTCGCATACAGAAAACACCACTCCACCGAATCCGCCCTCACAAGACTGACATCTGACTTGGTTGCGGGCGTTGCATCAGGAAACATCGGTCTGGTAACGGTCCTTGACATGAGCGCCGCCTTCAACACCGTAGAACATGAAATGCTCCTTCAATGTCTGGAGATCGAATACAATCTTAACGGCACCGTCTTAGAATGGCTACGCTCCTACCTGACCAATAGAAGGTGGTCTGTAAAAGTCGAATCTGGCTCAACTGATGAAGACATCGTAACTCAAGGAGTTCCACGAGGATCGGTTCTGGGTCCAGTACTTTTCATATTATACATAGGATGCATTGACCGCCTGCTGGAAGAGTGTGGCCTGCGAAACTATGCATACGCTGACGATCGTGTCCTCGTAGGCTTCTGTAGTCCGGATCAAGAGACAACTTGGTAGCTACCACTGTCCAGTGTGTGGCAAAACTCTCGAACTTAATGACCCAGAGACGTTTTAAATTGAATCCAACTAATACGGAATTTATGTGGGTCGCCTCTCCTGGACGGCAACATCTCTTAGACACCAAACCAATCTCTGTCTCCAGCACTGATATAACACCATCGCGCACCATATCTGTTCTCGGCGTCCTACTGGATGGAGCACTCTCTATGGAGGCTCAAGTGTCAAGGACAGTGAGCACAGCTTTCTTTCATATTCGCTAACTGTACCTTGTATTAAGACACTTATCTGTAGACGCGGTTAAGAGTCTAGTCTCCGCCTTCGTCGTCTCTCTTCTAGACTATTGTAACATCATATGTACAGTACTGCCCCAGATCCTTCTAAATCGTCTCCAAATGGCCTTTAATGCTGCTGCCAGGACCATCTATAGAGAGAACAAGCGCTGCCACATCACACCACTGCTTAAGGAGCTACACTGGCTTAGAGTCCCAGAGAGAGTAGAGTTCAATCTGTGCCTCACGGTCCACAAAGCCTTGAACGGCACAGCATCTCTATACCTCGCTGAGCTCTGTCGCCTCGACGAAACTCTGAGGCTTTCAGATATGAACGAAAGAGTCAAGATTCGGCATTAGCAAAAGAAGATGCATCTGTAAAGTGCTTGACTTTTGACCTGCAGCAGTGTCTTCCGACACCAGCATTGGCATCTTTGGTTGCTTTTTATAAACGACAATGCGACTCGTGAGGCAACATGCTATATGTGGCAGAGTCCATAGCTGGCCGAGGTGCAAATCAAATAGCTTCATGTTTATTCAAACATTTATCTGCTTTGCCTCCAAGTATCAAAAAAGTTATTTTGTACTCCGATACCTGTGGAGGGCAAAACAAAAACTCCCATGTTGCTGCAATGCTCACTGCTATCTTGCAAAAAGTTTCAATTAATACTGTAGAACACAAGTTCATGGTTTCGGGTCATTCTCATATGGAAGTTGATAGCGACCATGCGGTAATTGAGAAGAAAAGAAAAAAACTACATAAGTTCTCAAATCAATCACCCATACGATTAGTATCGAGGATGTGGCGAGCGATTTAAAGTTGTTGAAATGATTCAAACAGACTTTTTAATGTTTTCATCACTGCTTAGTGGACCATTGGTTTTGAGAAAACGGGATTCTGAAGGACAGCCTTTCAAGTGACACGAGGCTTGCTGGTTTCGTTATGATAAAAATTTTGGAATTATTGGGTATAAAAAAAGTTTCAGCGAAGAAGAATCATTCCAAACGTTAAGTTTAAAAAGACGCAACACTGCAGAATCACCACCAAATTTTGTATTCCCGATTATAACCAATAGTCCCATACCTATAAGTATGGAGAAAAAAAGGGACATTCTTTCTATGTTAGACCTGATTCCCACAATATTTCATGATTTTTATCGCCAACTTCCTTCTGTTAATGCACCGAATCAAGATCCAGATCTGGTTGATGTGGAAGATGATTAATCGTCACACTTTCAGTTTTATTGACAACTATTTCAATTCTTTTATGACATCGACTCACTGTTGTTATCGCAACTACTTTTTTTATATAAGACACCAATTTAATTGAAATATATTAATAAAATCATATGTTTTATTGTTTTTTTGTTGTTGTACCTAAACACATAAGTCATAATTATTTTAGTCATTTTGTTTGTTCAAATGCAATAAGTCACATTTTTTCATGATTTACTTTATTTTCATAAATGGTATATTGTTATACCTGAGAGTTGCACATTGAATAAAACAAAACAGCTAAAAAATATAACGGGTTCTTAGAAAAAAAAAGAGAGAGACAGAAAAAACTGTCTCCTGAAAAGTAAGCTATATTGACTTATGTAGTTATTCCCCCCGCCCATAGAAATATGAACAATAAGTCTATGAAATATAAGAGTCATTTCTGTGAAAGACACAATTTCAGGAGAGATTAAAATACATCTCTCTGAATATTAAAATAGTTCCTGAATATATAAAATTATGTTTACGGTTGGTTAATTTCGGTTTTAAAACCATGATACACTCTTGGAGGTAAGCCGGATTAAAATTTCAGAATGAAAAAGGTAGGCATTTAAATATTATTATTATAAGGCACCTATCTCTACACTTTTGTCAATGTTTTTTCATACAGAACCTTATACACGTAACCTACATAGAATGAATGAATACGTCGCTACATGTTACTACATAATATTATAATATATAGCTTTAAGCTCTCTGACGTCAATGAAAAAGCTTCAGATAATATTGTACCGACATACATCATACTAAATATTATCACACATCTAGGGTTGAATTAATAATTGCCTTCGCTAAGTTCAGCAATGAAGGATGTAAACTACTCAGAATAACGTTTTTTGTATCTATGTAAAAATGACCTTTATCAAAGATGTTTATAGTTCTAGATCTCTCTCGTTATGTTCAGCAATGAGGAGTATCAATCATTTTGAATGTATTTTTTGCTTCGAAGATGAGACTTGTCATATACAGTATGTTAACTTATTGTAGATCCCTCTTCTATCTATTCTATCATGGTAAAACCTGAAGATTAACTGCACGTCACAAACCAATAGGACATTTTAAGACAGCCATTAGAATTACAGTATCAGGACAGCTGTTTACCCCATTGCTGAATAAAAGATTTAAAATGTCTTATGTTTGATGAATATTTGCCTTTGGCGTTATTTTAGAAAACTTTCATTATATTTAGATCGAAACTTGACAAGAATTGCTTTCAACAAAACATGTAAAATAATGGAATCTAAAATAATGTCTTGAAAGTTAGGAAGAACCTGAGTAAAGTCTTTGTCTAATATGTGGTAGTGAGACGTAGACTAACGGCAAGACTAAAAAAAATACGGTAGGCTGTCTTTGAGATGTGATGCTATAGACGCATGCTCATGCTCAATATCTATTGGTTGGAACATAACGAAAAAGTGTTGATTAGGGCAGGCGAAAGTAGGCAACTCCTTTAAAAGATTAGCCGACAACACGCAAAGTGGATTGACTACAACATCAGGCAACCAAGAGTGCTCATTACCATCGCGGAAGGCAAGAATTTAGAGGCCGACCAAGAGATACCTTTATGGATCAAGTGATGAAAGACATGAGCTGCGGCAACAACGAAGAATTAAAGACACTAGCAGAAAATAGAGACGAATGGCGAAGAAAATCCAAGCTCGTTGCGGACCAATCTAATGGATTGTAACCCATGTATTTAGATCGAATAATATATTATTAAACGTGTTTTAGGAATACGACTCCATTCCCAAAATTCGTTCTAAGTGGAGGCAAATTGTTTTTACTTGGTTAATATTAAAAATTTAATCAAGTGTATGAAAATATTTGCTTATAATCTCATTTGATGTGGTAATAATAACGTGTACAGAGGTTGTTTATTATGCAAATTTTATTAATTATGATGAAATCAAGCTTGTAGACAAACAACAGTGTGTATATAATGAAACGCAATATAATTATTTATACTTACATATAATGTAACGAGCTAATTACATATATAATTATATAGTTCATCGTGTAATTATAAAGAGATTAATCTGCATAGGTATCTACTTGTGAAAATCTAAGTACATATTATAGTTTGTGTTATATTTATGTTTGTTTATGGACACCGTTAATTAAAATAACATTTTCAATATCTTATAAAAGATGATAATATGAAGAAGCAAGATTGTACCAGTGATTTCTTCCATCTATAAAACATTGTCCTCATATCACAACATTTTCCGCAAATGGGGTAACCAGGGGACTCGATCATCACATGTTATGAACATACAAGACACAGAAGAAAATATTTTTTATGTGACATTCCTATTATTATTTTTAAACCTGAATATGCTCAGAAATTTTCTAGGAAATATCGACAAAGTTTGTTTAACCTCTTCAGACCTGGTGTTCATTCCATGAACATAGATTTTAGTAATATGTTTTACGCTACCGTCTATTGCTTTTTTTTAATATTAATATTGAAAATTATCGGTATGAAGTCTATTTTATCGACATATTTTTTTTGCGCCATTTGTCAAAATAAACTATATTTTTTACTTAATTATTTGTCAAAAAGTCTACGCAAAGTGTCACTGCCAGGTTTTAGGTTGAGAAAATTAAAGATATATTTACATAGTTTGTGTTTAATTTTACTGGATTTTTTTTGCAAACGTAAATTTATTCTTTATTTTATGTTAATCAATTAATATATCAAATAAATTTAAATTAACATTTCAGAAACCTCATTTTTATTTAATTTCCATTCCAATGAACATATTGATTTTCGCAAATCTAGAAATAAAAACAATTTCAAATTATCTGAAAATTGTTATTTAGAAGCCAAATAACAAGATTTAAAAAACAAAAAAAAAATTCGACTCACAATTAATTCAGGTCTGACGAGGTTAAACAAATACGCTTTTATAATATTTAGTGTTTGGATTGGAGTTTGAAGTTCCCGGTAAAAAAAAGGTGTCCCACACTTTTCCGTTAGATTTTAATCAGGTATTCGTAAAACATCACGTTTAAGATATTTAATAATATCTTCAGTATAGCGATGATATATGCCACCCATCTTGCTTTTCTTGGGTCTAGGAAAATTCACCGACAACAATTTGCCGACGGACAATTCACCGAGAGGACAAATTACCGAGAGGATAATTCACCAACAGGATAATTCATCGACGTACATTTCACCGACAGACAATTTGCCGACAAATGCGAATAATATAATTCTGGCGTGGTCGGAAGTTCTTTTTTTAGAAAAAGACAGATTGTTTCTTGTAGTGGGTGTTTAAATATTTTGTTACACAAATACATAAACAATAAAATACACCATTACAAAACGTGATTATATTGTTTTGTATTTGTCGGCAAATTGTCTGTCGGTGAAATGTACGTCGATGAATTATCCTGTCGGTGAATTATCCTCTCGGTAATTTGTCCTCTCGGTGAATTGTTGTCGGTGAATTGTCCGTCGGCAAATTGTTGTCGGTAAATTATCCGGCTCCCGATTTTCTTAACCTCTGGTTAGCTGGAAGATATTGCCCCCAGGCAATAAGCTCGCCAATTGCTCATGATTTTTTTTTCTGGTCAATAAAGTGTTCTTATTATTATTATCTCATATCTCATTTATTTAACAAAACAATATTAGATTCTACATTTTGAACACAATATAAGATTAAAAATAAAATTTAAATATAACATTAAATAACAAAAACCATAAAATATTAAAATAAATTTATGTATATTCAAAATGTAGAACCCCAACATTTTATTCGAGTTGATTCTTCCATGATGTTCTATGAAATAGTACAATTATGAGAGATCACTTACAGAGCTACAGGGACAAAAACCTTCTTACTATCCTGGTGGACGATAGAAGTACGGCCTTCTGCATGCTGTATTTTAGCCTGTCATCTACTCTCAGTTTTCTGAGATTGCTTGACAGACTCTTAGGTATTAAACCATTCACAGACAACACTATAGGCACGATGATTGTGGTAGGTGTTCTCCACATATCTTTGATTTCATGAGCAAGATCAAGATATTTTATTATCTTATCTTGCTCAGCTTTATTTAAATTTTCATCGTGTGGTATAGTGATGTCTATGATGTATGTTTTACGGCATCTGCGATCAACCAACACAATATCTGGTCGATTAGCTATAATAGTTCGATCAGTTTGAATTGGTCGATCCCAGTAGAGTTTAGTGTCATTGTTTTCAAGTACCGATACTGGACAATAATTATAGTATGGTAATTTTGATTCCTGTTCAATTAATTTAAATTTCAAAGCTAAATTTTGATGTAATATTTTTGCTACCTGATCATGTCTTTTCAAATAGTCTGTTCCGGAAAGAAGAGAACATCCAGACAAAATATGTCTTAATGTCTCTCCCTCCCGATAACAGGCTCTGCATCTATCCGAAATATTTTGTTTCATTATAAATTTAGAATAATTGTTTGTGACTATTACTTGGTCTTGAATGGCACAAACAAATCCTTCGGTTTTGCTACCTGATCATGTCTTTTCAAATAGTCTGTTCCGGAAAAATATTATTATTATTATTAGCACGAAGAGGATAACTGGCATGCTTGTTACTTGATGTTAGTCCGCTGGCTACCCCACTATTGGGAGAAACTGTGATGGTAAGAATGAGAGACTATTATGTAAACGGACTTCAATGTTTATAATATAGTGACTAGCAAAAAATATTAACTATTTATTCGTCGGATAAGTACCTAAGTACTACATATTAAATTTAGTTGCTTTAAAGCACAGACATAACAAGCATTATAGAATAATATATTATTATGAATATGCATAATAGCTAAAGCACCATAATGGAGACAAATTAGAGAGAAACAAAAGCCTCATTATTTTTATAACTTCCATGTACATTGTACATAACCATAGGTTGAACTTGGCAATGGTAGATATACATTATACAAAGAGTTAATGAAAGACATTCATGTCCATAATGACAAACACAAAGGATGAACTTACGTTAGTCCAGCACTTACCTACTTACTTATCTTATGTATGTTTGTAATTATTATTAATGTGCTTTTTTATTTAATAAGAGAGAAAAGATATTTACATGAATTTATTTAAAAGGCTTAAGTGCAATGCCTCTTATTTTCTGACAAAGGTTTTCTATATCCACTCATGTTGTTGTTTTTCGGGTTTGCCATGTCTAGATTTATTTAGTCAACATTTCGGTCATTATAATAATCCTGAAGATGGGGTCAGTATGCGAAAACAACAACCAGATAGTGAAGATCGCCATGTAATCCTTCAATTCACATTTTGTGAATCTCGTCTGAGTATTTACGTAGCAATATTGTAATACTATTCTGGACTTTTCTCGCATGGCTCAGAACAGATAGAGAAGTGGAAAGAGATTACCAACAGGTTCTGCTGCGATCGAAAATGTGATATCACAAACGTTGAGATGTCAGGTGTTTCCTGAAACCTCAGAATAATTATTAAATATGACAATTCTGTTATTATTCTACCCCACGTCACCGAAATCGATAAGGTTGACAATCTCCGTGTTTAGGTTCTGGCCACATCGGATGTTAATATTGCAGAATTGGATAAGCCGTTAAAGGATCAGCTAAAGCAAGGTGTTAGCGACGCCACGAAAACATGCCCCGAAACGATGTACATGTTTTATAAGGATGTTACTTTTTAATGTATTTTTTTCAAGTTAAAGATATTTCATGAAATTGACTTGCCAACATAAAACATAAAAAACGCAGGCATGTTTCGTTTTAATACATCACAATTTATGTCGTCATGAGTTTTGGTGATTTTCAAAATAGGTATGACATGTTTTTATACCGAACGTTTGTTTACACTGATTTATGTGTCATATAAATATGCTTTAGTTCGTTCATTTAATTCGGTAAAATAAACATGATCAAATTTTTGGTATCTTCTCAAGTGCGAACACCAAAACCGCGTATACTCGTACATCTGAGTTCTTTTTCCTTTCTTCTCTCGGTTGACATAATTATGACAAAAATCAGAAAAAAAAAACTTTTGTTTCCGCCTCTCGCAGTGTTACCCACTTGTGAAGCCGTCATGAAAAAAATCACCTCGACATAATAATATATTATTATGTTAAATGTTGTTTAGTTATCTTTACATAAAACGATCCGTTTCATAAGCAAAGTTAACATGGGAGAAATATTATAAGTAGATGTATTTATTATATTTCATATTCGAGACGCTGCGCCGTTGAATATAGCCATGCCTTTAATCGACCACAAAATGCAACCGCCGCATTGCACCACCAGGGCCGGCACGTGATCGGTTTGTTATATTATTTGTGTTTAGTACTATTATTATTACTAATAGAATTAATCAATTTACAATAACTTCCCCATCGGAATTGTATGGAATATTAATTTGATATGTGAATGCCTACCAACTTCTCTGTCGATTTATCTATTAATTTATTAATCTCAACTCGCCATTCCCCTTCGGAGGTAAAGCGAGAAATTTCGGATCTTTGGCTAGCGGAATTCTGTAGAATTAATCTTGACAAAATCTAAATACGATCTTAAGATTAATCTTAATCATACGACGCGCGTAGTGACTATTAGTCAAAAATACGTGCATACAAATTTCGCAGTAGCGGTGGCGCAGTATTTTTGACCATACTCCCTTCGCGCGTCGTATGATTAAGATCAAGACTAGAGTAAGATCGTATTTAGATTGTGTTAAGAGTAGCCCTACTGGGCGATTGATATTTAAAAAAAACGTGGAATGAGCGAAAAACGAGAACAAAAGAAAAATATAAAGAAATACTCACCGATCAATTTGCCATTTTTCTATTCTCGATTGGATCTGAAAATAAAATAAAAAATCGGTTAATAAATCAGTTTGAAACAATTTACAGTTCAATAAAGTTTAATTAATATAAGAGAGAGTTGTGCTATATATCCATAACATCGTGGTTTAGAAATCTCACAAGTGGGTTGGCCAGCAGATCTAATTGTGTTATACCTAAACATAGACTACACGTAATAAATATTCAAGTTGTCCTGTGCGTGAGAATAAAAAAATAAGACAATCAGAATGTGTGGCTATCAAATCGCTGAATTGAATTTATTAAATATCTTAGGTGTGATGGTTTAAGAATATATTTAAGAATATACAGGACACTAGAAAGCTTGTAAAAAAGTGTGATGCATACTCTGCTATCGTAACTCTACGCTTAAAGGGAGAGATGCTATAGTCTGGTTTACCTGCACATAAAAAATAAAATCCTATAAAAGGATGTTTGGTCGAGTTTCAAATGTGAGAATATTAAATAAAATTAATCCGGAACACATTTAAGAACTGTTTTAAACATAAAATAAAATGATAAAACTAATTACATAATAATAAGAGTACCTACACTTTCCGACGGAAGTGCCTACGTATAATTTTGTGTGAACTTTTCTTTGTACATAAGCTAGGATGGGATTTAATTAAAAAGTCACAATGTACATACATACTCAACTGATACGTAATTAATGAGGATGTAAAGTCAAAAAACTTGGTCGTACAGATAAAGCGAACACACAGATTGTGGGTAAACAAACAAAATAAATTGGCTTTGTCGAAAGTGGAAAAAATCATGGTTGGGAAATGTTCAATTTAAACATCATAGTTAGACAAAGAAACGACCTCGTGAAGACAAAAGAAATGTAGAAAGACTTCCTACATATTGGTTAGATGTCATAAAAAGAATCGCTGGTGACTGGTTGCAGAAGAAATTCCAGAACACAGATGCCTGGAGAAAGTATTAGAAAAACTTTGTTAAGTAGTGGACAGGAACAAAAGTACAGCTGTTTGTACATAATATGTCTCGTTGTGGAGTAAAATTGTTCTGCTTGCTATCTCTCCTAAGAGATTTCGAGTGCCTTGTCTGCATCATCCCAATCCTTCTATATGGCTGCGAGTCTTGGCACTTAACCAAGGCTCAAGAGCGGAAGATACTAAGCTTTGAAAACAAGTGTCTTAGAAGGATTTTGGATGTCAGTTGGTATGAACATGTTACAAATGATGCTGTGCGCCGGCGCACCCAGCAGAGACCTGTAATCTCCGTAATACAGGAGAGACGATGGTCCTGGCTGGGACATGTTTTGAGAACGCCCAATGATAGTTGGCCAAAAAGAGCACTGTTCTTCCGTCCGCAGGGGTTCCGTAGGCCCGGGCGTCCCTCTTTCACAATACACCGTTCCTATGACAACGATATCAGAGCGCAAGGAATGTCGTGGAAAGAGGTGACGCAATTGGCACAGAGACGCTCTGAATGGAGGAGGCTGGTTTCTGCCCTGTGCTCCCGAAAGGAGCGTTGAGGGCGATGATGATTAAAATTTATTAGTTATCCTCCCGTATTGTCAATCACTAATAAGATTGCTAATGAATCAACCGCATATGATATAAATTAACAGGCATGTAATTCGTCTTCGACTTCTATACCCAGAATGAGTCAAAAGTCAGTGGTGTTTAGCAAACAACCGTCTTAACAAGTTGCTCAAAACGTACATAAAAGCATGGGAGACTTTTTCTTTACTGAGAACTCCACGGAGCTATTAGAGATAAGATTGATTGTTTAATAATTTCTATTCAACATAAATAAAATAAAAATGCATTGTCTACACATGCTAGGTTTTAAAAAAGAATTTTTAATCACATCACTTTTACTACATACCCCCGAGGTTTTATTTATAATATTTATTTATCTTTCTACCCCTTATTCGGCGTAAGGCATTATATATAATATCCTGTCCAGTTACTGACATGTTTAATTAATGTGAGATTAATTTATTATATTTTTTTTCTTACATACGAAAACATCCTTTTCAATAGAATTTTAATCGCGTCAGAGTGCCTATGTATTTTAATATAATATTTTATGTCAAAATTGGACACTGTTATGCGTCAATGTTTCAAGCAACACCAATCTCAAGCTGAGATTTAAAATATTTTGTGCAGAGTTAACAATTGTGTCTGTTTTATTGGCTGTCAGTTAACACTTAAATGTTATAAAGAGGATTGGTTAGCTTTAGCCGCTCAATAATGTTAGCAAAGCAAGAAAATCGTACACAAGCAAGAATTGGAGAGTTAGTAATAGAAAACAGACTCACTACATAATTATGAACTTTAACTTTTTAATCCTCCTGATGATGCCAAGCATAAGCCTTAATAATTTGAGTTCGTCGGTAGCCTGGAGGTAGATTCTCAGCCTCCAGAACAAGGGGTCCGTGGTTCGATCCCAGGTGCCGGCAAACTCCCCTTTCACGGCACAAGCTTTTAGCTTAGTGTGAAAGGTGTATAAGGTTGTATTTGGGTTTATAACAAAACCGAGATATATCTTTTCTATAAAAAAATGTCAATAATGAATTTCCAAAGATTAACACAGTAACATTGGTTTTATCACAATAAGAAAGTTAAGCAAACTTTCACCAAGAACTATATGTCGATTAGTTGAATCTCAATATAACATTCTTAATTTGCTCTTATATGTACATTCACGTGTCACCACAAAACCTATATAACTGTTAGTGCATCAAAACAAAACGTCAATAACTGCCTTAGAATGACGTCTAGAAATGCTGTTTCGTAAAATCTTACAAATACAAGCTTACACAACTTCCCTTGAATCCGTTGTTCATTTACTGAGATACCTTACAATTTATTATATTTCTCCGTAAATACAAGCACCAGCTGTTACGTCTTACGTAGTAAGGTACTTTTCTACGTTGTATTACATTGTTACGTTGTCTGTCGCTAGTACCGTCGACGTCTAGCGATAGCGTCCCGACGCGGTGTTATTGACCTCCAAAACTTAAAATGGCGTAGGTACTTACGTACCAAGAGCTTTTAGCCCTACGCTTGAAAATACTTGGTATCCTAATATGTACACCCACACAAACGTTTTCAGGCTTTTCGCCTCATTTTCATACACAGCCCTCAATTCTTTGAAATTAGAAATGTAAATATTTCATAAAATACATAATTTGTGTATCTTTGAAGTTATTTCATTTTCTTAATCTTGTTTGAAGTATAAAATAACTACAGAACAAAACTTTGTTATATTATGGAAAAATACTAAAATAATAATGTTACTTTTTCACTTGACTTAAAAAATAAAATAATGAAATGAAATGTTTTTCACATTTTTACTACTACTACTACTATACCATCACGGCATATCCCACAAGTGGGGTAGCCAGCAGATCAGCTGCATGTAAGAAACATACAAACTATCCTCTTCGTGCCAGTATAAAATCAAGACATTCAGATTGGGTGGCAAATCTCAACGCTGAATTTAAGATGTAAACTGTCTTATTTTTTTCACATTTTTAAATCTTTAAAAACAATAAAATAAAAATATTCGTTTACTGATCAACAAGTGAAAAATGTAAATATTGATTCAGCTTGATTTTATTCGTTACTATGAAACTAATAAAAATAAAACAATGTGAATTTCTCAATATTCGATATTATTCGTATAGAGTGTGTTGTGAGTTTAGAACTCCGTCTCTAGTTTCAATCACGAGGATTGGTTTGCAGTAAAATCTTGTACATATATTTCTTTCAATTGCCCCCTTTCTTGTGTGACCCTCTTCAGCTTTTCGTGCGATCCACAACTCATATCCTCGCATGGATCGTCGAGATACCTACTCTTGGCGTGGGCGCCCCCTAGGATTTGTTCCATCACCCACTTCTTCTATTATTTCTTGCGGAAGGTTTTTGTGACGCATTACTGTATGTGTTTTATCTATCAAGTGCGTCATTCTGAGATGTCTATTCTTAAGCAGCTGATTTCCTCCTTCGATTCTGATAAGAGAAGTTCGTTATTTGAGATGTGGTCCCTACAGGATGTTTTATTTTATTTTATTTTATTTATTTTCTCGAAGGGAACAAACAGTCAACACAACAAGTATTACAACAATCAAAAATTAAATGCAATTTAGACCACAAGAGTCCCCTTATATTACCACAGTTTAAAAAATTCAAAGGCAACTAAGCCTCTTAGCTTAGAGACGTTTAAGTTAAAAACACTTGGAGGTATTGCAGAAAAATCGTTAGCATCAGCCATTTAATTGTTTTAGGAAAACAAGAATATCATTTTTTACGAAAATATTTTTTTATTTGTTTTACCTATATATTATGTAGGTATCATATTAAAATCATTTTAATTATCATTCAATTAATTATTTCATTATGATAATCGATTTTCTAATAAATTACTACTACTACTACTATACTACTATACGATCACGGCATATCCCACAAGTGGGGTAGCCAGCAGATCAGCTGCATGTAAGAAACATGCAAACTGTCCTCTTCGTGCCAAAATAAAATCAAGACATTCAGGATGGGTGGCAAACCTCATCGCTGAATTTAAGATGTAAAATGTCTTAAATTTTTCGAACACCTGCCTTTTACAGGACACTCGAAAACTTACGCAGAAGAGTGGGAGACCAATTCTTTACCGGGTGCTCCACGGGATAAAAATATTGTAATATTTTTTAACATCTAATTTATTAGATGTATATAAAAATATACATCTAATAAATTACATGTTAAAAAATCTCTGCGTCATTTACATTTCTAATATAAAAAGGATTTCTGCATGAAAATATCTTCTCCACATTAAGCACATAAAGCCTAATATGGGTCAGATTAAGCGTGGGTGCATGAACATATTTACATTGAGACTCGTATTACCCAATATGTAAATATATCCCTTAGTACTCGTGCAATGTTGATTACTTGTTTGATAAGCCTTTATATCAATATCAGAATTAGGATAGTATTTAAACAAGTGACACAAAATGCTAATTTAAGGTTGCAAAAAATATCGAAAGGAACGTATAAAAGTACTGACTGAACAACCAAATGTGAGCGATGACATAATAGTAAAATAATCGATCACATTTACAGTTTGTGCGACCATATAACTATTAAGGTGACAGTATTGTGTCGACCAAATTAATGGAAAATTGGCAGACAATAGGTATATTTAAGCAAGCTGCATTTTATTGAGATGACGTATGAATAGAACCAAAAATATTGTGAAAATAGGTGATCGGCAGCCGAATAGTGTTTTCAACCAGAAAATAATGACTTACAGCCCCTTTCCGGACTTGCTCCATCGTTTAATGTAAAGATGTATTTAAATTATTTATAAATAAAATCAAATAATCTTAAAAATTAAGTAGAAACAGGCAGCCAAAACATAATTAAAATTATTGGGAAAATACTTTCCTTTTGGTAGGTATGTACTTTTTTCTTTAGGTATGTAGGTATGTATTATTGATAGTATTATAAATGTGGGTATATTTCTTTTAATTGGGTAAAAAGTCAAGTGATTAGATGAAAGAAATCACAACAAAGTGATAATCTCGCCACTGCATATTATTATTATAAAAACATCACCCTGCACTGAGACCATAACAGCTTTTGGCCAAGGCGGTCTCAGTAGGAAAAATGAAAAAACAGAAAAAAAAGATCCTAGTTATATTGTTTTGTCGACTCCATTAAACGATTATGTGCAAAATAAATAAATAAATAAATAAATAAACATAGTGCCTACTTTCTCGATATTTATTTTGTAAAACTGCATAAATATACTATACTACTACTACTACTATACTATACCATCACGGCATTTCCCACAAGTGGGGTAGCCAGCAGACCAGCTGCATATAAAACATGCAAGCTGTCTTCTCCGTGCCAATATAAAATCAAGACATTCAGGATGGGTGGCAAACTTCATCGCCGAGTATAAGATGTAAATTGTCTTATTTTTTCGAACACCTGCCTTTTACAGGACACTCGAAAACTTATGGAGAAGAGTGGGAGACCAATTCTTTACCGGGTGCTCCACGGGATAAAACGGGATTATAAATATTTATACAAAAATTAAATTCTGCTTCAAAGTTATGCGCGTTACCTTATTATAGAGTTCTAGGTTTCGACTTACGATGTCTTTTTTAAACTAAGCCTAAATAAATATGCCTACTTTTATTTGCACAGAGAGGACAACACGTGGAGCACCCGGTAAAGAATTGGTCTCCCACTCTTCTCCTTAAGTTTTCGAGTGTCCTTTAAAAGGCAGGTGTTCGAAAAAATTAAGACATTGTACATCTTAAATTCAGCGATGAAGTTTGCCACTCATCCTGAATGTCTTGATTTTATATTGGCACGGAGAGGACAGCTTGCATGTTTCTTACATGCAGCTGGTCTGCTGGCTTCCCCACTTGTGGGATATGCCGTGATGGTATAGTAGTAGTAGTAGTAGGACAACACGCATGTTTATTAGGTGCAGCAAGTCCGTTAGCTTTCCCATTTGTGATGGAAAAGATAGATAAAAAAAATTATTTCGTTTCAACCATCCTTTTGAGAGTTTTGTGAAAATATCAATACTTAAAACTGTGCCAGTCCAGCGAGAGGAGCACTTCATGACATTATTATTGAAGTATACTTTGAAGTGGCAAGGCTTGAAATAGTACCTACAATTATAAAAGCTCTCCAACGGATATGAGGACGCGAGAGCGAGCGCAGCACCAAACGTCAAGTGCCTTGAAACTTTTAATGAATATTACATTTTAATTATACCTACAGATAGTATTATAATTAAATATATGTGTATTTTAAATATTTTTTTTATTTCTTCATTCATTTATTTCCTGAAATAAGCACAAACAAACCTATACAGTTCAAATATCCATATGATAATACAATTGATATCATTTTGAAACTATTTTTATTCGTTTTATCTAGGGTTCGTCAGTATAAAACACTTTTTCAGTCTGGATGCAAAATTTAAAGCATGCATTGTATTTTGTTTATTCATCAATCGATCTACCTGACCATCGCAGCATATGGATATTTTAGGAGTCGTATTCTACTGTTTATTCGCACATTCAAACCAATATTGTCCTCCAGAGCGGGTCATTAGCTGATAGGTCTTAATAATGGGCTGGCTAAAGCCGCCATCGTTGGAATATAATAATAATAATCTGGACAATTTATTGAGCGCCGTTTTGTGGTACAAACCACCGCAAGGGCGCATTTTCAGTTTTTTTTTTTAATTTATTTATTGTTCTAGTGTGAAGTATGAATCTTTCATACTACACTCTCTCTTTAAGTTAATTTATTGAATATATACCTAGTTATTACAAAAAAAAAATATATAGTTATTACACAAAAGCAAGTACAGTAACCAGTGAACCAATAATAAAAATAATAAACATGTAATTTTTTCTTCATGCTAATGAAAAGGGATTCAGGATTTGTGGTGTAGGTACCTACCTGCCTCATCGCTGAATGAACGACGCCAAGTATATTATTTGTGAACTCAACCTATTCTTTATGAAACACTACACGAGGCAATATATATATATAAATAAAGTGTTTAAAAGAAGGTATATTTCAATACAATCTACTGATTTGAATACAAAAAAAATAATTAAGAAAAAAAAATTACCTACTTATATATTATTTTCCTCATCATGGGAATATTAATTCTTATTTACTTTTTATCTTCAATTTGAAAAATGGCTTCACGTAACAAAATAAAATATTACACATCAGCATGTGAGTTTTCTGAAAAGCTATTTTGAAAGTTCATCGACACGAAAATTAAAATTCGATCTATCTACAAAAAACAAAAAAAGAAAACAAGTATTTTGTAACGAAATGTGTCGCCCAGTGTTTCCAAACTTTTTTACCGCTAGGTACCTGTTTCCAAAAACAATGTTTTAATCTACAAACGTTTATTACTACTCGACTGAAATTACAAATTATTGACGTTTTGTACAGTTTCTTTTTATATATTCGAAGAATAGTTAAATTAAATCAAACACTGTTTTCTTCCACAATGAGATTGTTTAAATTATTATAACGTTTTCAACTACAATGTAGTCATCATCAGTAATAACACAATACTAAATCTTAAATTGAAGAACATACAACAATATTAAAAATCTAAGGAGTGGTCACAATTGGTAGGGGGTGTTTGGAGGGTGGGGGTGAAAGGTTCAGGGGCGGGTTCAGGGGCAGAAGTAGTGGTGAGGTTATTTGTGGGTGTTGAATATTTACTAATTTTTTATGATTATTAATTTCTAATGTTTCCAAGATGTCCAGTTTTTTGCCTTTAGTCTATTCTCTCCCACAACTCGTCCTTAGGTCTCCCACAACTCTTTACCGTAAGTTTTCGAGTGTCCTGTAAAAGACATATTTTTGAAAAATAAAATAAAGTTTGATTAAATAGTTCAGCAAGGAGGTTTGTCAAATATCCTGAACGTCTTAATTTTCAGTTGACAAAGAGGGGGACATTAATTTGGCATGTTTAGGTAGGATTACACGCAGCTGGTCTACTGAATACCCCACATTTGAGATAAGCCGTGGTGGAATGGAGAGATATAGAACAAAGGTTTATGCTGTGAAATGCTAAATAAATAAATAAAAAATTAGTACCTACTTAACAATAATTATTCAATAGTATTTTGATGTAAATGAAGATCTTAGCATCCTTTTTTGATTAACACTGTATCTCTCTCTCTCTCTCTCTCTCTTTCTTTCTTTCTGTGGTGCATACGATAGAACACTGCTAATAAATGTACTATTTCTTTGATTTTCAAAATCATTTTTTCTATTCTTTATTTAAAATACACTAAACCAATACAAACAAAACATATTAAAAGTGATAAATATTGTTTTAATAAAAATAAAGATATTGAAAATCAAATTCAAAAATCGAACATTGAAGCGTTTAAAAATTAAAATGTAAATAAGTTCTTATTCTGACACATAAAATTTCAACCAAAATTAAAAGAATATATCGAGAGAGTCTTCATAGTAGACTAATTGTTTTTGTGACTAGAATGTTTTTTTTTTAATTTTGCATTATCTACCCTTGGAAGTAAATGTACCATAGATTTAGAATCACTGGTGAAGACGTAGGTAGGTTGTAAGAAAGTAGTAATAAAAATAACGATCAAATACTTGAGAAACATTTCGCGGAATTCTTTTTTATATAATCCTTCAGTCGTCAATAATGTGAAATAAGAATTCAGATAACAACAAATACAAAACGAAAAGAAAAATATAAGGATAATGTATATGGGTTAGTTGGAAGATATCGCTTCTGCGATAAACTCGCTCATTGTACAATATCATTTATTTGTATCACATTATTTTATGACTTTGTTAATATGTATTGCGCAATAAAGTTAATTATTATTATAAATTTATTATGTTGTCATTGTTGCGTCGAGTCCCTGACGAAGAATAGATCTCCCTCTCTTTTCTGTAAGTTTTCTAGAATCCCTGTAAAAGACAGGTGTGCATAAAACATCAGCTTTAAGACGCTTTTTTTTTTTTTTTTAAAGATATATCTGGGTTTTTGTTATAAACCCAAATACAACCTTATACATCTTTCACAGAAAGCTACTAAAGGATTGTGTCGTGAAAGGGGAGTTTGCCGGCACCTGGTATCGAACCACGGACCCCATGTTCACGAGGCCGAGACTCTACCTCCAGGCTACCGACGAACTCAAACTCATTCTTTCATTCATACCATCAAGACATTTAACACAAAATGAGGTACTCATTTTATCTATAGGTATATATTTTCTATTTTTATTTATTTATATTATCTCCGGGTTGACTGGAAGAGATCGCTCATGCGATAAGAGCCCACCTTTTGTTCCTTTTAGTAAACATGATATACTTGTAAACATCATAATATTTTGCCAATAAAGTTTTTAATAATTTTTAAAATGAAACACAATAGGTATGTAGTTATTCCACTATTGATTTTTGCAGTATACGCTAGCTAGCAAAAATAAATAAAGTCAATAGTGGAATAACTACATATTGTGTTTCATTTTAAAAATTATTAATATGAACTTCCACCAAGAACCGTTGGTCGATAAATTAAACTTTTAATAAAGTTTTTATTTATTTAGTCTGTAGACTTTCTGCATATTATAGTAAACATGCAAATTATACTCTCCGTGCAAATAAAATATAAGATATTCAGAATGGATGGCGTTGCTCATTGCTTAACTGCAAATGTTTAGTGTCATAAAATGTGATGTTTTACTAATACTCGGGACACTAGAAAACTTACAGAAAAGAGTGAGATACCTATTCTTTGCTGGAGAATCTACAGCAGTGATTCCCAAACTATGGTACGCGTACCACCAGTGATACGCGACAATTATTAAGGTGGTA
The DNA here is from genome assembly GCA_947579605.1 of Athripsodes cinereus. Classification (NCBI taxonomy): domain Eukaryota; kingdom Metazoa; phylum Arthropoda; class Insecta; order Trichoptera; family Leptoceridae; genus Athripsodes; species Athripsodes cinereus. Next base: position 26,613,939 of record OX388308.1, on the reverse strand, counting down.
CGCAAGCAGAAATGGCCATAGGACATACAAGTAAATAATTAGATAAAACGTTTTTAAATGTAGTTCAGTGGTACGCTACTGATTTATAATTTCGTGTGTGGTACGCGAAATTAAAAGTTTGGGAACCACTGATATACAGGGTAAATCCACTATTTCCTATTTGAATGTCTGTGGATGACGCCCGTAGTGGCTGCCTGAAACCTCTGACGTCTCACTTTTAAAAATTAAAATATTATCTAATAATGATTCAAAATAACAAAATTTTAATACAGTGTTTTTAGTTTTAATAGTTTTATAAAGAAAATTGTTTTTTGAGTGTTAAATTACTTTCAAACTAATTAAAAATTACAAATTTAACTACAAATGAACTAGAGGATAAAATTTGTGACAAATAATGATACCTACAATTTATTAGAACTCACATAATTGTTTCATATTTCAAATTTGTGACAGTTAGAAATGCATTAATTTTTTTTTATAGTTGAATTAAATTTATAAAATATATTAAAATTTGATCATAACAATAAATAAATTAAAAAAAAAACTGAAAATGCGCCCTTGCGGTGGTTTGTACCACAAAACGGCGCTCAATAAATTGTCCAGATTATTATTATTATAGAATCGATAAAACAAAACCGCTAAACATCCCAATACTCAACTATGCTTTTAATAAAATCACAACCGAACCGAACAAAACTTAACTGTATCCTTTATTTACAATACGCGAGAAAAGCTTAGGAAATGCGAAGCTTTAAATGTTTATGTTTTTTCATAAGGCGTGTAATAACCAAATAAGACGCATCGTTGGAGTTTTTCTTGTAACATTATTAAAGTCAGACATTATGTACTTTTTCCTGAGATAAAGTACTTTTTTTATGTAACAAATGCTTACAAAATGGCGTAGGTGATCACAATGTTTTATTAGCCTGTTTTAAACGCTTAAAATGATGTACGAAATATAAAACCTACGTACAAATTCTCACATTCCTCTTGTTATTTAAATGCTACGAATTTTCTTTTCTCTGTTTTAATTTATTATAATATTATGAATTTGTAAATAAATAATGATATTAATTTAAACAAAAAAAACTGTTTAAATTAGTCTGGCATTGACGATGTACTACTTCTGAGAGGCTTTTGCCAATTAATAGAATTATTATTTAAGAATGATTTTGTTTTTTTTAGTAATTGGAATATTGTAAACTATTCTAAATAAATTCTGCGAAATTTTCGGGATAGAATACATCTTTTTCTGAAAATTGCTTTTTAGTGATAAATAGATATAAATTTAGTGGAGAAATTGTCCAAGAATAAAATACAAAAATGATTTTTGATTTACTGAAATTTCTGTGTTGAATATTGAAGACAAACCCACCCACCAGACCCAGATATCTCAGGAGTTGTAGACCCCTATTTTTCCCCAAAGTCAAACTAAAATTGTCTGAGAGATTCTATTTTACAGGTGTCAACTTTGTGAAAGTTCTTTTTTATAATTTTATAATATAATATATAATAATAAAATTGTCGGGCACGGGCAGGCATGAAGAGCCGATCGGTCAAAACTGCCGTCGTGGGAATCTTTTATACTACTTCCCTCTTCAATGTCTCTTTTGTAGAGAAATGAAACAATTAAAATAACATACAAAAGTAACACAAAAAAACATGAATAGTAATAAAACATGAATGGCAAAATCAAAAGATCTAAAATTGAATTTCAAGTCGAGAAGTCGTGAACGAAATATTTTTGTCGGGCAATGTAGGACAGCATAGGTTACACAATGAAACCACATTTTCCTCTAACGTTATTTGGCTTTACGTAGAGTGGGTTTGTAGCCTTTTTCAAAAATATCCTGTTCCCCCAAAGAACCTTTATTTTACCATTTTTTTCATAAAAATATTAATAAAAATAGCACGTAAATTTGCCTTTTTAGCATAACACTTTAACCGATGTCAACCAGTGACGTCCTATTTTGATGTAGTCGACTGCCAAATATTTCCACCCTCTCTGTATTTGAAACCCTTTTCAAAAAATCTGTAAGTACTTTTTAGCAATGTCATCAACCATTTAAGGTGAAAATACCTCAATATCATAAAAATATAATATAATATTTTACATTAAACACAGACATACATGTTATATATGTTGTTTAATATTTCAAACATCATCAAAGTAAACACATTGTTGTGGTGAAGGTCCATATTATGCCTTTCTTCAGGTACTAGTATATGTAAATAAAATGTACGGAATTTTATCTATAAAGAGTCTATAGCCACTATCACAGCAAAGTGTAAATAATAATATTCGTGTACGTGATTGTAAAAGAAGATTCACTGGTCAGAACACATCGAAAACGAAGAGGTGTTAACCAGGGCAGGCGAAAAAAGTAAACCCCTTAAAAGGATCAGCCAACAACGAGCTAACTGGATTGGCCACAACATTAGGCACCCAGGACTACTTATTAGCGTCACGGAGGGTAGGATCGAAGGCAGAAATGGTAGAGGCCGACCAAGAGACGCGTATGTGGACCAACTGAAGAAGGACGTCATGAAGTGTGGCACATCCGTAGAACTAAAGAGACTAGCTGAAAATAGGAAGGAATGGAGAAGAAAATCCTAACTCGTTGCAGACCAATCCAATGGATTGTAACTCACTTTATATAGGTATCTACTTGTATTTTGTGAAATAAAAATAATTATTACAGATAACAGCTTATGCTGAGAAAGCATGTACTCATAGAATTTGCTAATTATGCTTTTTCTTCCCCATATTAAATAGGTTCGAAAATGAACTGAATTAAAAATACTAGTTTTGCTTAATAAAACAACGATAGCTACTATTTTCAGAACAAAACAAGAATATGTCAGAAAAACAATCGATATTATAAATAATTAATTAAATGTTACATTAATTGTAACACAGTATTTCGATTTCAAACTAACCAACATACATTCTGTTAAGAGTTTCCTTGGGTTTCCACTAATTAATAATGCCCACATACCTACTATGGGTTTCAGCAATTTACTAACAGAATAAACCTATTTTAGGCAAAGTCTCAAAGGAGCAATATTATATTTATATCGTGTTCAAAGGGATGATATGAAAAAGGGAAGAGAAAGTATCTGTAATATAATTTTCAAAGGATCTTGTTGTTTTGTTGAAATTTATATTCTGTGAGGAGAGAGATATCTTGGTGTTTTCTTTTATCATTATGTGTATTATAATTTAGGGCACCATATACACATTTTGTCTTTGAAGGCACTGCGGAGTATATTTTCATATTTTAAAAATAAAAAGACATTGACTTTTATATTATACCACAAGAGTGGATATGAACATTTTTATTATAAATTTAATGTGCATTTTAATATTCAGGTTAAGTGACATATCTTCTAATCGGATATGTATATGTTTGGAAGTTTAATTATTGTCGGCAGATTTCAGCTTTATGAAGCCTTAAAAAATATTTCAGATTTATTAAAGTATTGACTTACCTACTGTTTTTTTTTTCAAAAAGAGATATATCTGGGTTTGTTATAAACCCAAATACAACCTTATACACCTTTCACACTAAGCTAAAAGCTTGTGCCGTGAAAGGGGAGTTTGCCGGCACCTGGGATCGAATTTATTCAAATTTAAAAAAAACGCCCAAAAGCGGCCCTTATAGAATAATAATAATATAAATATACATGAAATAAAAACAATCAACATACAAAAATCAGTCCATAAAAAACAAGAACATGAATACTGGAACAAGAGATCCTAAGTGGAAAGCATGTTTTTACAAACTAATCCTATTGCATTTATTTGTAAATTATTCTGTTCACATATTTACATCAACAACAAAAAATGCCTTTTTATCATAAATACATCGGTTTATAGTAAATTTATAAACATAAATTTCATAATTTATTCAAGACAATAATTTTAAAAGCAGCCGAGTTCTTACTAAAGAAAACAAAATTTTAACGTTACTTCCACTAAGACCAATTCAAATTTTTAAGTATTTAAAGATCTTGATGGTATAGATAAACACAAAGATAAGTATATTAAAGTAGATACCTTAAGATTACCTGTTTTTCAAAATAAGTAAAAAGGGCATTATATTGGTTTCTTATTATTTACAGGAAAATATTATGTTTTATGTAACACCTTTACATTAAGGACAATGTCTTATGTTCGACAAAGCGTAAAATTATTTATTTGATATTTACTTATTTCATTGTATTATAATTCATTGAAATGTGTATGAAAGCACACTTTGAAGGAAGCCAATGATGAGGTACTGTCTCATTGCATTACAGGGAGGAGAATAATTTCTTCTGTGCTAAAATTAAAGACGAAAGACATTATCGGATAATTATTCGGTCTATCCATATTAATTTGTTACCGGAAAATAGCTTCAAATCTACCCTACAGTTAACTTTATCTATATCTACCTGGAGTTTCCGGCTTAGTTTTAAAACTGGATAAAAATTTATTCTACAGAAAATTTATACCTATCAGTGTATATCATCACATCATATACGACAAATAGGGAAGTCAGTGTCCATTTAATGAGCATGAGATTCAGGAAAGGTGGTGGCATATCTCATAGCTGAATTTCTTTCACAGAACACTCAAAACTTGCAGTATAGAATGAGGGGTATATTTTATTCCAGTTGCAGGAATATCTAGTTTATAGAAAAATGGACAGTTATAATATTACAATAAATATGTACGATAATATAAAATTTACTCAAATTAATAGATTCGGTTACAAGAGAATGTAAAAAAATATATTATTGAAAGATTTTTTTTTTTGATAATCTTCAATGAAACGTTTTGAAAACCATTCAGAATCACTGATTATGAAACACATTGGATTATGCATTTCATTCATCCATCTTTTCACTGTTTCTGTTTTAACCTGTATGTTGTGCCTGTCGGCGTTTGATTGTAAATAAATAAATAAATAAATCCCAAGACTGCTTATAATAAACATGTAAGTTATTCTCTCCTTTCAAATTAAAATTAGGACATTCAAAGCATAGCTGATTGCTTGGTTGAAGATTTAAAACGTGTTAAAACATTGATCACTCGTTACAGAATAACTTGCTCAAAGCTGAGCACAACATGAATGTAGTCTAATATATTCAGTTTAGAATATGACCGGATATCCGCTACGTCACTAACTTTGATTTCCTACCACTACTTATTAAGGCAGAGAAGTTATCCATGTGGAAACACTGGGAGGGTGAGAAAATGAGACGAAATAAGGAATGAACGAATCTAAAGTAAAAAGGAACCCTAATTTGTGAAGAGAAGAAAGAAGAATAGAATAAATAAGAACGTAAGAAGTGTGAAAAACTCGTATAGCCAATAAAGTCAAATGCGTGAGTCGTTTTCTATGTAGTAACGGGATCGACAATCTTTTATATTTAATCAGTTTTTTAGCTCAAATAAATAAACAAATAAGACCAAAGATTGTTATGGATATGAATTTATAAAAATCTATACATTTATGTATATACGTATCTATTCAAAAATGGCATCTCCTACATAACTTTATCGCAAAATGTTTAAAATTATTTTATGTAGCAGAGAATTTATCAACAGTCAGATAGGAGGTGTGCTACCCATATTGAATGATTTTATACGACCCTTACGTCCATCATATGAAATCGGTCTGCTGGTTACCCTATTTGTTGAAGGTATGTGATGATAACGATGGATACAATTTTAAAGACTGCTAACGCATAATGAACCTTGTAGACACCACAATGAAAAAAATATTTTAACAATTTTGTGTTTTTTTTATTGGTTTGCGACTCCTCAATGACAGTTGTAGATTCACGTTACACTTGTAAAATTTAATCTCGTCTTTTGTATCAATTTGAATTTAGAGTTGATGAAAAGAACAAAAAAGACAAAACATATTATCTTTTATTATTGAAGGAAAACAAATAATAGAAAAAATGGATGTTTACTTTCTGTGTATCAAAGCGAAAATCAACTACGTCACGGGATGTCATTTATCAGTATGACCGTTCAAAGTTTCCTCAAGAAAATTACATCTGATCCCCACATCACTCTCACTCATACTATATTACTGTCAAAAATTATTATGTAATCGTAGCTTATTTTTTCTTAAATTTAAAAAAAAATATAAAGTTTAAATTGTGTTGTTTTTATCAATGGATATGACATAGTATGAGAACCTTTACACACTCAAGACATCTCAGGACTCAAGGACTCCTATTTATCAGAATTTGCAGACACTCCATTCTTTCCCTACGGGCGCCCCGAAGGACAGGTCAACGTTAGCCATCTCGTAGGAATAATGCAAGAAAAATCAGTAGTTAACTCGTAAGTGAAAAATAATGAAATGATAATATGAAATACACATATGTAGTATGACAGGATTAATTGAACAAATTCGTAAAAATCAAAATTAATCTTAAACTAAGACAAATT